>JAOVYX010000008.1:134200-159566 GCA_035668315.1 Drosera spatulata | reverse complement strand
TTCGTTGCATACGCTTCGTACGTATATTTTTAATCCAATATATATTTTTAAATTTGATAAATTTTTGGGTTATTACAGCAGTGGTTGCATTACTGTAGCCAACAAAAACCTCAGCTTTCACAATTTGTATAATTGTCATAATTTTCAATTTTAAAATTTAAAATTTTTTTTTGGAAGTTTTAATTTTTAGAAGATTATAAAAGACGCTGCAGTCAACAAAGATTGTAGCTCAACTTTTACAATTTGCATAACTGTCATAATTTTCAATTTTAAAATTTAAATCTTTTTTTAAAAGTTTTAATTTTTAAAGGATTATAAAATACGTTTCAGTCACATTAATTGCAATAACTATTGCGTTTTTTCTTCCATATATAAATAGGTGTATTATGATATTTTTGTGATCCAAAACATACAAATTTATATTTAAAAAACATTAAGCGAAATGAGATATTTATATTTAATAACGTATCATAATTTGTATAAAACGAAAAAAAATATTTGTTTCAACTGTGTGCATGTTGGACAACTACGTCCCCAAACTCATAGTATTCCCATTAAAACGACCATAACCTAACACTTTCACTTTTCGTGATCATAGTACACCCTAGGACACTAACTAAATAAAAGTCGAAGTTATTACGCGTGCGCAACAAGGCCTACCGTTCAATTTCCTTTCCAAAAAACTTCTTTCGCTTGGAGCACAATTCTTTCCCCTTTTTATTCCCCTGCTTCTGAATAACAAAACCCACAGCCGGCCGCTCCCTTCGCACAGTTCGACTCGTCAAACACAAACACACCACAACACATCGAATCTATTCTCTCTTCTCTTCTCTTCCTCAACAGTCTCCTCGATGACAACAACTACGGTGGCGATGGAGAAGAGGAGGAAGACGAAGATCGTGTGCACGCTGGGCCCGGCGTCGAGGTCCGTCGAAATGACCGAAAAGCTCCTCAGGGCAGGGATGAACGTGGCGAGGTTCAATTTCTCGCACGGATCTCACGAGTATCATCAGGAAACCCTAGATAATTTGAGAAAAGCCATGGAGAATACCGGGATTCTTTGTGCGGTGATGCTGGATACCAAGGTATTGAA
Organism: Drosera spatulata; assembly: GCA_035668315.1. Lineage (NCBI taxonomy): Eukaryota > Viridiplantae > Streptophyta > Magnoliopsida > Caryophyllales > Droseraceae > Drosera > Drosera spatulata. The sequence goes on along the minus strand of JAOVYX010000008.1, from coordinate 158,473 downwards.
TTTTGATCTGCCCTTGCTTGTTTGCTTGTTATGTAATGGGATGGAATTGGGTGTGCTTTGTGGCCTGATTGTGTTTGATCTGCTTGTTGGGTCGTTGATTTCGGCATTTGATTCGTGGATATATATGCGGTTTGTGTCGATTTTGAGAGGTCGATGTCGTTTATTAGTGACTGACAATTTTATGGGTATTTTGTTTGGTACTAATATTTATACAGGACTCATAAATTCTCCCTCCGAGCCAATTTATTTGCAATAGCAACGGTTTGATGGGAGAAGCAAAATATTTTTTTTAGTGGTAGCGGTCCAGTGGCGGGAACGAAGGAGAAGGTGATGAGATAGTTTGATTATATTAATATAAATTATAATAACAAATAAGTAAAGAATAGATGAGTCCCAAATAAATTGTGACCGATGAAAAAGTAAAGGAAAGTGTTCCAAATAAATTAGGAGGGAGGGAGTAGTAGGGATCGTTGTATTGCTAGACTGTCTTTTTGTACCGAATATGGTAACATGTGATTATCACTCATTCACTCTACAATTGTGTCCTTGATGAACACTTCTTGGGCTCTGTATGGTTATTGTTCAATCAAGTTTCTGTCTTTATGAGATATTTCTTCAAAATTGTTGGTTGCTGACTTGGTTCACAATAAGACGGACCCATTCGAAGGTATTTTCCGTTCAAATTTGTTTTCGGAATCAGTTGCATTTATTGAGGATCTAGTAGCATGGTTGTTGGATGTGTAAATTTAACTTATGGCGTCTTATATTGTTGTTGTATTGTAGGGTCCGGAAATCCGAACGGGTATGTTGAAGGATGGAAAGCCGATCCAACTAAAGCAAGGCCAAGAGATCACCATCTCCACTGACTACAGCATCAAGGGTGATGAGAACCTCATCTGCATGAGCTACAAAAAGTTGGCCAAGGATGTCAAGCCGGGAATGGTCATTCTCTGTTCTGATGGGACTATATCATTTAAGGTGCTGGCTTGTGACGAGGAAGCTGGTGTGGTACGTTGCCGCTGTGAGAACTCTGCCACACTTGGCGAAAGGAAGAACGTGAATCTTCCAGGAGTGATTGTGGACCTGCCAACTCTCACTCAGAAGGATAAGGAAGATATCTTAGGATGGGGTGTTCCTAATAAGATTGACATGATCGCTCTTTCTTTTGTTCGTAAGGGCTCGGACCTTGTTGAGGTTAGAAAGCTTCTTGGGGAGCACGCGAAAAATATTCTTCTCATGTCAAAGGTATGCTTTCGTTTGTTTCTGCCTGTTACACCTTACCGTAATACATCAGCCAAATGCTTAGAGATACCTGTCTGCTATCATGGCTACTTTTTTTTTTTTTTTTCATAAAGCTTGTTATCAAGTGTTGGTACTCAACTTCTTTATCCTCCTATGCTTGTAACTGAGGGGACCATGACAAGATGCAAACTTCAATACTAACTCCAGCAATTTAGTTTCTTGAGTTGTTCTAATTTTCCTTTTTGCATGTGGGTTTATAATGTGGTATTTTTCTGCTGCTTCCTGTCTTGCAGGTCGAAAACCAAGAAGGGGTGGCTAATTTTGATGACATCCTTGCCAACTCAGATGCATTTATGGTGGCTCGTGGTGATCTCGGCATGGAAATTCCCATTGAGAAAATATTTCTTGCTCAGAAGGTGATGATTTACAAGTGCAACATTCAAGGAAAGCCCGTGGTTACAGCCACACAGATGCTGGAGTCCATGATCAAATCTCCACGGCCTACTCGTGCCGAAGCAACTGATGTCGCGAATGCTGTCATTGATGGCACCGATTGTGTGATGCTTAGTGGAGAAACAGCTGCAGGAGCTTACCCTGAGTTGGCTGTGAGCACCATGGCCAAGATATGTCTGGAAGCTGAAAGTACACTAGATTATGGAGATGTATTCAAGAGGGTTATGAAAAATGCCCCCATACCTATGAGTCCTTTGGAAAGTCTGGCATCTTCTGCTGTTCGAACCGCTAATTCAGCCAAAGCAGCACTCATACTTGTCCTTACAAGAGGAGGAAGCACTGCAAAACTAGTTGCCAAGTACAGGCCTGGAATGCTGATATTGTCAGTGGTCGTCCCTGAAATAAAGACAGATTCTTTGGAATGGACATGTAGTGATGAAGCTCCGGCAAGGCATAGTCTCATATTCCGGGGGTTGATCCCGGTGTTATCCGCAGGATCTGCCAGAGCCTCCCATGCTGAGTCCACTGAGGAAGCCTTGGAGTTTGCTATTCAGCATGCTAAAGAAAAGGGTCTCTGCCGGATAGGTGATTCCATTGTTGCACTGCATCGGGTCGGAACCGCATCAGTGATCAAAATTTTGACCGTCAAGTAATGTTCCAAAATCCAAACTGTTTTTTACAGCCATTTCTGTGTTTCAAGTGCAGCTCTAAGATTATTACTCTTGGATTTTACTGTTTTGTCAGATCTTTTGATGTTTGATTCTATCAACTCGGTTTTGAGTAGGATTTTGAATATGGATTGAATTTTTGAATTGTTCAAGTTATCAAGTTGTTGTCTCCATGATCTTATTCTTTGTTTGTTGCCTACTTGTTCGTCATTTATTTTGTGGTTCTATTATGGTTTCCTGGGTGAGTGGGATGAAGCCATTAACATCAATGATACACCAATGAGTATGATCCAACAGACCTGCTCCAACCTTTGCTATCCAAGGGATGATAAACTCCTGGTATTGTTTTGTTTTCTGTTCATGTTGGCCTCGGTTCCTTAGTAAGCTGTTCGAGATCAGTGTGCGCTTCATGTATGTACACGAATGCCTCTAGGTAGGCTATGTGCTCCATCTGTATTCTTTGTAGGATGAGTGTTGTTGTTGTCCCTCCTGGGACTCCTATGTTCTCTCTATTAGAGTTCGACCGTGCTGTTCCAGCAAGTTTGTTTCTCAACAGGTTTAAGCAGGGGACGTAATTCCCATGGTACATCTCCGTTCTACCAAATGATCTCAAACGTGCTAAAACCTGCCTAGTATTCTCATTCAACCTCCTTAGTTCTCATGTATCGCTACCAAATTGCTGCCTCAGTGGATTTTGGGGCATCAAGAACTTTCTTTGCCAATAGCAGCCATGGCCGCAAATTCGACAGACAGATTTTAAACATCAGAATAACTGGGAAAAGCAAAGCGAATTCTTCAACAGAGATGCCAGCTTCCTTGAGGCAAACAATATACATGAGCCTAACAAGGTAGAACAGGCAACACACAAAGGAGAAAGGCGTATTCACAAAATTCTCACAAACAACTCATGAAAATCATTCATCATCTGTCTGGGAAACGGTTCCAGCTCCCCCGGTGGTGGATGATCCTGATGAAGACGATTCTGTCCGAGATGAAACCCTTCCAGTGGATTGAGTTCCTGAGGAAAAGATAGTGTTCAGGGGCCAAGGTAGCCCGAATCTATTATCACTTCCACTCCTTTCTCTTGTCTCAGCAGCTCCTGCTCCTCCTCGACCATTGCCAGAGGATGCTTCCCCGCTGTTATTGCCACCCCTAGAACCTTCAGACTCAGGTTTTGAGTCTTCAGTTGGTAGTTGATAACGGCATACGGGACAAGAGCTATGCATCTCAAGCCATGGCAGGATACAATTTTCATGGAACTTGTGTTTGCAGGGTATCTCTTTTGCTTCAGCCCCTGGTTCAAAGTCATCCAAGCATACGGCACACTGCATATTGTTATCCACTTTTACAACAGGCAGCGATTCTATAACCTGTTTTTGGGTCGGGGGAGTCCCGTATCTGTTGGGATCATTCTCCACCAAGTGCTGCAGCAGCATGTCTAACCCAGGACCAATGATGTAGTCACTGAGAGACCCTAGGGAGCTTTGATTCTGGCCATCATCATATGAACCTGAACCTTGAACTATGATAGTCTGGTTAAAAGGATTGATCAAGATGAGACGCTCCCTCTCCCTCTCACGTTCCTGAACCCTATCCCCAGCATTGCCTCCAGACCCTGGAGGCATCTCAGTGGTGATTCCAGCTCTGATGCCTTGGAGCAGCTGTAGGATAGCTGCAGAGCTCCTCCTCCTCCTCCTCCTCCTGGTGATGATATTGTCGAGCTCCCTATCGAGCTCAGACATCTCAATCCCATCCCCAAGACGGGGATGCATCACTCCTCTCTCCCCGGGATTTTCACTTCCATTGTCATCAACATCACCATCATCTTCGCCCTCATCATTATCCCCTATCAGATCACGCCTGAACCTTCTCCTCCTACGACGATTCCCCATCATGCCAAGCAAGATAGGTACCCAGAGCGAAAGGGCACGATCAGACGCTAAATCCGATTCATCAGATGCTACCACACCACCGGAGCCAGCCGAACCCATCTCCTCCACGAACCCACTATGACAAAAGGGACACTTGAGCTCCTCCTCTAAGATTGGATTCACCACTTTTGAGCACATATGACACCAATACCCCATTGCATCCCCAGCTGCCTCCATTTTTCTTCCTTTTCTTGATCTATATGTTCTTTTTCTTCTTCTTCTTCTTCTTCTTTTTTTTTTTCTTTTCTGTTCTTGATTTGTTCAATCAAGCTCTCATCTTCATCATATACTAATCATTCCACAATCGAAGCGGTGAATCGAAGAACAATCGATGATGATCCAAGGGACCTGTAAATCAAAAACAAAACCCTGAGTCAACCCTATTGCTGATTTTCACAGATCTATCAAGAACAACCTCCAACACCACCATCACCACCCGAAATCAATCAAGATTCGAACAGAGACGGCATAGGAGGAACCCACTATTTTTTAAAATTTTTATAAGAAAAACAATCAACTGGGCAGTCAGGATTCAGCTCTATCTTTCTATAGATCAAGAAAAGAACAAACCCAAAACAGCGGAAAACAAATGGGCACAGATTTAGGAGAAAAATAGCTGCATAATGGTGTCAATCAGGAGTATTTGATTAATGAATTTGCACCATTGAAATGAAGAGGTCAATAATGGAGGAAGATTGACGAAGATGATGGGAAATTTCGAGGAACTTTGATGAGAGCTTTACCTGGAAAAAAAAGGGGCATGCCAGCTGAGGCGAAGAAAATGAATGTGAATGAATCTAAGACTATACACCGATTTGTGGTTATTGAAATACATGGGCGGAGTAATAAACAAATAAAGTGACTAAAGGCAGGAAGATAAGGACGATGAGATGTCCTTTAAAATTTGTGGCATGAAGATGATGTTAGGGTTAGCGTCGGGCGAATCCTGTTAGTCTTATTATACAGAGTCATTTAAGAGGTGTCAAACTCTCGCATGACAAGAAAAAAGGAGTCATTTGTCCTTTTAGTAAATTTTTTTAACGTGATTTTATGATAAGAACTTTTATTTCTATCGTTAAAGAGAGGAATTGTCCGACGAGAGCATATCTCACGCTGAACATGTATGAGCTTTAGTAGGTTACAAGAGGATGGGGTTCATAACTTATGATTATGGTCTGTAAAATGTTTTCCCAGCAGTTTATGCGTCATAGTATCGACCAATAGAATTCAGAAACTATATGAGGAATGTATGACATAACGTCCATCGGGTATAACCATATTCCTTTTTTCCTTTTTTAGGTTGTGATTTCTAGGTTAGACTTCAAAGTCTGATCCTCATTTCGAGGCATCCTCAGTCACCAATCTATCAGGTTTCATGCTTCAACAATTTTTCATCTGCCCATCTCAAACAAAAAGCGGTTCCAGTTTCATTCGAGGTTTATCCTGTTGATCATTGTCATATTTCATTGAAGGCATTGATGATCATAGATCATTGTTGCTCCTGACACAATCCGTTTCGTCATCTGGGTATCTTCCACGCGCTACAGCCTTGATCAATATCTTTGCGGATCAAAATACCCAAGCGGACATCAATCTACGCGCCATAACAAGGTAGTTCAGAACAGGATTATACCGAGGATTCATAACAGTGAGATAAGGCTGACACTCTTATGTTAGATTGTGCAACCTTGATAGATTCGTATCCATGTATTCTTACCAACCAATGTGAGGAAGATGATACATTGGATTCTCGCAAGCAATGCACGCCACAAGGGTAAAGCTTACATGGTTTATCAAAGTGTGGCATTGCTGATGCGTTGAAACAAGGCAATGGAGCAGTTCAGGCAAATAGGGGAGAGTCTCGGAAGCTTGAAGGCGTTGATGGTATTCCAAAACCATATTCTGATCAACCAGAAACAATGCCGCTTCCTACTCGATAGCCTGACCCTTGCCTACGAGAGGATTGCAGAAGAGATGCGAAGAAACCTTGAATACAAAGACAGGCACACGAAACGGAGAGAGCTTGAGCAACCATTGAGGGAGCTCCAAAGAGAGTTCAAGGAAGCCGAGGCCTATATAAAGCAGTGCTTCGAATCCAAGGACTGGTGGGCGAAAGCCATCCTGTTGTATCAGAACCGAGACTGCGTAGAATTTCACATCCACAACCTGCTATGTTGCATTCCTAACGTCATCGAAGCGATAGAAAGTGCTGGAGAATCGTCCAGCTTGGACGACGATCATATGCAGAAGAGGCGGCTATTCTGGTCCAGGGAGTACCAACATGAATGGAGTGACCCGAAGCTGTTCAAATGGAGACATGGGAAGCAATATTTGGTTTCTCCTGAGTTCTGTAGCCGGATCGAAACGGTTTGGAAGGAAGATAGATGGCTTCTGATCGATAAACTCAAGGAGAAGAAAGCGAGGGTATCGTCTAGCCATCAGCACCGGCTAATTAATCTTCTGTTGAAGAACTTGGAAGATTCCGATTCCTTGAGTGCGAAGCTTTTGCCTAGTTCGATCCTGCTCGGATCCAAAGCCTACCAAGTTAGGAGACGACTAGGAAACACAGGTCGATATAAAGAGTTGATATGGTTGGGAGAAAGCTTCGTCATTAGGAACATGAAAGGTGATATGGAGCCGTTGATGCCTGACATATGCCGGCTATTGACTCTAAGTCATCTTAATATACTCCATGTCCTCTGTGGTTTCACGGACGAAGAACATAAAGAGTTTTTCCTGGTGTCTGAGTTGATGGCTAAGAACCTTGTTGGTTTCTTGATGGAATTCTATAACCCCAGGAAGCGTGTTCCCTTGCCTCTCATCACCATTGTCGACATAATGCTTCAGACCGCACGAGGGATGGAGTATCTTCACTCAAAGAGAATATATCATGGGGACTTGAACCCTTCAAAGATTTTTGTTCGAACAAAGAGCAATACCACCGCCAGCAAGAGCTTTTTGCAAGCGAAAGTTTCAGGATTTGGATTTCCAGCATTCGTCAGCCTCCAATCGCCAAGAACACTGAATCTGCATGAGTCCGCCTCCGACATATGACATGCACCAGAAGTGCTTTCCGAACAAGAAGACATTGGAAATTCAAACTCAGCAAAGTACACTGGCAAATCTGACATATACAGCTTTGCAATGATTTGCTTCGAGCTTCTGACAGGAAAGATCCCGTTTGAGGATACTCATCTTCGGGGAGAGAAGATGAGCAGGAACATCAGAGCAGGGGAGAGACCACTCTTCCCATTTCACAGTCCCAAGTATCTGGTCACTTTGATGAAGAGATGCTGGCATTATGAGCCAAGCCAACGACCAAGCTTCTCCTCCATTTGCAGGATCCTCAGATATATCAAGAGGTTCTTGGTGATGAATCCTGATCATGGCCAGGCAGACATGGCTCCGGTTCCTCTCGCGGATTATCTTGGCATAGAAGCCGCAATTCTGAATTAAGTTTCCTTCTTGGAGAAACAACAATGAACCATTTCCTGTCTCTGAAATCCCATTTCAGATGTTTGCATATCATGTCATGGAGAAAGAGAAGGTCATGACCAGCTTCAGAGATACTTCCGTATCTGGGAGCGAAGGAGCTTCAATGTCGGCAGATGAGGGTGCTCCGACAGCAGATGATTCATTCTCATCCGTTGCAGAAAAGACCATGAGTGTCATCCCTCATGAGTCCATGAAAAGAAGGCTGTCATCATGGATCAAGAGATCAGTGAACACAAAATCAAACAAATACCCAGGTAATGACTTTCCTGTGGAAAGGAACATCCGAATTTCTACTTATTTGGTCATATGATCTGATTTCTTATCAGGGACATCGAAAGCAAGATCAACAAGACCACCACAATTGACACGAGCTTCACGAAGCCTGAACAAGAACATGGCAAGCGAGATGGTTCTTATGTCTCCTAACAGAATAAGAAGACATTCGGGCCATGCATCGGATTCTGAACTATCATAGACTTCTTCTGCGCAAGGTCGTTTGCTCCCACAACAATTGAATCCACCATCACTTCGTTAGCAATGCAGAGTTTTGCACTTGACCCTTTCAACTGTTTCTCGCTCATGGAGAGACATGATTTTTTTTTCCCTTCCTTTTTCCAGTGTAGACATATTTGGCATAGGCCCGTTTTTCCCAGGAGGGAACACCAGGAGTAGCTTTTCAATAGTTGGATTCTATTATTTTGAGGATTATGAAATTAAACTTGGATTAAAATAAAAGAGAAAGCACTTGATCCAACCAAAACCATCACATTCCTCCTCACATAGCCACACCCACTACTAAGATTCTAAGAGCAGTAAGAGAAACAAAAAACCAAGAGAAAACAGAAAGACCAAAACCAAGCGATGAAGAGAAAAGGAACTACGATCACACAAGCTAAACTAAACTAAAACTAAACTCGAAATCTCGATCAAAAGAACCTCTGATGATTGGTTGATATGACCTTCCTCCACTGCAGCACAAAAGGATCGAGAGGGAAAAGATTGTGCACCTCAGTGTCGGCAGCTCACTGTTTTTCGAAGTATCAGAGGACTAAAGAGAATAATGTCCTAGGAAGAGATTAACAGGCAAACAGCTCCCTCCAAAATTTGATGTATTCAGACCACAAGTACCAACGGCCAGGACATCAGGCAGCAGAAGCTAGCCATCATTGGCAACTTCATTCACTGATTGATTCTCAGATACTTCCGGCTTAGGATTATTGGGGGCATCATTGTTCTCGGTGGGGAGGCCAGCATCCAACTGTTTCCCTTCCGCATCGGATTTTAGGGTAAGTGAAGTTTCTTTTGTTGAATCATGTGTGTCCACAGACTTGACCGATTTCAGATCTCCCTTCATCTCGTCTGTATTCTTTTCACCGGTATATTTCCCTTCCAAAGCCTAAAATGAACGAAAGGTAACCAATTAAGATCATCGCACTTGCGGAGAAAAGAAAAGCGTGGAAAAAAAAGAAAAAAAATATAAAGCATGAAGTTGTATAGGCTTGCCTGTTTCTGGTATTGCTGTTGTCTCGCCTTCTTCTCCTGAATGTTCTTCTGTCGTTCCTCATAAAATACGAAGTCGACAAGAATGGAAGTGTCGCTGACATGGTCCTTGAATATTTTCAACATTTGTAGACCTTCCTGCAACTTAACCTACACAAAGTTCAAGGCCGATGTTACTAACAAGATGTGCATATGAAACAGTAGCTTTCTATGACACTGCTACTGAACCTTGGCATACCTCTTGGGTGTCACGGCTATTGGTCACAGACTTGTTCTCATTGTACTCAAGTGTAATATGCTTCAACAAGGTGTTAGGAACATCCTTCACAATGTGCCACTTCACTGGGAAGCATCCATTCCATTTGTCCTGCTGCCAGTACCCCACATTTTTATGGAAATCAACTGGCCCAACCATTTCAGCCATACCAACGAACTGGCCACTGGTATTCACCTATTACCGAAACGAAAAAGACCAATGTTATAGTGATACAATACAATAGAAATGTTGAACCATGAAATGTTCAATCAAGGTGATGCTCACTGAGAAGAAAAGAAATACTGGGCAGCCATCAGGTTTGGCCTGTGCCTCTTGATATGCCGCATCAAGCTTCTTGTTACCATTAGGTGTGCTGGACCAAACACTATACTTAATGCTCTTATGAACATCATCCTCACTATATGATTTGATGATGAAGAACTTGGCATCTGCATACGTTTCTGTGAAATCTGGCCTATTGTATGTCTCTGTTTCCAGCACTGCATGAAGGTTATCCTTCCTATTGTCATGATCACCTTTTGATTCATTACTCTCTCCTTCAACAGCAAAGCTGGTTGGAGCAAACGTCTGGTTCTTAGAACTTTTGGTCCTAGGCCCCTTGCTAAGCTCGTTCATTCCATCCACGTCATTACCAGAGTTGAAGGGGCCGTTACCCCTTCCCCTATTTTTGTACTTGATATCACCGGTGAACAACCCACGCCCACCAGTACGTGCATCAAAAGCAGTATATCCATAACCACCTGATCTCATAACATTGCCATATTGGCCAAATATTTTGCTAGGATACATCTTATTGAAAAATCCATGAGTGTTGCCCATTCCAAAGTATGGTCTTGGCTGATGTAAACCCTGAATATGAAAGGAAAAAATTATATCAGCACCATGATACCAAAATATGAAAGCAAAGAGGTATAAGATCCATGAAATATGAAGTCTGTTGACAGCCACAGAGCTGTCAGAACAGATAGAAATAAGAACCAACCGCAGTAGAGGCCATACAAGCCAGCATCGAGGGACATTACCCACTGAAGTAACATAAATGAGGACCGAAGAAAACACCATGATCACATTAACAATCACGTACCATGGTATTCAATTGTGGACGCAGATTCTGCGTCCTATAAGCTGGACCATAATTTCCTTGAGGAACGGAAGATGAAAATGAGTTGCTAATTACAGGCATTGGCTGGCCATCAGAAAAAACAGGGTCACCAAGCCAAGAGGTGGGAGACATTATTCTATCATAACCAAATCTTGCGTCCTGGTAGCTCGAAGAAGGAAGGCCACCATGTCCGTAAGAGTTGTTGGCAGTGAAAGAGGGGTTCTGATAGGAAGGGTAATACGGGGCAGATCCATTAGTACCCCTAACACCACAGTTTGGGGTGAAGTTCGCACTATTGTTTGCAGTTTCAGAAGTGTAAGGAATTACACTAGCTGCTCCATGAGACCACTCCCCTTGCCTAGTGCCTGCTGGAGTATACTCCCCTTGCCTAGTGCCTGCTGGAGTATACTCCCCTTGCCTAGTGCCTGCTGGAGTATGTGTTACCCCTGATGTTGATACCGGCAGAAAGGGGGACTGATACTGAAAAGGGTGATGTCCGTAAAACTGGCTCTCGTGCCCCACGGCTGGAACAGAGGAATTCGTCGGGGCAACATACGGCACATACCCATATCCATGGTGATACATAAGAGTTGCATCGTCTCCATAACCTCCCTATTAAAAGGAAAAAAATCATTAATCACTCAAACAGATCACTCTCACAGCAGGAAAGTTCACGGATGGAAATGAAATTTAAACGCATACTAGCTTGAACAAATTCATGTACAACAACTTACCGAGGGCGCATCATATCCTAAATCTTGATGCGGATATCTAGCCTGTTGGTCCCCATAATTGCCGGCTTCGTCATACCCTACAGATGAGAATACGAAGAGCACATGAGTACAAAAAGTGTTTACAAAGATAACCACAACTTCCCCTCAAATTGAATCCATTTTTTGTACATCAAGATACATGGACCTCATTAGTCAAGTATAGCACCATACCTTGAACATAGTAGCCGGCATACGGATAACCATTCTGTGCATAACCAAAGTAAGGATAAGTGGTTGCCATCTGATTGCTAACTGCTACATAACTTTGAGCGGAATTCGGATCGAATTGAGCCGAAAATGGATGAACCTGAGAGTCAAAAAGGGCAAAACTTAGTCCGTCGCTCACAATCGAAACAACAACATTTTACACCTAATTGTGTACTTCCTTGATCAAATCACAACAAAATTACCTTCTTGCTAGGTTCAGATAGATCCACATTGGTCTTGCTTTTGGTTTGAGAATCCAAAGACAAATTTTGCATCAACCCTGCAGCTTCTATCAGAGTCAAGGAATCACATTGCAAATCTCCTCTTCTCCGCCACAATTCAACTACATAAAAAGTAAGAACCAAACAACTTCACAATTCACTCCCACAAACAACAATTTCAAAACCCTAAATCCCAAATCATCAGCAACCAACAACGCCACAAAAAAATCCAGATCTGGTTTCAAAATCAAAGACGGCCAAGATCCGTTCTCAGATCTCAGAACCAAACCCTAATTCCAATTTCATAAGAAACACAACAGAGAGTTAAAGCATTCACAACCCCAAAATGGGGCAAAAGCACAATCAAACACGCATATATATGAAATTAATTCAAAAGGGAACATCAAAGGATACGATCTGGGGAGGGAATCACGGCGGCCATGATGAGGTCTGGGGTGGTGGCGATCTCGATTCCGGTAAACGGAATTGGGGATTTGACAGGAAAACCCTAGAAATCAGGTGGTGGAGGCGGCGGCGGACTGGTGGCGCAGCCCCCAAGGGCTTCGAGATTCGGAGGGAGTGGGCGGAGCGAGAGAAAGAAAAACGATGGGGTGGAAAAACAAAGGGGTTCTGATTTTTTGGATCGACTGTCGTGTTGATATTTATGGGGTTTAAAGGATTTTTAAACACGGTTGATTTCGTATTGGTGTCTGGTTTATGTTTACGTTTGATACACTATCCATTTCAAAATAATTATAACGGTATACAATTTAAGATCTAATTTATTATCATTAAATATCGTTTTTTATAAAAAAAAATATTGAAACATTAATGATATATTAAGTTGTAAATTTTAATTCTGAATCGGTTTAAAATTTTTCTGATATCGTTAAAAATAAGAACGAAACATTTTGAAATGAATGCCGTTTCAATCATTTTGGAACGGAGATAATACTTCATCCATCATGCATCAGTTTGATTCGAGGATTTATTGAGAAAAATTATAATTTATATTATGGGACAATCAAACATCCATTTTTATAAATTTATCGTAAAATATTAATGTATTTCAACTCCTGACGAGAAACATATTTTTTTTATGTCGTTAAAATGAATTATGAAACTCATTAAAATACATATTGAATAGTATAAAAAATGAAACGTTGTATTTATTATGAAACGAAAAGAGTAAGTTTATATATATACACCTATGATATCAGTTTTTTTTAAGACGACCTATGACATAAGTTTAATATTATGTAAATTGAGTAGTAGATCTTATATATCACCTTGGATAAATGAATTTTTTTTAATGTATGATATTTTAAATGGTTTTTTTCCAAAAAACCTACCGTAATCGTATTTAATTCCATAAAATCCACCCAAAATTTTGAAATTTCATTCTGTCCATCCAAATCTTTAAAAATTCAGGGGAGAGTCCAAGGAAGGAAACCATGTCCTAACCGAGTCTGAGTAGAATACACATGTGAAGTAGGCCCAATTATTAATACAAAAGGTTAAGCTGATGGGTTGTGGGTTGTTCATATATATATTCTACTCTTTCTTTTTCTCAACGGTCGATATGGGTAAATCTACTCACACACATCCTCAACAATCTTCCCCTTATGTGTGAACCCATCCACATCGCCAACTTCCTCTTGAGCCTGAATCCATGGGTCTTCTCGACCCGCATATTTGGATTGAGCCACTTGCGTACCTGATCAACCCTCTTTACGGACCAACAACGCACTAGGGGATCCTTAATCTACACACTCCGACCCAACGAATCATGGACTGTGATATCATTTGTTATGATTCAGAGAAAAGTCCAAGGGAGGAAACCACGTTCTAACCGTGTCTGAGTAAAATATACATGTGAATTAGGCCAAATTGTTAATGCAAAAACTTAAGTTGATGGGTTATGGATTGTTTTTATATATATTCTACTCTTTTTTTTCCTCCACGATCAATGTGAGTAAACCTACTCACATATATCTTCAACATGAAAGAGTGAGTCTTGGTTCTGGTTTTGGGTTTTCGGATTTGAAACGAAATTGGAGAAGGAAGACGGGTTTGGATTGAAATGAGGAAATGTGCAGGCTAAATGTGCCGACTGCGATTTGATTTTGGTTTTTTTCCCCTTTTTTTTAATGGCAAAATGTTGTATGGGGGTTCAGTGTAAACGAAATTTACAAGTAAGGGTCAAAATGTACTCAAAACAATTTTAGGGGGTAAAATATATTTTACAATTTCATCAGGGATTTGATTCAATCCTCCACTTAAACAAACTAAAACCAATTAACCATTAAAAATTATTTTCTGTTACCCAAAATTATTCATTATTATATCAATAAATTCAAAACATTTTATATGTCATATACATGTGTCAATAAGTTATTTTAAAATATTTGTTTATATTTTGATATCTAATCCCGTACAGCACACGGATCAGCATTCTAGCTATTTGTTGATATGATCAGTATTTTTTTTTTTTGCCCCCAACCATGACCTATTTGTTAAAAAACATATATTTTTTTCCAATAAAATTATAACACTTATTCAATTGAGCCGTTTCAACTAAATTATAATATTATCCTATTTGAAAAAATTTTCCCTATAAAAATATAAAAACATCATTACTATTTATTTTATATAACATCAACACGTCCCACCATTTTTTTTCTTTCTTTTCCTTTTCTCACTCCTCCAATTCACAAAAATCAAGGGATAATTTAATTTTTATATAAAAACAACACATATATAAATTATCGTGTCAAATCAAATGATTGCAGTTCTGTTGGGACGGAGGGAGTACTCCACAAGAATGAAATTTCATGATAAACGATGCCAATACATATATGGACAAAGTAAATATGATGTTAGTATTATGTGTTGTTAGAGATTATTGAATAATGGAGATTAAATGATCTGAAAATTTCAAAAACAAAATTAGTTTTAAAAAAATATCCACCGTTGAATATGTCCTAACAACACATAAATTATATGTTATTAACAATAAATTTTTTTTTTTCTACATATACACGTTCATGAAGATAGAGTATGCATGTACGAACGATACGTTTTCGCGGTTAAATTTCAGCAATATCATCAGTCCCCTCGAGGTTATCAGATAAACAATTATGTGAATCTATTACTTGAATGACTTCAACCCCCTCATATATTTTGGAAGACGAGACATATCATATAATTTTAATTCGAATCGACTCTCCTCAAAGTCTCATGTATAAAAATACCATAATTGATGATGAAAAATCTTGAAAAAAACAGAAAAACTTTCACCGTAAACCTTAGTTACCAACTTACCATGAGTTTATGTCCTCGTGTTTTACTTCCATTACACAATTTTGGCAGCCTATGATTCTAGAGCGTTCCAATCCAAAGACAATCAGATCGCATTCCACAATCCAACGGCTGAGATGAAGCAGAAGTTTCACGACCCAAAAAGACCCATTTCGCCTCCTCACCTTGCTCGAACCACGTGATCTATTTGCCCCTCATCTCATCTCATTTCCGCTTCGTGTGCTTGCGCCTCTTATCCAAAACCCTCGCCACTCCTCACTCGACTCCATTCCAGGAAGCCCCAAATCACATAAACCCTAGAAATAAAAAACCCCATTTCATCTCCCAATTCGAATCCGCTAGCATTTCAGGGGTGAGGCAATCTAATTTTACTCTATTCTTTCGTTTGATTTCAGGGTTTTGTCTTCAATTCCCACTTTGTTCTCGTTGAATTTGCTTTGTGATTAGTTTTTGAGTATCGCAATTGGCCGTGGAAGTACTTGGTGAAATTTTATGGCTAGAAGTGTTCAGATATTATTTGTGTAGTGTATCTCTTCGACCTCCGGGAATTCTCCTCTCATTGTTCTGTCGACGGATGTGTTTGTTTTTGTTAATGTTAGTGTTGTTGGTTGTTATTATGTGAATTTTCATAGACTTCTCTCTGTCTGTAGGATGCCGTGGTGTGCAATGGAACAATTAAGATTAGCTATCCTCGTATCTTTGGTTTCACTAGAATCATATGCTGGGCTAGAAATTCCACTTCTCGTTGAGGGTGGTTTTACAAATTATAGTTAAGTTGGGAATAGAAAAATGTTCTCCAAGGAGTACCTTTGTTGTTGTCTCAGTCTGATGTTTGGTATGGTAGTTTTAACTTATACGGAAAGTAGACTGGTACTTCCTAGCATTGGAGTATTATATGTAAGCGGTTAGCCTATTTGGAAAACAACTGTAAATTTGATGCACCTATGTGAATTTGCGCAACTTACAGCTCATGGAAAAAGTGTGGACTGTTCTGTTGTCTGTCTCTGCAACCCTTTATTGGAAATGTTAATGCTAAATCCTTGATCCTTTGGACGGCGACAGGCAATGGCGTCTGTGGTAGCTACCATGTCCTCGGTTGGTTCCCCGGCTGCCATTGCAAAGAAAGACGGCATCTTTACTGGCAAGTTGATGCCATTCAAAAGCATGCCTGCTGGAGGACTTGGTAGAAGGCAGAGTCTTAACATGAGAAGGACGAATTCTTCAAAGGTCTATGCCATGGCGAAGGAATTGTACTTCAACAAGGATGGCTCAGCTATCAAGAAGCTGCAAGTAAAGACTGATGATAATTACTTATTGGGTTTTGTAGTGCCTTTTGTGTTTCTATTTAATGTGTTAATGTAATGTATTTGCTTTTGCTTGGTTTAGACCGGGGTGAACAAACTAGCAGATTTGGTTGGGGTGACTCTTGGTCCAAAAGGCCGCAACGTTGTTCTTGAGAGCAAATATGGATCTCCAAAAATTGTGAATGATGGTGTTACAGTTGCAAAGGAGGTACTTGAGTTTGTTGTTTGCTGTGTACTCTTGTACTGCCATATCGGCGTGTTAGCAGTCTCTGAAATTTCATAATCTTGAAGGTTGAGCTAGAGGATCCAGTGGAGAATATTGGCGCTAAATTAGTGAGACAGGCAGCTGCCAAGACCAATGACTTGGCTGGAGATGGAACGACAACATCTGTTGTCCTTGCGCAGGGTCTTATCGCCGAGGGTGTCAAGGTCTGTATTTTCTTAATATCATGACACTGTTGCAAAATAATGAACAGGGTGTGATGTCTCCATCTGGTCTCTTCTTTTTAGGTTGTGGCGGCAGGAGCAAATCCAGTTTTGATTACCAGGGGCATTGAGAAGACTACAAAGGCCCTTGTGTTCGAGCTCAAATTGATTTCGAAAGAGGTAAGATGATGTTCAAACTGGAAATGAAGGCATTTAGTAATATGTTGTAGGTATATCTTTGCATCATCTGGTATTCTATGACGTTGTAGGTTGAAGACAGTGAGCTAGCAGATGTGGCAGCCGTTAGTGCTGGAAACAACTATGAGATTGGAAACATGATTGCTGAAGCCATGAGCAAGGTTGGAAGGAAGGGTGTAGTGACTCTGGAAGAAGGGAAAAGTGCTGAGAACAGTCTCTATGTGGTTGAAGGGATGCAATTCGAGCGTGGTTATATCTCGCCATACTTTGTCACCGATACCGAGAAGATGTCAGTTGAATATGAAAATTGCAAGGTGAATTATTGTTTATTGAAGTTTGGTTTGATTAGCTTGTTGCTAAATCTGGATTGCTGACCACAGTATCTTATACTCCGTCTTTCCAGTTACTGCTTGTTGACAAGAAAATAACAAATGCAAGGGATCTCATTTCCGTCCTAGAAGATGCTATCAGGGGTGGATACCCGATATTGATAATTGCTGAAGATATTGAACAGGAAGCATTAGCAACTCTTGTTGTGAACAAACTCAGAGGTTCTTTGAAGATTGCTGCACTGAGGGCCCCTGGATTTGGTGAGCGCAAGAGCCAGTATTTGGATGATATTGCTATACTCACTGGAGGTCGGCACTCATTCTTTATTCTTGTAATCTAAATATTGTATTTCTTTTTTATTTTGTTCCCTTACCACTTCTCTCAAATTTGGTATGTCCTGATTGGAATGCAGCTACTGTTATCAGAGATGAGCTCGGGCTTACACTGGACAAAGCAGGGAGTGAGGTTTTGGGTCTGGCTGCTAAAGTAGTGCTTACCAAGGATTCAACAACAATAGTAGGCGATGGCAGCACCCAAGAGGCTGTCACTAAGCGTGTAGTGCAGATTAAAAACCTTATTGAGGTACTAGCATCTTTAATCATGGGGTATAGGTGTTCTTTTATATAATGTGTTGGATCTTTTTATTTCTGAGATTATATGTCGTTTACTGAAACAGGAAGCAGAACAAGATTATGAGAAGGAGAAACTTAATGAGAGAATTGCGAAACTTTCTGGTGGTGTTGCTGTAATCCAGGTATAATGCAATGCAGTTTCATATAAAATGCGTGCCATGCTGAAAATATGTGTACTAATATGCATGACGTCTGCAGGTTGGAGCGCAAACTGAGACGGAACTCAAAGAAAAAAAATTGAGAGTAGAAGATGCTCTTAATGCAACCAAGGTAAATCGTTATTCTTATGTTAATAATTATTTTACAGAAGCCTCTCATTTTTCTTCATTGCATTGAAGTGGCATCGATTGACATGTAACTTCTCCTTCCTCAGGCTGCTGTCGAAGAAGGAATTGTTGTCGGTGGTGGGTGCACTCTGCTGAGACTTGCATCAAAAGTGGATGCCATAAAGGATTCACTAGAGAATGATGAGGAGAAGGTGATCATCTTTGGAACCTTGATTCATTCCATTTACAGATGTAGTTAACCCACAGTCGTCTTTCATGTCATGTCTTTTGTTTGCTTTGCGTAATGTGTTTCATCAATGCAGGTTGGAGCAGACATTGTCAAGAGAGCTTTGAGCTACCCCTTGAAGTTGATAGCTAAAAATGCCGGTGTCAATGGAAGTGTAGTCAGTGAGAAGGTAAGTTCGTTTTGTCACTGTAGGTTCGCACACAGATGGTGCTTGCTCTATATGGGTTCGTGATTTACTTTCTTTATTCATAGGTTCTTGCGAGTGACAATCCAAAATATGGATACAATGCCGCAACTGGTAACTACGAAGACTTGATGGCTGCTGGTATAATTGATCCAACCAAGGTGAGCGAGTCTGTGTTCTGCGACCCCACTCATGTTTTCTGGTCCCTATGGTAGTGGACTGCTTTCAGGAATTGGTAGTTCAACACAACTTGGATGAGCTTCTGTTGAAATCTGTTTGATATGGTTTTAGTCACCTTGGGAGTTTCAGTACTCAATGTGAGCTAAGGTTTCCCTTGATATCAGGTGGTAAGATGTTGCCTGGAGCATGCATCTTCTGTTGCCAAAACATTCTTGATGTCAGATTGTGTTGTTGTCGAGATCAAGGAACCTGAGCCGGTCCCAGCCAGCAACCCCATGGATAATTCAGGTAACTGATTCTGGAACTAATCAACAGAGCCTTGAAAATTTTGATTGATGCGAATGTGCAGAATTGTATTCGGATGAGACAAGGCATTGCTAACATGCTGAATCTGATCTGCTCATGCAGGTTATGGCATGTAAGCTGCCTTGAATCGACAAGCTTGAGGATTCAATGTAAGAGGGCATCCAAGAGCTTGTCTGGATTTTGTAAGTTAGGATTTCCCTCCTATTCTAGGGAAGTGCGGCGCAGACTATCGATGAGTTTCTGCTGTGAGCTGTATCAGTCTTAAGGATCTAGAACTGGAAATCAGAGGCTGCTCCAAGCTTTCCCTATGTTTATTCTGGGCAGAACATATTGACATTGTATCCAATTTTACGTTTGAATAAATTGAGTGGACTTTACGATTTATGAATATGGTCAAAACAATTTATTAGGTGGTGGCGAGCTTGCAATGAGCGGGTACTACACTTGTGACTGCCACATTCTAAGATTACCGATTGTCGGCTTTATTGGTTTGCGTATCTTTAGATTAATCAAGCCATGCCAAAGATGATTCTTCTTTAAACCATTAACTTTGCTCTATGAGTTTAGCCCTAAACTCTGTTGTTGTTCGAAAATTACCAATGAAGCGAACTCGATGAGCCTGAGCTCCAAATTGATTTGTCTCTATCTCGGAGGCAAGAACAGGCTATAAAAGTATCGACCTTTGTGGCTTGATTTCTTTTATACAATCGTCAGTGACCGATATTTCCTCAACCATAGACAACATACATATTTATCCAGTGAATATATTCATTTCAATTTGTGTATATAATTCATATGCAATTTCGCCTATTGATAAAAATGATCACATTAAATGTTCTAACAAGATTCAGTCATACTCATAATCGAAATTCATGATTTTCTAACAACATATCCAGTTAAAATCAGCCACCAAAATTTAACATAGATTTTAGCACCGTGTGAAAAACCCAAGACCCAATCAAAACACGACTCTGCCTTCAACAGCATACACAACTCCAACTTCATCTCTCTCTCTCCAAAACAGGTCCGTTTTGCTTTGTTGCAAGTGTTTTTGTTGCATGTGTTGCATTGGGTGCGAATATTGTGTGATAATGGAATGATATTATACTATCATCTGTTGATCCGACCTCCACATGAATTCAGTGGATGATTGTTACATTGGATTCTATCTTTTTAATTGTACTTTTTGCGTTATTTACATTAATGATTTTTATTAAAATCGAGTAGTAATTTTCTTCGTGAAAAACAACTTCGTCAAATTGAATAGAAGGATAATCACATCAAATTTTTTAAATGAGATATATATTTTTTCGAAGGGTGATCAACATCCCCGTATCTCTAACAATATATCTAGTTAAAATAAATAATTAAGATTTAACATAGATTTTACAACAGCGAAAAAAACCCAAGGCCCAAAAAAATTCGACTCTGCAAGTTCATCTCTCTCTCTCTTTCCCCACAGGTCCGTTGCCTGTGTTGCATTGGGTGCGAATATTGTGTGCACAACAAACAGAGAAGAAAACAACAACTCTTCATCTTCCTGCATTTGATCAGAAACTCGTATAGTTCATCTCTTCATTGCTCTTTAATTTCATTGTTGATTGATCAAGACTGCAAAAAAAAACATCGTTTTTTAATTAGCCCTTGATCGTATCGTCTTGAAATTTTGCTCTTTTTTGTTGGGTTTGTTGTTATCGCTTCTGGGTTTTTTGGTGTGATTGCGATTACCCACATTTTGATTTTAGATTATAATTATGATGATGGATGATGTGGGGTTTCTGTGGTTGATCAAGATGAATCATTTGGTTTCTGTAGTGGGGTTTTCCAGGGTTTTTCATCCTCTTTCCTTGAAAAGAAAGAAAACCCTGTTTCTTGGTTTTGTATTAATTGGAGTAATTTTTTTACTGTTGGCACTGCTTGTTTCGATTATCTATAGTATTGTAATCGTTTTGTTTATCATTATCTCGTGCTTTGATGGTGTAGAGTTTATCATGCTTATGTGAATTCCGCATATGATTGGGATCTTTTAATCGTGTCTACTTTCCTTGATTAGGGTTTAGGGTTTAACGAGGATGAATTGATGACATTGATCAATTCTGTTTTGATGTGTATATAGCTTCTATAGTATGGAGTAGTCGTTTGATGATAGGGTTTCATGCTTTCGATAATTTTCTTGCTAGTGTCTTTTTGGTAGCGCAGACTTAAGTTAACTCCTTGTGTTCTTATGCTATCCGAGCCGCGACATGCATTAGCTTCTTCAATAACATAGATTTCTAATAGAAGGTTACATGCTAGACTAGACTTGGCTACTTGCTGTCTCAGCGTTTTCCATTAATTATCTACTGTATGAGTTCTTTCCTATGTACAGTAAATTTCATAGAGTCTAACTATAAAACATGCTTTGATTTGTTTTGCCAGAGTTTTAAGTTTTTCTGATCAGTCGAGTTCAAACACTCGGAGCAACATACAGGTTACTATTTGAAATGAATTTCCCTGGACGTACTTCTCCTATGAACTTTCCAAATCGGCAACTTGGGGATGAGATTGATGGCGATCAATGGTTCAACCCAGAAATAGCTCGAAACAGGATCTCGTATAATGGAAGTACTAGCAATGAGGCCCCTGGTTGGCTTGGTGATGACTACTTGTATAGACTTGCTGCGTTTAGCCTTGGTGATGGGATGAGAGCTTCAGGTACCACGTTACAA
Organism: Drosera spatulata; assembly: GCA_035668315.1. Taxonomy (NCBI): domain Eukaryota; kingdom Viridiplantae; phylum Streptophyta; class Magnoliopsida; order Caryophyllales; family Droseraceae; genus Drosera; species Drosera spatulata. Next base: position 136,502 of record JAOVYX010000008.1, on the reverse strand, counting down.
CCGCCATCCTGGACTGGTAATAAGATACCAAATGGCCCTCTTTTCAGAGAAATTGGGCAATCTACCTCGAATTTGATGAATCGAGAGGCACGGGAACCATCCGTTTCTGGTGCATCGGATTTTCCTCAACGGTGGCGAAGCTCTTATGTATCTCAAAATGAAGCTGCTCATCAATACAAGCTTCCTGCAATCTCAACTAACCATCAACGGTGTAACCCTCGATCCGTTCTAGAAGATGAGACTAGTACAAGTAGGACATGGGATCAAACGCATAGCTGGTTTAAAAGTCCGATCGGTCGACAACATGGAGTCACCAATGATGCGAGAGCACATAGTTATGGCGAGAACGTCTACAATAGCTCACATGGCATTAACACAAGCAGAATCAAGAACCTGGGTGTTTCTGATCCATTCCAGTTCAGTGCCGAACTCAACCATCTACGACGAATTTTCGAAAATGGTCATCAGTTGACTCCAAAGTCTTCATGGTCGCAGCAGGATACTTTAATCTGGCCAATGTCATCCCCTAACTGTGGCATCCTACACGATAACTTAAGGGCGGGGCTGCATGGATATGAATCTTTACAAGGGCTGACTGGTGGAATCCATCTCATTGCAAAACATTATATTGGCTGCAAGTACTTGAGAAAAAAACTCACCGAGGGAAACCCTGAAGACATTTCAAAAATTCTTGATGGTATTATCTCAAACATAACGGATCTAGTGATGGATCCTTTTGGGCATCATGTGCTTGAGAAGCTGCTGGAAGTGTGTACCGAAGACCAAGGGCTGCGAATAATTTGTGCCCTTGCTATGGATCCTGGTCAACTCATTAGGATCTCACGCAACGAAAATGGGTCTCTCTATTATTTCTCTCTGGTACACAATGTTGTTGCACCACATATAAGCATCTCGACTCACTATCAGTGGTAATCCTTGTGTAGGTTTCGGGTCGTTCAAAAGATGATAGAGACACTCAATACATCAGAACAATGCTCTTCGATCATTTCGCTACAGCTGCTTCCTGGAGTGATGACTTTGATGAAAGATGAATATGGGTATCATGTTGTGCGACGTTGCTTGGAGCGCTTGAATCCTAAAGATAAGAAGGCGAGTTTGCTCTAAACAATCCACTTGAACCTTTTTTCCGACTTTTTGCGGCATATGCCAGTTAGACTGTTACCATACACATCTAATTACCACATGCAAAGCATTTCTACCTACATCTACCATAACATATTATGTCCCCTGCAGTCCTTCGTTAAGGCAGCAATTTCGAACTATCTTGTCCTTGCGCAAGACAGATACGGTTGTCGCGTGCTTCAAACGTGCCTTGAACAGGCTGATGCAGAAAAGAAAGCTGATTTGGTCAGGAAGATCATTGGTGATGCTCTCCATCTATCCCAAGATCCTTTTGGGTATGTATGGTTTGAACTTTGAACTATCTTTCTCTCTTATTGTGTTTTCTCCACGGTTCTTTTGTAATATATGTGTATTTTATTTAGACGGATATTGGTGGCTTACTCCACCGCATTAACATCTTGTGATATGCTCTAATCACGATTCATTGTCTTTAGTTTTGTCCTTTCAAGATATTACAGCATTTGATTTTATATATGCAGGAATTATGTTGTGCAATATATTTTCGCTATTGAGAATCCCAAGGCAATTATGGATATCGTTTACAAGCTGAAGAATCACTACTGCTTCTTATCAATACAGAAGTTCAGTAGTCATGTGGTGGAGAAATGCCTAGAGCATTCGGGAGCAGAAGGCCAATCTCTAATCATTCGAGAAATACTAGGTGTTCTTGACTGGGATCAAATCATGTATGATCAGTACGGAAATTATGTTATCCAAAAAGCAATGGAACACTCAGAGGTTAGTCAGAGTCTCAACTTTAGTAACATCATTGTTCTTGATCAACCAGGGTGCCATCGGTGGAGACGTGCTTATCAAGCAGCATTTATTGAATTCCGAATATCTGATTACATGTTTATATTAAAGGGATAAAGATAGTCCTTAATGTCTATGCTTCATATAACAAGTTAGCTGAGTTGAGTCCTCGTGCTCATTCATCTTTCATACTTCGTCAGTACGCGTATTTCCATGTTGTTTTCCGCATGCTGTTGTGTAAAGAGAGACTAATGCGAATTCATTATTTCGTTGTGTAGGAAGCTATACGTATTGCATTGATCAATGCCATCAGGCCTCATATTCCGAGCCTTCGGTCATGCAAGCACGGAAAGAATATTGTTCATAAATATTTCGAGAATCTGGTAACTCTCTTTATCCTTCCCCC
>JAOVYX010000008.1:114236-129225 GCA_035668315.1 Drosera spatulata | reverse complement strand
GGGACTCCACGTTAAGTAAAGCCCCCAAAACATGAATTGAATGACAGGAAAATTATATTTAACCCTCCTAAAATATTGAGCTGTCACAGATGACCTTTATCAAGTTTAAAATTAAGCATTTAACCTCTCTATCTTCAAAAAAAATCGCATTTTTTCTGATACGATACTCCGTTAAAAGGAGTTAAAAATCGCATTATTTTGATACGAACATCATTAAAGGAGTTAATAGGGGGTTATCTACATATTTTATAAATTCAGAGATCATCTGTAACTGTTGAATAGTTAGGAGGGTTTAATGTTATTTCCCTTAAATGACAATGTGAATGCTGCATGCAAAAGAGTATAACAGATCACTCAAATATAAAACATTGCTGCGTCCTGAAGGACTAGAAGGACTCGAAACTCAGCTCGAGGAAATGATTGATGGGTGTTGAAACCTATTGTGCTGGACATTTTTCTTGGTGGGATTTGTTTGAGGAGTTGGATTCTAAAATGTATCTAAAATGTAGGGAGGGAATCCGTTCGCAGATGAGAACTTCATGCCACACGTCTACAAGCTAGCGGTTACTCCAATGCCAATGCTGTGTGCAGCCGAGTACCAATATCAGCCTAACTTTTTCAAGCTGCCAGCGGCGAGCCCATATGATTACTTCCTAAAAGCTGCAGGTTGTTAATCCGGCATCTGGAGAAGTATGGCACTTTCGAGCTATACAGTATACACACATACAAAATAGTCGCTAGCATGAACCCTCTTCTTTATGATTGTTCGCTCAGGAGTAAGGTGAGATTGTGTCCTGATCACAACAATACTGGTGCTCAAGCCACGAAATCGGAGATTGATTAGTTTATGGTTCTTGTTCAGTTGAGATTGAAGCGGTTGTATACGACATATACACATTTGATTCGTTCATTCTTTATCCCTCAAGTTTGTCGAGTTCTGGCAACTCCCATGGTTCGGCGGGGTATAGTGTGGATCTGAAACTTACGAGAGCAGCTTCAATGCACGTAAATGCATGGAGCATGTAAATATACATAGAGAAATGGGACAAGTATAAGCATGGAGACTGGCAGGTTAATATGCTTCAGTTTATACTGTATACACTTTTGTGTTGTATTAAGTTGTGCAGTAATTTAGGTGAACATTATCTTGTGTAGTAGAATTTAGCATCTGCTATGTGCGTTCATTTTCTGATTGCTATGGAACTGTTGAACGTCTGGTGTGCTCCATTTTGTGAGGAAGTCTTACAGATCTTTATGTTCTTATTCTTGGTTTATTTATTTTTTTATTATATCTAATCCAATCTTTTTATACATTGACAAGATCCTAATATCATAATTTGAAATCCTCCGTAATTCTCATTATACATATTAAGTATGAAGTTTTGCCTTATAAGACACGTTATTTTTAATCTAAAAATTTCTCTTCTTATAGGTTCGATGATCCAATTAATTAGTTAAGTAACTATCCTTAACATCAATCATTATTTTTGAACCATTGTCAACAATACAGTGATGCTTGGAATTATTTTAACGATAAATTGTTTTTTTTCATAATCGTATGATTTGATTTTCAACATCTAAAAGCAAAGTTTTTATATCTAAAAACAAAAAAAAACAATCTATTTATATCACCTTTCAGAATTATATGGATACTGGCATTTTCTTTCGTTTGAATAATGTACTGATGTTCTGTTAATTAGGACACCATCACGAATTCAGCACATTACAGTGTGAGTGAAACAACTCAAATGGGGTTGAAGAAGAAAACCAGCTGTGTGAAGTTTATGAGCCAACAACCCAAACCCCACCATTCTCACCTGCCATCACATCATCTCCATCGTCAACACCCACAAAACCCTAATCAAACAACTCGAAAATCCCATTTCTCAAACGCCCAATTCAATTTAATCACATTTAATTAAAGCATCTTTATACGAATCCGAATCCGAAAAGCCAAAAACCATTCATTTTTCCATCATCAACTGTTGACGACAATTCACATCTAGCCCCACACACTCAACCAACAAACCCTTCAGCGACCCCTTTTTGCCCCTAGTAGTTGCTGCTTCACATTCAAGCAAAATTGCATTTCACGATTCCCCTCTTGGTGTACCCTCCTCATTCAAAGTCTTTTTCTATCTTTGCCCAGATTTGATTTGGGCTCTTTGAACTTGCAATGCTTGAGATGTGAACTGCTGAGCTGAAGAAAAAAAGTGGAACTAGAAGGTGAAGGCCAGACTGTGAGGAGGTAAAGGTTTCAGATTTGGGCATTTGGGGATTTAGTGATTTGTGGTTTTAGGGATTTGTTGATTTGGGCATTTGAGGAATTAGGAATTTAGGAATTTGGGGATTTGGGGATTGGAGCATGTATTTTGGGATTTGGGTTTGACCGGAAATGTTGGTGCAAGAGCAATCATTGCCGGAGAAATCTCCAAATGGATCAAAATCTACAAACCCTAAGCTGAGAACCCTTGCTCCATTGCACCCGAATCGGTTGAAACCGGCAAAGAATCTCGATTTCTCGACATTTGTATCTGAGAATTGGTATAGAATTGTGGCGATTTTGCTTCTGGTGGTGACGGTAGCTGCCCTTTTCTTCCTTCGCAATGTGGGTGAATCCGCTGCTCTCCTGTGTTTTCAGTCCCGGGCGCAGCAGATAGAGTCGGTTGAGTATCCGAAGATTGATTGGAAATCGATTGAACGCATCAAGGATCAGGTGACGCCGTATGGGGATTTCAGATCAGAGAGGTGGATTGTTGTGTCTGTTTCGGATTATCCTAGTGATTCGCTTCGTGGGATGGTGAAGATCAAGGGATGGCAGGTCCTGGTGATCGGGAATTCGAGGACACCGGCGGATTGGGAGCTCAAGGGTGCGATTTATCTATCGCTGGAGACGCAAGCAAAGTTGGGTTTTCGGGTGCTGGAGTATCTGCCTTACGACTCTTACATTAGGAAGAGTGTTGGGTACTTGTTTGCTATCCAGCATGGTGCAATGAAGATCTTTGATGCTGATGATAGGGGGGACGTAATTGATGGGGATTTGGGGAAGCATTTTGATGTGGAATTGGTAGGAGAGCAGGCTAGGCAGGAGATCTTATTACAATACAGTCATGAAAATGTAAATAGGACCGTTGTTAATCCGTATATACATTTTGGGCAGCGGTCAGTTTGGCCTAGGGGTTTGCCACTGGAGAATGTGGGTGAAGTATCCCATGAGGAGTATTACACTGAGATCTATGGTGGGAAGCAATTCATCCAGCAAGGGATTTCAAACGGTCTTCCTGATGTTGACTCGGTCTTCTATTTCACAAGGAAATCAGAGTTGGAGGCCTTTGATATCAGATTCGACGAGCGTGCCCCTAAAGTTGCATTGCCGCAAGGCATCATGGTGCCTGTTAATTCATTCAATACGCTTTATCATTCTTCTGCCTTTTGGGCTTTGATGCTCCCTGTTTCTGTCAGTTCCATGGCCTCTGATGTGCTGAGGGGTTTTTGGGGACAGAGGCTTTTGTGGGAAATAGGTGGTCATGTTGTGGTTTATCCTCCAACTGTTTATAGACGTGATAGAATAGAATCATACCCTTTCTCGGAGGAGAAAGATCTTCATGTCAATGTTGGTAGACTGATCAAGTTCTTGGTGTCGTGGAGATCAACCAAGAATAGATTGTATGAAAAAATTTTAGAACTTAGCTATGTGATGGCAGAAGAAAGATTTTGGACTGAGAATGATGTAAAGTTCACTGCTGCTTGGCTTCAGGATTTGTTAGCTGTTGGGTACCAACAGCCAAGGTTGATGTCTCTCGAGTTTGATCGCCCTCGAGCAGCAATTGGTCATGGGGATAGGAAGCACTTTGTCCCTCAAAAGCTGCCCTCCGTGCATCTTGGGGTGGAGGAAACAGGAACAGTGAATTATGAAATTGGGAATCTGATTAGATGGCGAAAGTACTTCGGGAATGTAGTGCTCATTATGTTTTGTAGTGGGCCTGTAGAACGTACTGCTCTGGAATGGCGCTTGCTATATGGGCGGATATTCAAGACCGTCATAATGTTGTCAGAGCAAAAGAACGATGATCTTGCTGTTGATCAGGGCCAGTTGGACTACATATACAAGTGAGTAATGGTCTTGCCTGTTACTTATTTTGTTTTCTCTATAAATTCAATTGAACTGCTGCTTGAGCACAGTTATAATCTAAACCTGTGAGTCCAGCTAACCAGACTCGTGGGGTTGGATACCTCTTTCCTGTACCATAGTACCATGCGGTTGAAAACCTCTATTCTAGTCAGTTGTAACATGCTCATGCTGCTCCAACACAAGATATGTTGAATCCTAATGGTTCGAACAGGAAGAGTGGAACTGAAACCTTTTTAAATGGCGCCTCTGGAGATCTTTACTCGTTTGATACTTTCTGTTATCGTCATTCAGTAGTTATGGGTTGATATGCTGGGTCTATTAGTGCTTGTCTGGTGCATGATATGGACTGATCTATTTACTTGTGAAAAGCTATAGTACTTTTGAGAGCACTGAAAGAAAAATCCCTATGCCAAATTTGGAAGATTTGATCTATTCCAATTTGCCTTGTTGTTCGGAAATTGTCCTGTTGGAATTTATAGCTTTAATAATGTAGACTTGGTGATTCCCCGACATAGTTGAGTGAATCGGAAAATACACACTATAGATTTCTTTTGAAGACATTGACAAACGCAACATACCTGAATGCCAAAACCATAGCTCATTGCTCACAACTTGATTCTCCTTTTCCTTAGGCCTTGTGGATCATTTCTGCATCAGCAACGTATCTTTTTGCCCTCTATAAGTAAGTTTCAGTACTCTAAGCCATTAACCTGGTTCACTCATCTGGAGACGAAAGCTGAGAAAGACTGCCCTAAACATAATCTAAATGAAGCACCCCGGAAGACGGCCTTTACTCTTGATGAAGATTAGGGGGGAGAGATTGATTTATAAAAAGATGAATGGAGAGATGATTTTTCAGTTTCTACTAATTGCTGGGGACCTTGTATTAAAGAGACTTGTTAAGTCTTCAATATCTTTTTCCTTCTTAAATAGGTTTCTTTTCTTCCTAATCATTTCTTTCTCTTTAAAATATCTTTTCCATATTGACCTAAAAAAGAATAATATATTTTCAATACTTTTGGGTTAGAGATTTAGTTCGTGTGTATTTGGTTTAGCAAGGCTTCCGGCAGACTTCAGCTTTCTAGTTACTATACCATTAGGGACAGTAGCGCAGATCTTTCTTCAAAATAAATTATTGTGTTCATGAGAAAAATGTAATCTTTGCGAATTCAATATTAATTTTATTTTTTCCTAGTAATTTAAGCTTAGGGCTGTATTAAATACAACAAAGCCTAAAATTCTCAAACATGTGAATATTCTGGAACGGCGCAGGGGGTAGGGGTACTTGTCACCACCTAGGTGATGCATATATGTTGTTTCTTGAAGTTAATTTGTGTATGTGTTGCAAGGCCTAAAATAATGTACAGGATCTCCTGTACTCGTAATATATAGCGGCACCAAAGAAACCATGTCTGGAGCAGTTCGCGTCATGGATACGACACCATTCTTCCCCATCTTGAAATGTGGTTTTTATGTTTCTGGTTTTGTCAGGAGAGCTTCTTTCGTGATTTTGAAGAAAAGTTGATACAAGAATTGCTTATTATTCTCTTTTAATAATTGTGATTGTCTTACATCTCTGTCCTACTATATAGCCACTCTTGTTTCTTTGCTTATCTCAAATTCTCACATTAATTGATTCATTTACAGGCAACTTCCTAAGGTATTCAACAGATATACGAGTGCGGAGGGATTTCTTTTTCTGCAAGACAACACTGTTCTCAATTACTGGAATTTGCTGCAGGCAGACAAAACTAAGCTTTGGATCACTGACAAGGTACACCATTTGTTTAGTTTCTTTTTCCCTTAAATACCTGTTCTATGAATGCCAAATTCATGAAAGGACATGTAGATGAAAGAAAGAGAAGGAAGGGATTTGGACAAGACTTCACATTCATACATATTGAGTGATTTATCCATCGGTCGAATCTATGTCTACAACTCTATGTTACTGAATTAGTGGGAGCAAGACGTCAGTTGAGAATCATTAGGTGCATTGGAGAAGTGACTCAAAAGCACAAATTAGTGTAAATTTTGTTCGGGGTGGGAATTATCTTGACTGAACAGAAGAATGGAGGATGTTATTTGAGTTAGAATTGGTACGTTCCATATTCGCCATAAAAAACGATTGTTAGCAGAAGGAATCGAAGAAAACCTGGGTTATGTCAAAAGGCAGGACTATGTTACGACCCACTGGAATGGATGCCTGCCTGATACAAGATGAAGAAAGATGATTTGCTTGTCCAATATTATCCAATCGACTCTTAGATCTAGCTTGTGAGGATGATGGAGAATTAATATTTAGTGATGATGGTAACGTTGAAGAGTATTGGTTCTTGGTTGTGGTGGTGCTGGTGATAACTGCCGAATCAGTGTTCTTACTAACTGTAAGCACTGATATGGCAGACTCATTTGTTTGCCAAAGCTCAGCATGTTCAACTTCCCAAAAACAAGTGAACAGCTCAGTCATTTTAAACTAAGTTTCTTCCATTGGTTGCTTCCTCGTTAGAGTACTTTTAAATCGTGCACTATTGTTTAGCCATTTGCCCTTGGGATGCCCATTTTTACTTGTATTCTAACTCTATACCCCCTCTTGTGCTAACATCAGGTTCCGAAGTCCTGGACCACCGTTTCAGTCAAAAGCAGCAGAGACTGGTATGGAAAACAAGCCGGCATGGTGACCAAAGTTGTTGGCACGATGCCGGTCCATTTCCAAGTCAGCTTCAAGGAAACATCAAAGAACAAACTGGACCTAGTTATCTGCAGTTCTGAGGTCTTTTATGTGCCCAGGAGATTTATTGACGACTTTGCTGAAGTGGTTGCTTTGATTGGTGACATGGAGATGCATTACAAGGTCGCTATACCAATGAGCTTTCTAGCCTTGGATTCACCCAAGAACTTTGACCCAGTTCTAAGCACAATGGTGTACAAGGAAACATCGCCCCCAAAGAACTCTTCGACACTGTATTCTGCGCAAGTTCCTGCAGTACATCCATGGAGTGTGTCGAGCGAGCAGGAGTTCATAAAACTTGTTCGGGTAATGGCAGCTGGGGATCCTCTGCTCATGGAACTGGTTTAATGTAAAAGCAATAGAAATCAATTGTAATTGTATGCTGTTAATTGTTACACCATATCTTCGTTCCTCCTGTAGAGGAGCTTGTTTTGTAGATTTGTTGTATGGTACACATCACAAAGTTCATACTTTGAATGAGGAAAAGGGAAATGATTGAGTTCATTCTTTGAAATCAGCCTCTTCACTGAAGGGTGATGCAAGAAAGCACGAGCGAGATCACAAGTATCGTGACCAGCAATCTTCGCAATAGTTCAAAGTACCAAGGTTTTGCCCAGTGCATATCTGAGCTCGTCAACTAGGACACTTCTATCTCGATGTAGGAACAATATAGGTCTTGCACGTGAGAATAATCGACCAAAATTTTCCATTATCATGGTGTATTTACCATTTCTGAAACAAAATGAACTGCAAACCTCGATACAAATTTTATCCACATGCAAGCTCGACAAAGCTAAGCTAAGGTTAAGCAGCATGCCGCAACCAAACATCTATGCGCCATTCATCAACACTCCATCTGCATGGCCATCCTCCATAACTTTACTATTGATCTGCGTCCTTTGTCTCTGAAGAGTAGAAGAAAGAAACAAGTTCGTTGTTCAGATTCAAACGTATAAATCTATTTTCTGAAGTAAACACTCATATTTTTCTTTTTCAGAGTAATTATGTCTTTTATCAATGGATGTAATCCTAAGCTTCTGAGAAGAGCCTAATTATAACATTTAACTTGTTGTAATGCCAATTATGGCACTTCGACCATTTAATAACACATTTCAACATTCGCCCAATAACCAGCCCGTCATCTTAATTCTCAACAGGTCCAGAGTCAAGAGTATGAAACACAGAAGGAAGCATCTAATTAGCCTATTTGTATTATACAGTAGTCGAAGAGACTAGTGATGGTACTGTTCTATAGAGGACGACTCTGGAAGTGCGCATTTACATATCTAAAAAAAAAAAAAAAAGGCTGGTAGAGTGCAATACCCGATCGGGAGCATCCCCAGTGGTTCCATTCAGGAGTTTTTGGTTTTCTTCCTTCATCTTCCCATCTTTATCTTTCATACTCAATGGTAACAAAGACAGCATTCCAGTAGTTCGGTCCGGCATTTCTGCAGCAACAAAATTATATCAGATCATTAGCCATAATATATCAGATCATTAGCTTCAGACAACACGAATGGCTACATCATTTCGAAAAATGGTGGGGTTGATTGTCACATCGGCCATTGTTCAGGCAGCAATGGATGCGACAATAGATGCTGTGCCAATAGATGCCACAATGTCTGAAAGCATGTCAATGTTCAACCGAGTACTTAGAAGTTAGACTTAATAAGTTGCTCGTGGTACATCCAATTCCAAAGTTGCTAAAAGGATATCATCTCCAAATCATCTTAGTCAAACAGACTCGGTCTAGTGGACAAGTGAAATATTTAGAATTTGGCATGCGGAAAAAATTGATGAAATGCAAACCTGGAAGACTTTTCTCTACGAAGAACACCACCAGGTTCACAGTATACCTGCAGGAAAAAATTAGATGTCATCACACAAGAAGTTTACAAGATGTAAATAAGATACAAGCAAAAAGATAGTGGCCGGACTTTACCAAGCAACAACAATGTCCACTGTGTAATGCTTACGCGATGCTATTATCAAGCAGCTCTGCATCACGGCTACCAGCCACCCTAGCTGTTTAATCAATCTAAGGACACAAACAGTTATTAGACTATAAAAATGAAACGAAGAAAGAAAACTTCAACAAAACACCATATGCAAAGTCACCACGATAACTCCAGCAGTAAAGCTGCTACGAGCATTTCTGGTTCTTTTGTTTTTCCCTTGCACGGGTTATTAGCAATCTACATAGCTATGACCTTGCTGCTCGCAGGATCACAATATACTCTGATAAATCAATCATATAGAATATATCCACCCCAGATTTCAGACCAGCTTCAATCACATCAAGGGATCCTGAATGCATGAGGCATCTCAGCAATATTGATTGAGACAGTTGAAGTTCTCAAACAAGGTATTACTTACAGGGAGCACCGTGCCAAAACATGATCCAGGGGAACAAAACAGCCATGTGTCGTAGCTAGAATTATGCATACCATAAAGCTTTTCGGGTGACTAATCGGAAATCTAGATAGCTAACTTACAATTAAAAGGGAGAAAACATGTTTAGATTACCTATTAGATCCATATTTCTGATAGGTCCTCACAAATACCAGTGAGAAGATCATGTGAGAAGAAAATATAAGATCACCACATCCGTAAAGCACTCCACGAGGAACTGCAGATAGAAGATTCCGAGTGACGCCAGATAATCATAGACAATAAATACAATGCTTGTACAAGAGGGGAACTCACAGTTAATTAGAAGGACCTCGAGCATATTGTCTGGACGAGGAAGCCTGGCAAGTTTGGATCCCTGCGTATACACCATGACATCAGAGAAATTTTGCAAAGCAGTCCAGAATAAAGCATATTGATAACAGAGACTTCACCAAATAAGTTCTCACAAACACCAGAGGAAACATCAGATGATAACTCACCTCGCGACAATGATAATTAGGACCAGGAAGCTGAGTCGAATAGAATGTTATGATACGCAAAAACTGAGATGCCTGTGAGATGACACACAGAGCAATAATCCAGGAAGAAACATAGCATAAAGCATTAAGAAAGCATAGTTGCAGAAGAATGGAAAACTAACTTCACTAGAGAGGAAAACATAGTTGCATAGCACTTACGACTAAGAAAGCAAGAACCCTGCACCAAACCAACACTGTGTAGATTCTTTTGTTTTTGAAAATGAAAGGATGGAAAGTCCACTGCAAAAGAAAACCATTATGTGTAAGTGACAAATTTCAGTCCATTCAACTTCACAAAACATGATAGGAGGCTTTACTATTTGATTAGGAAGACACACAATGCAAATAAATGTCACTTTGATTTAACAAGAATATGAGATAAATCAATGTCTTTACAATTTCTCAGCTTGGGACATACTCCAATATGATACACATCAAGCACCAGACTGGAGTAGTATTATGGAGCATCAAAGAAAATACTAATAGACTGCAAAGTAGACTTAGCTACTACAGTATGATATAATAATTTATGGTCAATATGAAGCTCTTGTAAGATGAGGAACTGAGGAACGGGGCTTGGAAGGATAAGTGCAGTCAAATACTGTGACAGTATGACATAAGAATACATCACTACATATTAATTCTCGCAAAAAAAAGGTAAGAAATAGTAAAAGCATAGATAAACTAGAGTTGAAGAGGAGCCATACCAAAACAAAGGAAATGAAAATGAAGGTGAATACAGTCTCACTGATGTAAGCTTTATTGGGTCCAAGTTCCTAAAGGTCAAAGGATAAATTTTTGCCATCTGCAGATACATGAAAGGAATGGGGGAGATGTAGAAAGGTAGAAAACACTTAAACATACCGGAAGTAAGAAGAAACCAACGTCCTGAAGTATTGGTCCTGGCCGGTGTAAATAATGAACTCCTCGAGCAGCCAATCCATGAATATACTGTTGCAAGAGAACATATACCAAATTTCAGATATGGAGCAACTACAAGAGACGAGGAAATATAGGACTCAAAAGCCATCTAAATGAACAAATGTTTTATGGCAACACTTAAAAAGAAAGTATAGCAGATCATTCGTGTAGAAATTTAAGATTTAATGCCATAAATGAAAGATGATGTAAATCACCAAGGATAATCAAAGATCTGGAAATGGCTTAACAAGCACTATTCGTCACTAGCACAAAAACATTACTAACATTCACAGATAGGAGACAATTTTAGTCCTTCAAATTAAAAATTTGACCTGCACAAATTCTCTTAAGTCACCATCAATGCCCAATATGTCTCTCCAGGCTCGGTTCTCTATTCTTCAGACAAATGCCTTGTCAATGTACTCGGGGCACTTTTGAGATATTTATAAATCGAGAACTTCATCCAGAATAGTATCATCATTTAGCTACTGGTTTTGATCTAATTGGCAAGCTCCTCCATAGAATTTACACTAGGTAACACTCAAAAAGTAACAGACATATCATCTTTTCTTCTGCAATGGCTTTACCAGCGCATATAGTATCGATGTTAAGCACCTCCGCACATCAATATAGGACAACAGGAATTGAGGATGCTGGACCCATGTTAGGGTAAATTCGCAGCACCAATTGATATATGAGATTGCCAGAGGGTAAACAACAGCTTTTAGTCTGCCGTTACTCGGTCATGAAAAGCTTTCATGATACAGGACTAGACACTCATAAATATCAACCACATTTACCCACAGAAATGTTGATACAGAAACCATAGTAACCAAGACCATGCTTCATTACGTAAGCTCAGGTACACAAGACCCTAACCGTGGCATGAAGCAAAAATTACAGTAGGATACGTCATTCCCTATACACAACATCATCCACATGCATAACATAGAATTTACGAGGAAAACTTATCCCTAAATCCGTTTCAAGCAATAACATCATACCCAAAAAAAATTATAATTCTGCATGCAAAAATCCAGAAGAAATAGAAACTACAACAGACGCCAGAACACCTTTCAATGTCATACCTGAAAAATGAGTCCTCCGAGAATATATTTCCAATTTTCGGCAAGCAGCTGAATCTCCGTCAACGTCTCCGCACAAGCTCTCTTCCACAACTATCACACCAAAAACCTGACATCAGCAAACCCACAACAATAATACAGCTCTGCTTGCTTCCATCATGGACAAGGTTAAGAACGGACAAGATGTATGCAATCTTACATCTGTTGTATAAACAAAGGCTATTTTCTATGCCCAAACATCAAATCCCAAATCCACAAAATCACAAACACACCTAACCAAACCCAAAATCACCAACCTTTGAAGCCTCGCGACCAATGTAGAGCGACATCTTGTCCACAACAATCATCCAATGCCATATCCCTTCACAAACACACGCCCGCGGCCACCATCATATCACCCTCCTCTTCTTTCCCCAATCAAAACCAAAGCATTCACCCAACTCCAACCCTTTAGTCAACCGATCAAGACACAAAATTGACAAATACCCACCAACCCTAACCGCTCAAATCAAATAACCCAGTTCCCTAAATCGCACAAAAAACCAAAAGGGTCCCCAAATTCGAGCACAGAATCCCAAAGGGTGCAGTAATCCAATCCGCTTCGTTGTTGTTCGTTCAAAAGGGAATTTAAAAGGGTATGGAGGCAAAAAGGGTCAACAATGGCGATGCGAATACGATGTTGAGAGAGAAAGGCAAATTTGGTGTTCGATGGGAAAGGAAGAAAACGCGGTTGAGAGGAATCTTGCGGTTTTGGCGAGGTCTCGGCATTGGCTGGCGGCTCCACAAATACACGAGTTGAATACGGAGAAGATAGTTCAATGCGAGACTGCATATGATTCTTAGATTTGATTTTATGATGACGATTAAATTAAATGAAATATAATTAGAGAAGAGAAGAACTACTAGAAGAAGAACATATTCGTAGGTCGACCAGTGGATAGATCTCATGACATTACATAAGATTTGCTTTCCTAAACTTTACATTAGGTCAACCGAACAGATATCTGTCATACTCAAGGCCTAATGAGTAACATAGATTGTTTGTATAGATTAGGATTAGGTCGCTTCGTTCTCGTTATTCTCGATGGAGGTTTTGAAGAAATTGATGAAGGAGCGGTTTGGAAAAGTTTGAATTGATGAATTACAACGGTTTGAATCCGGTTGAGTGGCTTGAGGTGGGAATGGAGTGGGGAGGAAGATGGTCTGATGATGG
The DNA here is from genome assembly GCA_035668315.1 of Drosera spatulata. Taxonomy (NCBI): domain Eukaryota; kingdom Viridiplantae; phylum Streptophyta; class Magnoliopsida; order Caryophyllales; family Droseraceae; genus Drosera; species Drosera spatulata. Next base: position 116,216 of record JAOVYX010000008.1, on the reverse strand, counting down.
TTAGAGTTTGGGTTGGAAATGACTAGGTTAAGGGAGTGGGTTAGGTTAGTTTATGATGATATGGTTGGATTAAAATGAACATAAAGATAATATTTTATGAAAATGAATATCGAATTATAAATAAAATTTTATTGGGTTATCTCAAGATGTCATATCTTTATTTTTATTTTTATTTTGGTACTAATATGAAACACTTTGTTGGGTATTTTAAAATAATTGTCCTTCAAATATAGTCCTACTACCTCCCTTCTATAAGCAATGTAGCACTATAAAAAAATGACACTACTCAAAACATATATAGATGAGTTTCGTTTTTATTTCATGGAAGATCTAATAGTTCTGTCACATCCGTATGAATAATACATAATTTATGTTAAGATTAATATTTCATAACAAATTTGCATAAAACAAAACTTAATCGTCTAGGCATGTTGCTTTCATCGTTGAAGAGAGTATTACTATCAAGCTTGAATGTCTTAAATCCAAATTAACAGATCATCAGGATGCTTCTTTTTATATCACATATCTTTAGCACTCGTAATCTGAACAAACAGTGCGAGATCATATCGAACAAATGAATGAATATGCCAATCATGGATCGGCCTTGCAACCTCAAAAGAGTGCAACGAGTGGAGCAACTCGTGCAGAGCGTGAAGAGAAGATCAGCAAGTGAGCGAGTTGGAGCATATTGGATGTCTGTTGAATCAAAAAGCGAGCAGGTCGCTGTCGCTTACCTGCTCTTGTTTTATTTTTCTCCTACCTTCATTTCGCTTGCAGGTAGCTCGGGAGGCAGGGGCAGCTGATTGTCGAAAAAGCTTGTCTTCAAAGCAAGAAAAGAAGACACATTGGTACCAACCTTCCATGACCATGAGAAGACACGTACAGTCGATCCAATCATAAAGAGAACGCTCTACAAGAACAGCGCAATATAAGCCCTTTAAAAAATGACGAGACATGGATGTTTTATAAATCAACATAGTAGTTTTACAAATCAACGAGACCATTAGAACCGAAAAAGGTGGCGAGTGAGAGCAACAAAGGCAAGCAACAAAGGATTGGCATCCGATGTATGAATGAAAACTGTATAATATGCTCAACTAAACAATTGATTCACATAAAGACTCGAATAACCATAGTGACACTTACAAATCTGATGTAGTCGATCTCCATTGCAGGAATAACTAAGTATAGCCTCATACAAGAAAGAACAGAGTATGCAACACTGAAAAGGTCAAAAATTTTCTACGGACCCACATAAAACTGTTTCCGAGAAGAAGTTTTTCATCAAACCCAACAGAGGTAGGATACTTCCCAACCTACCCTGACTATGCTACGCTCCATTAGTTGGCAAAAAATTACAGTAGCTACTCACGTAACCTTAATGAGACTAAAGAGAATAATTTAGTCGATCTCCATTGCAGAAATCGCCTCACTTAAGGTTCCTTGAAGCTCCTCCACTCTTTGCCTCGTCAGAGCAATGCAATTCTGTGGCCATAACATAAAATTTCCATCAGTGACCTGCTAAAAAGAAACTTCCAAACAACAAAGTCCGACTGCCCATCAATTTATCCAAGAATATAACACATTGTTCTCTAAAGTATAGAGTCCTGAAAATGTTGTTGTTGTTCAGTGCTCACTTAGATTAGGCTTCCTCAGGCCTTATGCTCTCTCTGTGTCTGGGTGTACCTTGCACCTTTTAGAACATTGAGCACACGGTCCTCATAATAGAAAGGAGAACCCTAATGCTTTTGGAGTCTCAATGAATGAAAATATGTCTGATGTAAATGCATGGCAGAAGAATGAAAGTAGGAAAAGCAAGGAGAGAAAGCTGACCCGAGCAGCGGATTCATATGCCAGGACTGGTCCACCGGGCTTGTAAAATGAGACAAGCTGGCCACCAGAGTTCAAAACCACAGTTAGAGAAGTTTCTATCAGCGACTCCTCATCAGCCGTTGGGTCAGGCAAGACAAAGTTCTTGTG
>JAOVYX010000008.1:92032-114136 GCA_035668315.1 Drosera spatulata | reverse complement strand
ATGCTTGCGACTCTCAAGGTCGCGTTACTATGCACAGATTCCACGCCCGGCAAACGCCCTAAACTGAAGAAAGTCGTAGAGATGCTTCAGGAGATCCAGCAGAGCTGAAAGATGACACCATCTTCTTTCCAAAATTGGAAATCAGATGATCAACAAGGACGATCATCTGATGATATTGGAGCTGGAGACATTATTAGCATGAGTTCTGTGCAAGAATACCACGCACTAGTCGACAAATGCTCAAGACAGCATTCGAAATCATTGAGGAAGAGAAATCAGGCAAAGATCGATGCACCGGTTGAAATCCTGCTTTTTGTGTATGATGCTCCAGGAAGATATGGTTGATTGTTGCCTGCACCTGTTAAACGAAGAGAAATAGGCGAAATGCAATCCACTTCTAGTGTTTGTATGAACTAAGTTATGTTTCGATATTTATCATCTCATATATATAGCCGAGATTGTTAGGAAGTATGGTTAAGACTCCGGTATGATCAACCTATAATAGCCAACTTGACAGCGGATGAAGGCTGTGACAATGGTGGTTTTGCAATTGCTGATACAGAATTCTTCTGATTCTCTGTAGTAAACACTTCTACACAAACGCATTCTGTTGAACAAAGGTACCCGTAAGTCTTAACTCATAAATGAAAAAAAGCTTTAAATATCCGACCTGTCGTTCTTTGTATGAAAGCTAACCCTTCTGTTTCCTCATCTATAATCTTTCTATGTAAGCCGTTCGAAGATATTAATCGCTTCAATATATCCTATATAAACGCTACCTGTCTCGCCTTCAACGAACTGTTGATTTAGTGAAGGAGAAGCAAAATTTCCTACAGAGCGAGCTAGTTTAACCTTGTTCAAATAACGCAACACACTGGCTTTGAGCTTGCAAAGCTGGTGGAATCTGCAGCTATCTGAAAGGAATAAAAAAGAACGCAGATTAGGAATAAATTGGCTCTTTCGCACCATAGATTCTGTGTAAGAAATAAGCAATCTATTTGTCGGAAACTGATTGATAACTCTAATGGGACAGTGGGAAAGGTATAACGAGTTAACGACTGATATTTCTCGACAAATCAAGGTGTTAGCATTTGACATAAAAGAGAACTTACCATGTAAATATAGGGGTGGTAACGACCGCCGGTTCCAGTTCTTCTGACTTTCTCCATCTTGACCAACCTGCAAAACAATATGGTATTTCTTCATCAGTAGCCTATTTTCTGGATGAAGTACTCATGAGGAATACAGTTAGAATTGCAGTAAAAGTTCGAACGAAAAAGCTACTAGTACAATCCAAAGTATGTATGTCATGTTGAGAAGGATAATTTTATGACAGAGTGTTCTTATCGACTCATGAATCATGATAATAGCATATGTAATTCAAAGACTGAAAGCGCCCTTGTTTGTTCTCAATCTTGGACTAGTCATGCTTATTATGTGCCGACTAGAATATAATGGAAGACAAAGCTTCTATCATGCAAATCTATCTCTAATACCAACTTTTAAATTTATTCAATTAATCTTAGATTCATTACTGCTAATTAAGGCTTAGAATGTTTACATTACTTGTCAGATATTCTGTTCGGATTTTCGATAGGATTATTTCCTCGACATGTATAAAGTATACAAGTTATAGGATTATACAAAATCCACACGACAAAAAAATGAACATCACATAAGTATAATGGGTGTCAGATTTCTACATTCTTAACTTAGATATCTAAAGACACGATTATCATTCCATCAAAGAACATGATCTAACGATTATCGATGCATGTCATAAATTCGGAAACTCAAAAGGCATCGTTTGATCAAAAGTACCTCATAAAATAACCAGCATTCTCTTTTGGTCATTTAAAGACTGTTAACACAACCTAAAACAGAACAACAAAAAGCTGTGCAAACTAACTCCTAACAAACCACATGAAACAGCTCACATGAACAAAACAAACACAGCAAGCAAACACAAACGTGAAGCCAGAAAACAACACACAAAACAGAAGAGAGTTCAGAGTTTGGAGAGAATTACTAACATGCGAAGGGCTTTGCTGGTATCAGGACTATCACCGAGCAGCATCCTGATCCTCACCTCCGAAGACCCCCCGCCGGCAGCCAGCAGCCTCATTATTGCCTCCGCTCGACGCCGTATGTGCGTCGACCTCGTCCCCACTTCACCCGCTACTATTCTCTTCCGGCCACGGCGGCTACGACCGCTCGAGATCTCGCTCGATCCACCACTGCCGTGGGTTGATAAGCAGGATGAGATTGTTTCTGGACGAGAAGTGGATGGCGGCGATGCTGTTTTACATGTTTTGGAGCTCGAAATTTTCCAGACGTGGTGTACCCTCGATCTCGCTCTGCGAACCACCTGCGAGGTTAAACACGAACCGATCAAAGAACATTGATGGCGTCGAAACAAGAATAGAGTAATGGTAGAAGGTTTGGATCGATCGATTGTCCGAACCATCGAGTCTAAGATGAGGAGAATGAGGATTTCGAAACGAACCTTAGATTGATGAGAATCGAGGACTGAATTGGTTGTTGAACCCTAAAAATTGTTTAAAATCAAGCAGCATTTTCATATGTTTTTGTTGTGTGAGGATAAATAATGGAAACTAGCTAGCAGCAAAATTTACGCTAGATCTGATGAATATGGAGTCATAATATGGAACTCAAAATGAACTAGAAAAGAAAAACAGAGCGACCAAAACGAGGATTATATTATGAAATTTAGACTCGATAGCTCTATGGAATCTATGAATTCTGTGATCAATTCAAATATCGAATCAGATCACTCAAATCGACATCAATGATCTCAGTATCAGCCAAGAAACAGAGGAGTTCAGATCGGCAAAACTAAGCTCTGATCGACATCGAGTGGAGGAAATTGAACTGACTTTGAGCTTCATCTCGTGACAGCGAGCAGTAGCAGCGGCCATGACCTGGAGGCGATGAAAGGAGACCGCATGGGAGGCGCCTTCGCTGGTGGTGACCGACGAATGGCACGATACGGAGTCGCTCCGCGTCGTCTTCTCTGTTATACTTTCAACTTCGAGCTCCTTGCCTTTGATTTCCGCATCGGCCACTGTTTCCTTAACCGGATCAGACCTGAAACAGAGAGAATCAGAGATCACTGAGCTGATCGATCAGAAAATATGAAGTTCAAACGAGTTCACTCAAAGCTGATGGATCAAAAAATTGAAGTTCGAATAGGACTACTCTAAAGCTGAATAATCAAGTATCGTTGCACACAAAACAGAGTTGATGAAACAGAGGCCTCGAGTTTCGAATGCTAATCTGAGATCTGCGTAGAGACCGAAAAGTGAACTCGAATTCGAATTCAAATGTCTCTAAACACATGAACAAGATCTGAAGCCGAAAATTCAAGCGTGGAGAACAAGACATTCGACATTGCTTATCAATCAAACCGATTCAAACAGGCTCGATCATCAAAGGCCTCATCTCATGAAACGATCATAGAATTCAAATTCAACAACAAAAAATCATCTCCAAAAACAAATCAGCAACGACAGGTACCTTTAGCGGAACAGAACTCAAAAATTTGAATTCTACAGATTACATTTCAGACCTCACTAAACACAAAACTAATTCGAACTCGCTCACCACACACAAATCCGATGAAAACAACATAACACATCCGCAATCATCACTCGAACACCAAAACCACAACCGGAATCCGAAATTTGAAATCCACAAATCACAGACACTATATAATTCCTTACATCAACGGAGACAATGTCATTGTCTGCGAGACGGTGACGGCAATGCGCTGTGAATCAGCGAGGAGGAGGAGAGCGGAGGCAACGGTGAGCTCGAGCTCGCTCGGAAATGGAGCATCAACATCCATGGCGGGCGAAGTGAATGGAGTTTGAATTTCTGTGTTGAGGCAACGGTTGAGTTGGGGAGGGTGTGTGTGGGTTTGGGGGTGTGGGATGGTGTGGGATGGTGCAGGGGAGATTTGGTGGGGATGAGCATGGATCAACGGTGGAGATTGAATAGGAGTGAGGGGGAATGATGTCGACCGTTGGATTATTCAGATCATCTATATTTGAAGTGTGGCCATCCTTTTCTTCTTGAGGGTAAACCCGTCCATGGTTCGGTTTTGAACCAAAACCAAACCTGAACCGAACCTTCGGTTTGGGAACCTAAATCGTAACAGTATTGGAATCGACTAAAATCGTAATCGAATCGTAGGACATCGGTTTGGTTTAGGTTCCACCAAAACTAAAATCGATATCAGAACCGTCGGTTCGGTTTTGATTTCAAACCATCTATTTTTCGTTTAAAACTTGAAATGTTCAATAGTTTATTAGTTCATTATCGTTATTCATATCTCAAATCTCATTTTATTTTAAATTCTTATAGTTAAAACACTTAATTTCTATCATTGATCCATTTTCTTATATATCGATCGTATCTTAAGAACATTAAATGTAATTTTTTTTATAGAGTTATATGTGTTTTTTTGTATTTTTCAATCTTATATTATACTCCCTCCGTCCTGAATTATTTATAACAGTTTGAAAAACACACCTTTCGAGGCGACTCGCGTCGCGAGATGATCAAATATCATTTTTCTAAAAAAATTATCGAGAAATATTAATGAAAATTTAAGTTATATACTTCAACCTAACGCTAGTGGCATAATTTGTTTGTATCATGTAAAGATGCGAAAAATTTGAAATAATTTATTTTCTCAAAAAATAATAAAAATAGTATATTATTGAACGTCATGATTTATACAATGGGGTTATAAAATTCGTTTGTCAAAATCATGACAAAAATATGATAAGGACCCAAAAAATTTCGTAAAATTTAGTTTCACGATAATTACAATGAATAGTAAATAATTATACGTTATTATTTATTTTGCGAGGTTAAAAGGGTTGTTAGACGATATAATAAGAAAAAATACAAAATGAGTATGAAATGCAACCCTAATACGCAAATACGAAAAAATACGGTCTTAATACGAAAATATCGCATTTATACGAAAATGATCTAAACCTAATTTTGGTACTTATTATCCTTTATGTAAATTTGTACCCCACCTAAATTAAGTTATTTATCAATTAATTACCCACTAAATATTTATTAATTATCCACTAAAATTATTTTAATAGATTTAGTTTTATATAAATATAAACTCTCTTCTCCTTGAAAAACTTTTTACAAACATAAAAACACTTCTTGTCATGCAAGAAAATAGATAAGGAAGAGAAGAGGACGAGGAGAGTTTGAGGAGAATAGAAGAAGTTACGGATATAAGATGACGAGGATCCTCCACTATTAATAACAGAATATGATCATCTTATTTAGAAATTTTATGAAAATTATGGGCTCTATGATAAATGTAGATTTTAATATATGTTCAATCCTCACATGTTTAATTTCTGATAAAATTGATAGATCATAATTTAGAGTTGTGAATCTTAAGATATAAATCAAAACGTACGGATATGTGAATCTCTAAAAAAACTGGTTATAATGATCACTTTCTGACTTGATCTGAAATTACACAGAAAGAGTTAAAAAACGAACCTTATATCAATGGAAAAGTCTTGAGGTCTAGTTTTCAGAACAGTTTAAAAATCTATATTTGGAGTTGTATTTATGGAGTTATGAGCTGATTAACAAAGAAAGGTCAAACTATCTGATCTAGCAAAAAATATAAAATTGAATGAATAAATTGCTGTTATTGGTAAGGTTGCGTGATAGAAACTTTAATTTAATGAAAATATTATGAAGTTTATTTTATGTAGAATTTTAAGAAATAATTTTTGGAGCTGTATAAGAGAAGTTATAGATTTAAACGTATCGAAGGGTCATGTTGAACATAATCCGAAAATGAACCGTTTTGACTCCGAAACAACTCCAAATATTTACAAACACTTCTAATGATAATAAATACATAAAATCATTATCGTGAACTTTCAAAATAAGTATCAAAGACTTTTCTCAAAGTTTGACATCACCACATAAAATTACTATGACGATTTTTCAAGAAATACAAATAAATATACTTAATTCCATAACGTGAACAATCATTCATAAGGGTGTGTCTTAATATGCATATCCTATTATATTATAGGACTTGAAGACGCTGCTCGCCGTCACTTAAGGACGAGGCTGAACGTGTGCATGTCAAGAGCTATGATAAAAGGTAATGTTTAAATTTATTGTGTGTGATGATGCTTATTATTATACCGTGAGTATAATAATATGTATTAGAATCTTTGGACGTAGTCAATAAATATGGCTGACGTAAAATACTGTCTGCAATTGATGTGTGCTATGTGCTAAATACTGAGTTCTATGGAGTGTTTTTACATGGTGTTTGTTATGCCTTATTTGTTGGTATAATGAGGGGGAATGTGTGAAAGGAGAGTAAATTCATAAATTGATGAGATAAAGAGCGTTGTGTTTGTCACATGTGTTATACAGTGACTTGGTGGTGATATTCTTTTATCGACCTTTTGGTACGAGGGTATCTCACTGCAGGAGAACTTGGGCTCCGGTTTGTCTGATTCCCTTTTGGGATGTCCATTTTGTTAAAGATGAATAAAACTTATCTATGAAATTGAATAAGTCTCGTTTAGGGCACAATTATAACATTGAGGGTATCTATTGTCTATCGTCTCTGTGTGAATGACATTATGGTAAGTATAACAAAATCTTGAATGAATTGTTGAGTGCCGCAGTGCGCGAGACTTGGATTGGGGATTTGTCGTATCACAGTGTCATTGTCTCAATTTGTTTGATATGGAGATCTTAATTGTCATTAATATGAAGGGTATAACGGTAGTAAATGACATCGATAATGTCTGAAGTGTCGATGGACGTATGATTTCGAGCGTTGTTATGTGGTATTAAGTGTACTTATGGGATTAGGGTGAATCATTGGTATGCTTACGATGATAATTGTGAATGTCAGATTGACACGATAATTTCAGAGTGGTGGAACAAAAGATCCCCTGGTGTAACCCTTGGTGAAATGTCAGTGGTCATTTCTTTTTCTTTGATTGTCTTCTTCTTTTGTGTAACCCTTGGTAAGGGGACCGACACATTATTGAACTCCTATAACTTACGGTTATTATTTTTCTGTGTTTTTTTTTTTCTTTTTGTTACAGGAGTAAGACTTGGAGAGAAGTGTGATATAAGTTTTGATACTAGATGTAAATTTCGCAGCGAAGGTAATATTCTGAATAATGATTGAGTACATCAAAAGTTTCTAAACTAATGATGTATAAGTGAACTTAACTTAATTCTTACAACTAAGCCAGGATGTATAGTTTTTACCTAGGTAGGACGTTGGGCCCAGCAACAATGACGTCATATGTATCATTAATAATTAATGAAAAATCGAGACGTTACACATCATTAAAACGATAAACGAATGTCCTCAAAATGCGTGTTGGATAGTGCAATGATTGGGAATGTTGCATTTAATATGGAACGGAGAGAGTATTTAATTTAGACAATTTATCGAATAATATCATTTGGCATGCATCTCATGTGCAAGACGATGTCGAAAAGTAAAGAAAAAAAACTAAATTGCGTTTAACTAAAACCGAAATCTAAACCGTTATTGAACGGGAATCGTATTGAAACCGGCGATTCTTGAACCGGAATTGACTCAAGAGGTTTCGGTTTCGGTTTATCCTTCTCTTAAACTGGAACCGAAACCAACGGTTTTGGTACCATGGTCAAATCTACTTGAGGGCATTAAAAAACAGTTTATCTGTCATTTGCATCAGGAAAATGACTATAAATCTCACTCTCCTCAAAGTCTTTCAATGCTGGGATTATCTGGATTGTTATCTATGAAAAATGATTTCAAGTGTAGTTGGTTAAGCGATAAACTACTTCTCTCCTTGAAGCATTACCCTATTTCGATTCATTAATCAAAAATATTTACCAAGGATGTTTTCATTAATCAAAAATATTTACCAAGGATGTTTTCATTAATCAAGAACGAAAGTTGGGGAATCGACGACGATCAGATACCGTCCTAATCTCAACCATAAGCGATAACTATGAGGTAAGAGGTTGAGCGTTTTCATCCAAGCCCTAAGTCTGTATCACAACAAATGCTATCGTTCGCTACACCGTTTGCATAGCAGATAAATGCGAGGACATCCGAGCACCAAGATAATTGAAGGTTACATGTTTTGATCATAATGAGAGATTACATGACACGAGTTATTTGGTACATTATTCACATTGTAACCAGCTCTATGACAACAGCAACAATCAGCTACTCGCTCTTCATCAAAGGAAGAATAAGAATACAGCTTGTTATGCCTCAGAATAGCATATATTCACATTTCATGTACATATAAGCTCACCTATCGATCCCTTCGATCTTGTCCTCGACTTCCGAATACAGCTGTCTCAGCTTTTCGATGTTATCCTCCGAGGTCTCCCAGTATCCACGCCCATTGGCCTCCAAGAAAGTCTGCACCAACTTCCTGAAAGAGTTCGGGTTCGTGTTCATGAGCCTCTTCAGCATGTCTTCGTCCTGGATGAACGTCGTGTTGGCCTCTTCGTAGACCCAGTTGTCGACTTGACCTGAGGTAGCGCTCCATCCCACGGTGTTCGTGAGTCGCTTCTCTATCTCACGGACACCCTCGTAGCCTGAAGATAGCATGCCTTCGTACCACTTGGGGTTCAGCAGTTTGGTTCTTGCGTCCAGGCGGACTGTCTCAGAGAGTGTTCGAACCTGCATTGTTCCATTTCAAGAACAGTTTCATTGGTGAGAAAAAAATGGAAACCGAAAATGATTCGTCGGGTCAGGATCATTTATCATAATGTTGTTTGGAATCACCTGAGCGTTAGCAGTGGTTGTATCAGCAATATATGCACTAGGCTTCTTCCCATCTTTCCTAAGATTTTGCACCAGATTCGTCGGGTCAGAATCAAAGTAGTGACTCACATCAGTCAGCGAGATCTCCGATGAGTCGAGATTCTGAAACGTGGCATCGGCTGTGCTTAGAGCCATCTCAAACACCTTACGCTTTTCCATCATCCCGGCCCCAGGGGCATCAGAATCAAAGGCAAATGACTTTCGGCTCAAGTACATGTCCTGGAGCTGCTTCTCATCATTCCAAGACGAGTTCTCCACAGCAAGGTTCACGTTCGAGGAGTATGACCCTGAGGCGTTGGAGAAGATGCGGGTAGCAGCTTCTCTCATGCCAACGCCAAGGGCACTAGCCTGTTCAAGCGCGTGTTTCCTCACAAAGTTTAGTTCTACTGGTTCATTGAGCTCAGCCACCATTTTCACAGCTTGGTCGAGCAGGTTCATCTATACATAGGAAGTTAAACCGCTTAAGTACCACAATCTAGATTATTAGCAAGATGAGCAACTTGTGAAATGCAATTTAGATTTTTCAAATCTACAGTTTACCTGATTGATGAACAAGTCTCTGAAAACTCCTGAGCAATTGACAACGACGTCGATCCTAGGCCTTCCGAGCTCCTCAAGGCTGACAATCTCCACCTTGTTCACTCTCCCGAATGTATCAGAGACCGGCCTCACACCGATCATCCACATAACTTGAGCCAGAGACTCACCATAAGTCTTGATATTATCCGTTCCCCACAATACAAGCGCGATTGTTTCAGGATACTTCCCACCATTATCAGCCTTCTGGCGCTCAAGCAACCGATCTACAACGACCATGGCGCTCTGCATTGCTGCTGTCGTGGGGATGGCTTGTGGGTCCAAAGCATGGATGTTCTTCCCAGTAGGAAGCACCTTAGGGTTCCTGATCGGGTCACCGCCAGGTCCTGGCTCAACATATTTCCCTTCCAAAGCTTGCTTCAGGCTTCCCAGCTCGTTATCGGCCACAATCAGCTTCAAACATTCACCCAGGAAACCGAAAAGAACCCTCAACTTTTCCCTGTTGGCGCGAGCAAACTTGGTGTTGGAAAGGTATTCAACCCATGGCTCGTTCAAGCCGAAGCCAAGGATTGAGCTCAGCTTATTAGCGACATCCACAACTTGGCCCTTACTATTAGTCGTTTTCTCAACGAAGGAATAAACAGCTCCTCTTGATGCATCAGTGATCTGTTTAAGCAGCTCCACGTCCTTCAAGATTCCCTTGTCGCTTCCTCTGTAGACGTCCTCTATCTCTCTTCCAACGGTCTGGGCCAATATGCTGGGGAGGGACGAGATTCCCTCTTCAGGGCGGTCCAATGCAGCAATGTTAACCAGTGTCGCTACCGCTTCCACGGCTGAGGGCGGTTCTCCAATGACATGAAGACCACAGGGCAAGAGCCTGCTTTCGATCTCCATGATCTTGGAATAGACCTTTCCTACCACAAGATCACGTTCTTGGGCCGAGATCTCCTGCCCTTCCTCAGGAAGGGCCACGTCTTTGTCCAGATTGCATTGCTTGGCAGTGCTGATGATAGAGTTCACGATTTGAGGGCCACGACCCGTGTCTTTGAGAGACTGGTAAGAAGATATCAGCTCACTTAGCTGTTTAAGCCCCTTGTATAAGCCAGCATTTTCTGCTGGCGGAGTCAAGTAGCTGATGGTATTGGCATAGCTGCGGCGTTTAGCAATGGTGGCCTCGGACGGGTTGTTGGCAGCATAGTAGTAAACATTCGGGATGTTCCCGATCAGACTATCCGGGTAGCAAGCATCGCTCATCCCCACTTGCTTACCGGGCATAAACTCGAGGGATCCATGAGTGCCAAAGTGCAAGACAGCATCTGCTCCAAATATCTTCTCTACATAAGAATAGTAAGCAGCGAACCCGTGGTGAGGGCTGGCGGACTTGGAAAATAGCATCCGCATAGGATCACCCTCGTAGCCAAACGTGGGCTGAACTCCAATGAAGACATTGCCATAACGTTTCCCGTAGACCAACAGGTTCTCTCCATCTGAGTTCAGGTTACCGGGAGGCTTGCCCCAGTTCTCTTCCAGCATATTTGCGTACGGAGTCAACTTTTGGTACTCCCTTACGTTCATTTTGTAAGCTACGTTGAGATTCGGGCTGCTGAACTTAGCCTCTTTATCGTGAATCACTTCCTCGATCAGGGCTTCCGATGTCTCTGGAAGTCCCTCGATGTTGTATCCATCATTCTTCAGATCTTTCAAGACAGAGTAGATTGAGGAGAACACGTTTAGGTAAGCTGCACTCCCGACATTTCCTTTGTCAGGAGGGAAACTAAAGACCGTGATTGCCAGCTTCTTCTCAGCCTGCGCAGTCCATACGATCTTATAAAAACCAGAGTCTCCTTAGAAGAAAAAGGAAAGATATATGGAAATGCAGACAAAGGCAATATAGTCGTTGTCATCATTATTCATTTATGCCATTAGGAAACATGAAATATATTATGAGTAAGTTGTTGAAGAACTGAAGATGCAAGAAAAACAGATGAATGCAGACAAGTACTGAATTTCTTTCAGGAACCACAGCCGTGTTTGCTTCTTTTGATTTTAAGGCGAAAAACATGTTTGACATCACGCAACCATAAACAGGAAACCATTAACCAGATAAAGGGGTTATTCCATAAGTGTGTCATCGAGATTTTGGAAGTTCTCTATTATTCAGGTAATCAATCCCAGAGTCTGAGACAGGTGCCAATAGCATGTATTCATGGACAGCTTTCTATATTTCATTTTGCTCTGCAAGTCGATCTGAAGAATGTCGCATGTGATCAATTAGCAAAAAGTACCTTTGGTTTCCGTTTGAGTTCCGCCCATCTGATTGCCCTTGTGCATAGCTGCTCCACCCTCTTGTGAAGAGCATGAGATTTCCCTGCATAAGGTATGAAAACTATCAAGATTCACTTCAAGAGGCCACTATATGAACACGACTGAATTCTCGGTTACACAGACTAGCTCATGCTTTACATGTTCTTGGCAACCTACACGACAAAAGGGCGCGACCCTAGGGCCTAGACGACGGCTATATTCATTTAACCCTAACCATCAAAACGAGAGTTATGGGTCCAGATGCCGAGCATATTCTTATGGCTGATGAGAACATTAAGCAAAGATGGAGAGAGTATTTTGACGAACTCTTTAATTGCACAAGAGAAGTGCCCCTGAATGAAACAAGTGGGAATGTAAATGTGATGATGAACCGATGTTACTTTCGCCGCATTAGGACAGAGGAAGTGAAGAAGGTTTTAAAGCGGATGAGCTCAAGAAAGTCTATGGGTCCAGATGAAATCCCGATCGAAGCTTGAAAATATTTTGGGATAGAAGGAGTTAATTGGTTGACAAAACTCTTTAATAAAATTTTGAAAGATAAGAAGATGGCTGATGAGTGGAGAATGAGTACTTTGATTTCCATATACAAAAACAAAGAAGATGTTCAAAACTGCTCTAATTACAAAGGAATCAAACTTATGAGTCATATTATGAAGTTATAGCAAAAAATGATAGAAAAAGGTTTAAAAAAAGCTATAGGGATGACTGAGAATCAGTTTGCTTTTAGGCCTGATAGGTCAACCATGGAAGCTATTTACCTTTTGCGATGTGTAATAGAACGTTTTAGGATAGAGAAGAAGAATTTACATATGGTTTTTGTCGACCTGAAAAAGGCGTATGATTCTATTTCAAGAGAAGTGATTTGGAAAACTTTAGAAAAGAAGTGAGTGACGAATAGGTATATCGAGATTGTGAAAGACATGATGAAGAAGCTGCTATATGTGTACGAACCTATGTTGATGAAACGACTGCTTTTCTTATTAAAATGAGTTTACACCAAGGATCAGCTTTGAGCCCATACCTTTTCGCCTTAGTAATGGATGATCTCACTAGGCATATACAAGATGAAGTATCATGGTGTTTACTTTTCGCTGATGATATTGCTCTAGTAGACGTTACGAAAGAAGGGGTGAATGAAAAACTTGAGGCTTGGAGAGAGGCATTGGAAAGTAAGGGGTTAAGGATCAGTAGAACCAAGACATAATATATGGAATGTGTCTTTAATGAGAATAGTCAAACAAATAGTGAGAATGTATTGTTGGGAACAGAGTCTTTCCCTAAAACGGATTCTTTCAAATATTTAGGTTCGATGCTACATAAGAATAGAGGAATTGATGCAGATATTGATCATAAGATTAAAACAGGTTGGCTGAAATGGAAGGACGCTTCAGGCGTGCTATGTGATTCTAAAATCCCTACCAAGTTAAAAGAAAAGTTTTACAAGACAGTTATTCGACCAGCGATGCTGTATGGGTTAGAATGTTGGGCAATTAAGTGACAACATGTACAGAAGATGAGTGTAAACGAGATAAAAATGTTAAGGTGGATGTGTGGACATACAAGAATAAATAGGATACGAAATGAAATTATCAGACAGAAAGTGGGTATGGTTCCAGTAGAAGATAAGATGAGGGAGTCATGATTAAGATGGTATGACCATGTGAAATGCAGACCAGTCACAGCTTCTGTTAGGAGATCTGAAGCTTGGGAGTTAGCACATGTCAAGAGAGGACGAGGGACACCTAAAAAGACCATGAGAGAAACCTTGAAGTATGATATGGCCTATCATTATCTTACAAAAGATGATGTACATGACAGATTGGAATGATGCCGTCGTATTCATGTATCCGACCCCAGTAAATGGGATAAAGGTTTGATTTGTTGTTTCATTAAAACGACTGTTATGGCTCAAACCTGGGCTATCATTTCACGGGGCATCAAACCTACCTTTACCTTATAAGTGTCATCAGACAATAATGAGCCAATACAATCTATAGTCCTTGAGTGAATAAAGACAAGAAAATTCGGTATTAACTTAGCAGCATTTGATGTTCTACAATGCCTATCAAGCAATCCAGGCATCAAGAAGCATGAAAAGAGCGTAACTGAAACCACACTTGCCTGTCCTGGGATCGCGACCAGCGAAAACGATAGGCTCCATGCCACCATCAAGCTCAGGAAGAGCAACCTGCAAAGCGACCTGGATAGGGTGCAATCCAAGGGTGCTATTAAGCCACTCCTCAGTCGTCTGAAACACTAAAGGCAAAGCAACAATATAAGGAACATCAAGCTTCATCAAAGCCTCGACAGCCTTCGGATGATCCTGCCTCGCCGGCCCTCCAACGAGGGCGAATCCTGTCAACGAAACCGCTGAATTGATAAACGGCTTCTTGGTGATCGGATTGATAAAGTACTTCTCGACCGGCCCCGAGAAATCAAGCCCGCCAGCGAATACAGGGATCACTTTAGCCCCTCTAGCTTCCAACTCCATGATCACAGCCACATAGTGACCTTCATCACCAGTCACAATGTGGCTCCTCTGAAGAACCAATCCGATCACGGGCGCCGTATCGCTCTTCAGCTTCTCATTAGTGTCCCTCCTGGTGTCATACCAATTCAAGTACTCCTTCACATCATCATACATACAAGGAGCCAAAGGGTGCCAAATCCCGCTATCCAAGAACAAAACCGGCTCCGAATACTCGATCTTCATCCCTTTTAGGGCCGGAACATATGATCCCGATATCATCTTCAGGAAATTGATTAGATTATCAGGCGAACCGCCAAGCCAAAACTGCAAGCTTAGGATATATAGCCTAGCATCCTGTGCTTTATCACTAGGCAAGTACTTCAACACCTTCGGCAATGTCCTCACAAGCTTCAGCATATTATCCGCAAAACCGGAGGATTTCTTCTTGTTCTTGAATAGCTGAAAGAACGGGCTCTTCGATTGCCCCAGCTGCGCCATGCTGAAACTCCCCAGCTTATTGAGCCTCATCACCTCAGGCATCGAAGGGAACACCAACACAGCATCCATCCTATCCCTCACCACCTCCACAGCGTTCTTCACCTTCACAGCAAGCTCCTCCACGAAAATCAACGACCCGATGAATATATTCGCGTCCTCCAGATCCTTACAAAAGCTTTGATACGTGTTCTCGTCCCGCAACTCCTCCACCAAGTAACCTACAACCTCGAACGAGGCGAACCCGCCCGTCTTGTTAAGGGACCTCACCGCGGCCGAAAGGGATGATTGGTATTGAGCTTCCAGGACTACGTACACGATCTTCACCACAGGAACCCCTTGGATTCTATCCGGGATGATTCGCCGGACCTCCGGCGTCGTCTGAGTGAAGAGACCATTGCCCATCACAGCACATTTGATTCTGTTCCTGTAAGATGATGATCTTGAGATGCTGAAACTGTGCTTTTGAGGGTGAAATGAGTACTTTGTTGTGGGTACAGTGAATGGTGAAGAAGAGACCAAGGAAGCCATTGATGGAGCTCAAAAAAGCTTGAATCTCTTGATCACACAAAAGGATAAGCTCTCAGTTGAGAAATTGAAGGACAAATGGTGATTTTCAAGCTCTATGAGCAAGTGGGTAGCTGAATATGGTGTGATTTGCGCTGTGCACGAGGCATTGAAAGAGGAACGCTCGTATGTTGGCAGTGAGCTTTTAAGCTGAGAGATATGGTGATTTTGAGAGCCGTTGATGCTTGTGGACATAGAGAATGCCACGTGGAATTCAAATGAGATTTGGGTATGCTTAGAAAATGAGAAAGGATCGACAAATTCATTGGTCCGAGCAACGCTGAGGTTGATTTCTCCAGCTCTACTTGTCCCTGTGGAGGGAGAAAACAGACGATGAATAAGCTTTACATTGATCATGAACTCTTCCTAATACAGATCAAGAAATCGATACTTCCGAGCTTACGAAAAAAGAAATTATAGATGCAATCTAAATCAAGTATCGACGATGTCATAACTTCGATCATAAACTTATCCGGTTTTGACCCAATGTTTTCGCAGTTTCAATTAAATCAGTCATCAGATAGGAATAACATTCTATGATCTATCAGTAACACGAAAATATATCCAATTTCTCAAAAGTTAATTCCGATAACAACACAAGGTTTTACCACTTTGATTATTAAAACACCTGATAGTGCAACTCATTACATGTCGAGTTTTTTCACGACTAGGAAACAAAGAGAGATCTTTTTCTATTATTGGTGTTCATTTGGAGATGAAATTTATCTGACATATTGTGATGGAGTTTCAATGGTTCCTATTGGTTGGAATGGATTACAACGTTGCCTAGGTGGAGGATGAGAGATAAAGTGTGAGATCTTTGTGTCCATGTGTGTGTCCATGTAAGCATGGGGCTCAACTTTATTGTAAAGATTCTATGTGGTTTAAGTTTGTGTCTCTCAGTGAAGTTGAGGGCTGATATTTTTTTAGGTCTTTGGTGTCTCAAGAGACCAACGAGGCAGAAACCAGCAACCATCAGCTGCTGATGTTTCTGTTCACTGGTTTTCAGTAGACCAACCGTCTCGTAATATCATCGATCATCATATTATTTAATATATATTTTAAAAAATTTCGTTTGTCGTTTTAATAACGTAAGAAAATTATATTATTGACGTTAAGTTGAAGCACATAACTTAAATTATCACTAATGTTTCACAACAACTTTTCAAAAAATGACGTTTGATCATCCTGTGACGTGAGTCAAACTTCATCTCGATAAATACGATTTTCAAACCGTTGCTTATATTCCCTCCATCCCATATTAATCGTAACGTTTTTCTATTTGGTCAGTCTTAAAAAAATTATAATCTTTTCTCTTTTGGTAACATTTTAACATAAAAAAATATCAAATCAATCTTATCTGTTATAATACACTCACTATCTCTTCTCACAAGTACTACAGTAAATCTCATTATCATCAAAAAAATACTAGCTCCGTCCCATTCAAATTATAACGGTTTAATCCGATATGATAATTTATGTGTGCGTTGAATTAATAAGGAATGACAATTTTGTCATTGTGAGTGTGTGAGATAAAGGAGTGAGGAAAAAAAAGAAAGAGAAATGATGATGGATGGATTGATGTGATATAAAATATGGATAGTTTAATATTTTGTATGAAAAAATTTGATAAATAAGAAAAAATTACAATTTGAATGGGCGACCCAAAAAGAAAAGTGTTGCAATTTGAATGAGACGGAAGGAATATTTTTTCTTCATCAAAATCCACACAAATTCAATAATCGCATAAATTTTCGTATCAGATCAAAATGTTTTACTATCTCCGTCCCAAAATAATTGCATTTCAAAACGACACGTATTTCAAAACGTTTCGTTTTTATTCTTAACGATGTCAAAAAAAATCTTAAACTTATTAAGGATTAAAGTTTATAATTTAATCTATCATTAGCGTTTCAAAACCTTTTTATAAAAAATGACATTTGATCGTATTAAATTAAATCTTAAACTGCGTATCGTTATAATAATTTACGAACGAAGAAAATAATAAACATGGGATGAAGGAGTAAATAATTCAGGACGATGGGAGTATTTCTTATTTTATGTGAGAGCCAAAATATTCTGATGTAAGGCTCTTGTTACAAAAGACCGCAATGATTTTTCACAAAGGGTTATGATTTTTCATAACAATGTCTAATCATCTTCGAGTTTAAATCAAACTTTATCTTGATAAGTTTGAAATATAACCGATTGTGATTTATTTGAACAGAGGGAGTATCTGACTGTGATAAAATTTTCAATCCAAACCTTAAGCCTAGAAAAACGATCCAAGAGTGTCTTGTACAGTTTAAGGCTTCGACTAATTGGGATAAGTCTCCTTCTACTGAAATGCCAATAAGTATTGGAGCATCTCTTATGCTGCGTTTGGATCGCAAAAATAGATTTGCGATGAAATGAAATAGGGGTATTTTATAAGAAGAAAGATTCATTCCATTTAAGTTGTTTGGTTGACATAGTCGAAATAAAATAAAAACTTCTATTTATTAACAGATTAAAAATGAATTCAATTTAACTGAAAATTAATATAATAATATTTAAATATTAATAATAATGAAAAAATTAATAATTTTGAAAAAAATATTTTTTATTTTATTTTTTCAATAGTAATTTAAACATAAATTCTTATTTCATTTTGTGGTAGTTATAATTCAATTCAATTTTTTTCTAAAAATATAATTCACCCAATTTATTTGAATGAAAATTAAATTTTAATCCATTTAATTATAATTCAATTTGACTTAATTGAATTTTTTTCAATTAAATTATAATTTTTTATCACTCTTTTTTTATTATATATTAATTCAAATTTAATTTTTGGGAGAATTTTTAATAAGTGTCCCTATGCAATTTTAATTACACAAAAATATCTCATTATTATTTTATTCCTATTAGGTACCCCGTAATTAATTAGGAGATCATTTACTCAAATATAAATATTCAATACAAAATTCAATTTTTCAAAATCAATTATTTTTAAATCTAACGAGGATTGTTAATCTCTTCCTCATAGTCCTGACATTATTTCTACTTATTGTTCAACGATCTCGTTTCGTTAAGTGAGAGAGATCTTCTAAAATAGCATATCCAAAAGATGTATTCAGATTGGAATCATAATTTCGTTATATAAGAATCACACGTTACATTGTATCATTTAACTTGAATAATAATTCTCATATGGATATTTGATAAGTGAGGATAATTCCTAAGGAACACCTCATACACAAAGAATCAACTAATATGAAATATAGTAAGTTTTCATTTAAAAGCACGACTAATGATACTATGTTTTTCACAGACGTACTAGTACGTCTGAAGTAGTACATCTTCCTAGATTGTTTTTCACCCATTAGTATGTCTGAAATAGTACATCTTCCTAAATTGTTTTCATTCATGATGTGTTTTTGCATAGACGTACTAGAAGATGTGTTTTTCAATAGTTATATTTTTTTTTTTTTTACACAGACGTATTAGATGATGTGCATGATGTGTTATTACGCGTACTATTTTTTTTTTTGCACAGGCATAATAGAATATGTGTTTTTCACTAGATGTATTATTTTTTTCGCAGACGTACTAGATAATATACATGGTTTGTTTTTCACTAGACGTACTAGATGATATACATGGTTTGTTTTTCACTAGACGTACTATTTTTTTACGCAGGCATACTAGATGTACATGATTTATTTTTCAATAGTCGTACTAATACGCCTGAATTAGTATGTCTTTTTAGATTACATTTACCCATGATTGATTATCCTTTACTTGACTAACCAATTTTGACGAACTAAATTTTACATAGACGTACTATTTTTTTATTATTTTTTTACACAGACTACTAGATGATGCACGTGATGTATTTTTTTAGTAGACGTACTATTTTTTGCATAGGTGTACTAGATGATGTATATGATGTGTTTTTCACTAGACGTATTAGATGATGTACATGACGTGGTTTTCACTAGTATGCCTCAAACTAGTATTCCAGAAATTAGTACATTTGAGTAATTATGATCAATATGAGAAACTAGAAGGTCTTGCTCCTTAACTAGTATGCTTGAGTAATTGCGATCAAAGTCAAAAAGTAGTACGCCTTGTTTCTGAACCAGGCGTACTAGTTTTTGTATAGACATATTTCATTTTTTGAAGACGTATTATATATTCATTAATTTGTTTAGACATATTAGGATTTCAATTTACATAGACATATTATATTTTGTTTAGATATACTGTTTTTATAACATCATGTGTTTAAAGATGTTTCAGTTTTACATAATTTATATGAACGTATTATTTTTTTTATAAACGTATTAGATTTTTTTATAAATATATTAGATTTTTTTTTCCCAAAAACGTACTAATTTTTTCTTAAGCTACTAGATTTTTTCGTAGATTTACTAGGTTCAGGGAAATCATCATCTTCTCTCTTCGATCCTAATCCTGTTCATCCAATGAGTTCCTCGCTCTCAGATCCCGAAAACCCTCCACAAACTCTAATCCCATATGATACACACCATCTAACTTCAACGCATACAAATCACGATTCAAATCATCAAGAATCAAAAGAATTCGAGCAAAGATGATCTGAATTCGAATGGATTTGGAAATGAATTCGGTATTGAATATGGGGACAAAAAGAAGGAAGAAGAGGCGCGTGGGACAGAGAATCAAATGCGGTTGTTATTGTTGTCGGAGAGCGCGGGGATGACGAATAGTCGGACCACGGATAAGGATCAGCCGGACGGGGAGCAGGAGACGATGGAGACGAAGCACGGGAAAGGAGAGTCGTGTTCGTGAGATGGTGGACGATGGAGGGCAGTGGGTTGGGGGGATCTGACACATTGAAATAAAATCTTTCAAATGATAATTTTTTTAAAAAATTTTAACTTAATTTGTTATATTTGTCATCAATTTAATTTAATTAAAAAAAATCAAATAAAATTAAAACATTGAACCCATTTCATACGGAATCAAAATCAGGGAATATGATTATCTATGGATGGGACATTTCAATTTTATGAATCAATCAAACTTGATTTTTTTCATTCCGATGAAATATCTCACTTCATTCAGATGAAATATCTCACTTCATTGGAGCAATCCCAACTCTATCTTAGAGTTCTCCTTTCAAAAAGAAAAAAAAGTATGTCTTAGAGTTCTTGTTATCAATTGGTTGTGAATTAATCGGCAAAAATTTATGTTTCAGATGAACCGTATTTCGATGTGAGTAATAGGTTCGACCAGTCTCCCACCCTATAGTTCTTGAATAAAACCATCAAGATCGGAAAACAAGCTTTTGAGGTTCACTTACATTGTCTCCTCTGCCTACTTGTGTAACGCAGCAGCCTGCAACGATGAACAAGTATTCAGGATAACGTAGCGCAATTCCTCACTTTCAACCTTCGCCAGCAGAAGTACTGAAGTAAACAATCAAGGTGATAAAACCAGATTTCGTGAGAACTCGACAAGTATTAAAGTAAATATTTGTACACCAAACTGAAAACCAAGTTCAACAGAAGCCTTCGCTCCGTCGTTGAGTTAGTTGCAGTTACAAATCCATATGGAGCTCACACATGAGCCCATTATCATGAAGATATCATCTAAAACATAAATTAATCTAACGCCGTGAACCTAGTACATGAATCCTTCATTCTAAAATGTAAATCATAATAAATAGTCACACCCTTACACAGATCTATATAAGAAATATAGGATATTGACGAAACCGAGCATTCAGAATCAGCAAACTTAAGCAACCGAAAGTCTATGGCCAGAAGTGGCATACCCAAACGGCACCAAATTATCAGTAACATTTGACTATTCACAGAAGTTTCACTTTCTTCAACCAAATTTTACATCATAGCGACAAATGACTAGGACATCAGAGAGAAAAATTCTTCTAGCTGACCTTGATCAACCACGACACCGAGCTTTAGCTTGAAAACTGCATCGATTAGACTGGGTTCAATCCGTGACACATCTATCCCGAGAATTTCTATGTACTCATTGAGGTTGTGTATCGTCCCATCTGCATCGACAGTTGACAACTTTAAACCAATAAAAATGGAGCGCATCTACAAAAAACATAATGGTGAAACAAAATAACGCAAGATGATGTAATATTTTCACAGCAGACATAGATAAGTTACCCATCTATCCAATGGGATCTCTCAGCATCGACTTAGAAGTTAGAACATGATGATGATGCTACAGTGGTAAAAAAGATGAGATGAAAATACTTGGCAGATGAAAGTTATTATTCCAAAAGAAAAAAAAGTTAAATACTGGTAATAGTCTTGCATAGAGAGAACGGCGATAAGTGAGATTCACAGATTAAGGAAATAATTTGAACTTTGAACTCTTTATAACTCACATTGAGCAGCACTTTCATGCCTAGTGAGCAAGGCCTCTAAGATGATGACAATGATCAATATCGACTTAGAATAGAGCCTAAAACAAGGACATTCCATACCTTGAGCAACAATGGGATCATACTGAGGAGGCTCAGCAGTCCAGTTTCCACTAGAATCTCTCATGTGTCTTCTATCTGATGCAAATGAGCGGAGGAATAATGGAGCATGTACAATACGAAAGTATCTGAACAAGATGAGCAGGATCATGCAGTCACAATCATATCCGTTGTAATCAAATCCGTGAATAATTCGCGTTAGCCGAATTGAAACCGTATTTTTCATATAATTCACATATAATTCGGATTTTTCCCATTTTTCCGGATTTTTTGTAAATTACGGGAAAATCCATATTTTTTAAATGTAACCAACATATCTTAAACCCTTTACATACA
>JAOVYX010000008.1:44053-91932 GCA_035668315.1 Drosera spatulata | reverse complement strand
TCGGTACCTCTAAACCCGTTTGGTTTAGTTAGCCTTGTCATGAACCGGGTTCGTGACGGCATAACGCCACGTGTCCTCACATGTGGAGTTCGGGGCGTTACATGTAATATCCCTGAAATTCGTGGATAATTAAAAAGATATCTAACCGTCATGCGTTATTGGGTCGTTAATGTTTTTAAGAGATATTGTGAGTTTAAAATCAGCGTAAGAGCGATTGGATTAACTTGAGATATTTAAATCTTTAACAGCCCGATATCTTCTCCGTAAATATCTCAACAAATTGGTTATATACTGTTTCAATCCACGTTACTTTCACATCAAACCTGAACGTTCCACTTGAGAGCAGAGACAAAGGAAAAGGGGTAAGCTTCTCGTCTCCGTCTTCGTTTTGTCTCGTCTCTGTCTTCATCTCGTCTTCGATTCGTC
Organism: Drosera spatulata; assembly: GCA_035668315.1. Taxonomy (NCBI): domain Eukaryota; kingdom Viridiplantae; phylum Streptophyta; class Magnoliopsida; order Caryophyllales; family Droseraceae; genus Drosera; species Drosera spatulata. The sequence goes on along the minus strand of JAOVYX010000008.1, from coordinate 91,506 downwards.
TTCGTCTAGTCGTTCTTTCGTCTCGTCTCGCCACACCTGCGTCGTCGCTGTCAAGGCGGGTTACGCCCACGCACTCTCTCGCCGGAACAGCCCCGCGCACGGACGGACTTCCCCGCTCTTCCTCGACCGAAGCCGGCTGCTCCGCTGCTGCCTTAAGCTTCGCCGCCATCGCCAAGGCTGGAGGCAGCCTCATCGTCCTTCGTCTTGTCTCGCCCAGCCGCGTCGCCACATGTCTGACCTCGCCCAATCGCATCACCACTCGCCGATCTCGTCGGACCCAGCTCCGACCACCGTCGACCCGGACCTGGCCGTCGCCGACGTCCGCCGCCCTGCCTGAGATGTTCCTGTTGGGCAGCGAGATAGGGAATGGGATTAACCCTTTTCCTCTTAAAATAAATATTAAATGTTACATTAGTGTGTACAAAATATAATTGTACATACATGAATATACTGTTTGGAATTAATACGAGGGTACTTATATTATTTATTTTATTGTATGTACACCTGACACGCAGCAAGGGAATTAAGTTTAAGGAATATTTAAAGATTTTTTAATTTTTTTAAAATGATAAGGTAACACACATCGTTACCTTATATTTAATAAATGTGCGTGCATGATTTAATTGTGTGAACATCTACATTACGAGCTTAAATTAAAATAAAATCTAGATGTTTGTATGAATGCTTGCCTGCCTGATACTAAATTTCTTTTGCGTGTTTTTGAGTAATTCGCGTGATAAAATGCTTGTTTGACTATTATGAAGTAATGCACATGATATAATGGTAACGATATAAAATATAGAATATTTATATATTATTATAAATACTTTTATACATGTCCTGTTCCTGTTGGGTGACTCGTGTATGCTATTGAAATTATATTGTAACGAAATTAAACTATGAAATGTTACAAAACTTCTTGAATTGGATAACATGTGGGGTTTAATTGTCTAATAATCTCGAATATAATTAAATATGATCTCTAATGTCATGGTAGTCGCCTGCTATACATGGAATTAATAATTTAATTTCACGTTATATGCCTGAGAAATCTGAATCTTGATCATGAAGTGATTTTCTGAAATTAACAATGACTGAGAGGGTTACGGTTACATGACTACCTAGGAAGGGATTGAATACCCCTTTAGCGTGCACGCAACAACAATGAGTGTTGACCGTGTTTGATTAAAACTAATCATCCTGGGTCAACTGCAGAGACAATAACGCTTGTTTAATTGTTTCTAGTGCAGCCATATTAGGTAACTATATTAAATCCCTGTGTAAACTCCTCCCATGTGATCAACTTCTAAAAATCACGAGAATTAACACGATATGACATGTAATACAGAAAATAAGGTTTAATCTGATCAACTTAAAGTGTTGTTATTAATATTACTATCTTGTACGTACATGAATATAAGTATTTATCTTCTTCTGTTTGGCATATGATTACTCGGTATTATTTGCATTGTATCCTGTTTGTGCATGAAAAACACATGATATAATAAACATGTCGCACCTCTGAAATGGACATGTATCCTGTATTATTAGGTTTTCAAATTCACGATTACGTGTTTATTTCAGATAATAATTAGAGTAATAAAACCTTGACCATGCATCGAGGGACTAGAAATAGAAGGGACCTTCTGGCTAGAGTGATGCAACAACGAGTTACGTGCCTTACCGCAGTACTATGAATCTTCCTAAGAACATAAGTTATCCCTAATCAATTTATAATAGTATCTTGTATATGTATGAAAGTCAAAGTTTTAGTCAACCTATGATAGGAGATCTGTCATCACATATGAGATGATATCGTGTCAATCAAACTGTTCATATTGATTAACTAACCACAACTTGAATCGTTTCGCACGTGGATTGTCTCTCATCTGTCTATAAAAACTTCTCTCTTGCTTTCAAACCCTGGCCCAATACGACGTCGTTGTCCCATTCAACCCCTTCCTCCTATTCTGGGCCAAGCACAGTGGGCTCAACAAACCAAAACCACTGGCCCAACCCCTTCGGCCCATTGGCCCATAAAAAAACAGCACATCATCGCCCCAAAGTCCCCAAATTTGAAACCCTAATTCAACGACCTCGACGGAGAAGAAATCGAATCAGCAATCGATCGATCGATCAATGGCGGCGGCGGTGTTGGTACCGTACGGATCGGCGGCGACGACGGTGAGGGTTCATCCGCTGGTGATACTCAACATATGCGATTGCTACGTTCGCCGGCCCGATCAGGCGGATCGGGTGATCGGGACTTTGTTGGGATCCGTGCTCGCTGATGGAACCGTTGATGTGAGGAACTCGTATGCTGTGCCGCATAATGAGTTCTCCGATCAGGTTAGGGTTTTGTGGGGATTGTGTGGGGTTTGGGGTTGAATTGATTGGATCTTGGTGTGGTGAAGTGTTTGTATGATGATTTGTAGTGTGATTTGTTGCTAGGGTTTGATGTTAAGTGGAGAGCTGGAGATGTGATTGAATGGAGCTTCTAGTTGGTTTGATTGGGCTAGATAGTGTTGTTGATTTGCTCAGAAGAGTCTACTCGTTTTTAGGATGGTGTGTTTGTGAATTTGGAATTCGAGAACTTGTTCGGATTTTGTGTGTTCGTTTGATGACTCAACAACAACAAAAAAATCAAGCCTTTATCCCATCAAGTGTGGTCGGTTACATGAATATGACGTCATTCCTATCTATCATGTACTCACAAGTCGTCATATTCATGTTAAGAGATCCAATGAGACTTTTTACGTGTTGGTTGTCTGCTACGTAACACACAACCCTCATCATTTTATTCGGACTTGGGACCGATTAGGGACGGAATAAAAATCCCCAACCTAGGTAGGTTACGTTTGATGACTTGTCGGATAATTTAGGTGAGGTGAGGTGAGTGAGCGAGCGTATAACCCGAGGCAATTGGAGCTCAAACTTGTGCTATTTGGCATATGAAAGGACTCCACGCTGCTGTCAAGATGGTTTTGCAGGATACAATTTGCTCGTTTATTGGTGGCATTGATCGCCTTTTATTGGTGCTGAACATTACAGTTTCTACATGGTTCATTGTTGTTGAATGTCTCTACTGTCTTTCAGTACTACGTAGCTTGAGGCTGAATACATCTCAGAACTAGTTTCTAGTATGATGTATTGCTCTTTGGTTTTTAGTTTGTGAAATTAATGTGCCTGTTGTATCCAAAAAGTGTATGTTTACCGTAACAATTCTGTGGTTGTGATTCGTGAATAATTTTGTTGATTTATGGTTACAGGTTGCCTTGGACATAGAATATCATCACAACATGTTAATGTCACATCAGAAGGTCAATCCCAAGGAGGTGATTGTCGGATGGTAAATTTCGAACTCACAGTCTCCCTTTCTTAGAAACTAGACCTCTCCAGTATTAACACCAGCACTTAAACCATGTAATGGTGCATTACAATGATTCAGCATTAGCACCAGTTGGCTCATGTGACCGAGCTGATAATGGATAGTACGAGGGGCCTTCAGAATGACCATATTTGTCACATCTCCAGCCTCTCAATCATGTGTGATATCCTCCTTGCTGACATGTACCCTTCTATTCACTCAGCTCTTATGTCTCCTCTTCATGTCCAGGTACTCGACAGGTTTCGGTGTAACTGGAGGTTCAGCACTGATTCACGATTTCTACTCCAGAGAGACTTCAAATCCTATCCATCTTACAGTTGATACGACATTCAGAAATGGGGAAAGCACAATAAAGGCCTTTGTTTCTGTTAATCTGTCTCTTGGGGATCAGCAGCTCGCTGCTCAATTTCAGGAAATCCCTGTGGAGACTAAGATGGCTGAAGCTGAGAGAATTGGATGTATTCATATGCCCTGAAGACCCTTTTGTTTCTTCGAATTTGCCTACAATCAATCATTATGAATTGCATACAGGATACTCTTTATTTGTGTCTCTCTGTTCATGATATGAATAAGTCATTGATCTGTTTTTTTTATGTTGTGCTACTTTCTTTCACTGATGGCAGATGATCTCCTGAAGTCTACGGTGGCAGATAAGATTCCAAGTGATTTGGAAGGAATGGAAGGGTCGATGGAGAAGCTTCTGACCCTTATCGATGATGTCTATAAATATGTAGATGATGTTGTGGTAAGGTTCTCGGTTCCTTCTCCTGTGATTGATTTTGTTTTTCGGTTTTTTTTCCTGTTTTTTCTGTGTTTTTTTTTCCCGGTTACATGTCACATCTCTTATGGAATTGTTATCTTCCGCAGGAAAAACGTGTTGCTCCAGACAATAACATCGGCCGGTTCATAGCAGAGGCACTATCCTCCCTTCCCAAGATGTCACCTTTCGCGTTTGATAAGCTTGTAAACGACAATCTACAGGTTAGTGCTTTTACATTTTGAAAAGTTTTTGAAGTTTGTATGGTTTCGGAGACTGGTTAGCCAACGAGGGTTTACAATGCTTTTGCAGGACCAACTCCTGTTGCTGTATCTTTCTAGCATCATAAGGACTCAGCTCAGCTTAGCAGAGAAGTTGAACACTGCTGCGCAGGTTATCTAACTCCATCTTGGAGAAACCGAACGAGAATCAGCTAAAATGTTGGTCAGCACATGGCTCCATCAGTTTAAGTTGCTTCCGGGGAATTGTAAAAACATTGCCATGGTTATGACGTGCTTCACAGAGTATTTGTTCGGCTTGCAAAATTCGTGCTATGATTTTTCCTTATACTAGCTGTACTAGACGGACTTTTTGACGATGTAGCGTTTACGATTAGATATTGTTATTGCAATTTTTTGTGTTGAAGTTAAGTATGCTGTAACCAGTTTACTGGACGATTGACGCTCATCTATAGTGGGAAATCACGAGGACATTAGCATTTTATTTGTGCAGACAAAACTTTGTTGAAAGTTGCACATTGTTTCGGTATCTTTTATTCAATGCCCTTTGTTTTCCATTTTATTCTTTCACGTTTTTCCTCGTTGGAACGTTGGGAGAAATAAGTGGTGAAATGCCGGAATTAGGGGATCTGATCCAGCCTTGCCTAATGCCTATCATTCAAACAACTATTCACTTCAAAAAATGCAGAAGCCACGCAATTGACCAGTTCAGCTTTGAGAGAGGACACCAAACCCTGATCTTGACTCTTCATTTTCATTTCCATGTAAAAACTTAAGATCGTCTTCCCGTAACCATTGCTTCCAAGTTCCCGTATGATTCATTGAATTCAAGAGCTTTATCATTTGGGTTTGATAGAACTATCAAACCCATCCTCATTCGAGATCAAAACATTGTCTTTTGATGATTGTTGATGATTTGAGAGGCATTGAATCTGAAGCACGTCAATTGAATCTGAATCTGTTGTAAGGTGTACATGCATTGTTTTGAGGTGGTGTCCTAAGAAGATCCTCAAGAGGGAAAAAGGTATTGGTGATTTTTGCAAAGGCATAACAAGATGGGAATCGATGCCGAGGATGTCAAGATCTTGGCACGTAAGGGTCTAATATTCATCGTGGACTCTTGTCGACGATGCGTCATGAATCATCCTTGGGTGACCTGTGTTGTGTTATTCTTCTTTTTCTTGTGTGTATTTCTTCCTTCTGTATTCTACATATTGTTTTACTCGTCCCCTCTTGTGATCGCTGCCTTCGTTTTCCTCGATGGACGATACGGTTTCAAAGGATTCAATAAGGGCAACAATGTGGTAACCAATGTAGCGTACACTCGGGTTCCGCAAGTTGAAACCAATAGAGCAGGACGATCCATTGGATCCGTTGTGAATGATGAGATCAAAGGTAGCCGAATGGATGAATTGGATGCCAAGTCAAACGGTGAAAAGAATGAAATGCCATTGAGAATCCGAGAGGGGAAGAATGCAAAGCGTGCTTCCATTGATCCACAGAGTTCAGAACCTTATGATCGAGTTTCGAGCTCTGACTCATTGAAATTGATGAGCGAATTCAGCGAATCAGATGATGAGGACGAGGATGAGCCACACGAAGAGACAATCAAGGCGGTACAATGGACGGAGGATGACGAGAGGAACCTGATGCAGCTGGGGACTTCTGAGATAGAAAGGAACAGAAGGCTAGAGCTGATTGAGAAAAGGATGGCGACGGAGTTATTGAGCATGCAGCCTGGAAGAAGTCCGCTGCACATGGATAGTTATGATAATGAAGGCCAGGTCGCAATGAGAGATGTCGAAGGTGCTGAAATCCAACCTGGTTCAGCGCCGTCTATGATGTTGCCTACAATGTTCCCATTTGATCTCCCTTATGCCTCGACGCAGGAAAAGCCTTTTGTCACTGGTGGAAGTTATCAGGTAGAAACTTTTAGCTCTCAAAAGAAGGGCTGTAACCTTAATGGGCATGTTCGTTTTGTCCCAGGGGTTGCTTGTGTGCGAGATCTCGATGATGATCAACCGAGGGGCACTGACTATCCTTCAGATAAGACGGACAAAATGGAAGCAAATGTGGTTGACACTAAAGAGGAAGAGTCTGTTGAGGCCAAAGGCGAAGGACAAAACAGCATGGTTACCAAAGAGCTAAGGCAAGCTAGCCCAAATGAAGCCGAAACTGAAGCAAGTTCCTCGACTTCATCAGATGAAGGCGAAGACATCGGTAACATAGACACAAATGAAGCATTTGGAAACTTGGTGAGGAAACAGCTAACTTGTTTAATAGCGAGGAACAAGATTGGACTGCCGATGGTACCGCAGTATGATTCCAGCCCTACTGTCATTCACCCAATTACTAAAATGAAGGAGCGTTCGTTTTATACAAGTAGGCCATTTCATACTCCTACTTGTTCCACAGCTTCAGATATGCTCGTCGAGGTCTCAGAGGCGGGGTCGCCTACATTTAACCTGGAACCCAATTCGCCAACTGATAGAGAATCGTTGGTCTATGATGGCGACATAGACAAGGAAATTAACTCGGATGATGAGGAATTATGGGGTGCGTCGCCTCACCCTGTAAGATTAGAAGAACTTGGATCAAGGGTTAGAGTAAGCGACACGGGAAAAATGGGAAAGTCTCCTCTTGAAATGCCAGGGAAGTCAGAAAGTATATCAGATAAGGCAGCACACGATGTGAGCTCTTCATCATATGCAGCACCGGCTTTGCTGAAGGAGAATAGCGGTGAAAGTACAGAAGACCAGGATCAACACTTGATTATGGATGGAAATGGTTCGAGATCTTCAGTGCCTTCATCATCTGAGCACTTATCTGATCCACTGCAGGGAAAAACAGCGGAATTCATTGACAACTATGTGCCTAGTGATGTTGCTTCTTGCACTGCAGAGGTCGGTTGAATTATTATCAGGATTGTTGTGTTTGTCTTTATTTTTCTCAATTGAATATCAGCATATGACAAAGATTAGCGTGACATTCCGAAAGTGACAACCATTAAATTTCTTTGGTAATTTTCCGCAACAGATTCAAGTATTTTTCCTTTATCTTTCTTATTTGCACCTGACATTGTTTCGACAGGAGAAAAATGTTCACAAATATGGCCAGAACACTGAGCTAATGAATAACCTAACTCAGGATAATCACGCTGCAGTTGAAAGAGAACAACAGAATTTGGAACAGCCTGCAAAACCAACATCTTCGAGCGATAGTTCGGTGATGGGTATTTCGACAATGGACGATACCACCTCAACAAGCAGTGATGTGAGCATGCATAGTGACGACCACCATCCCAAAGAAGTCGTGATGAATCACCACGAGTTGTTAAACGACCAAAAAGAGGAAAGTCATGCTGCACCTTCGTCTAGTCATGATTTTTTGCTACCAGAGACCGTAACTGTGGATGAAGTTTCCTTGACAAATACCAAGGCGAGCACAAATATGGATAGTCAACATGTCAATGCAGCTCCAATGACGAACATGCCATCAAGTGATCTGCATCAGGAAAATGAAGCTTTTCTCGGAGGAGATGAGCACTTGAACGGACAAAGCAAGCCACCATCATCTCCGAGGAGTAACGTAGAAGCAACAGTGGTACTTTAACCGAGTTGGATGAGCTACTTTCAAATTGTGGATTAGCTCCTTTCCTGTTTCTTCCTTTTTCTCATTTTCTATGATAAATATTTAGCCTTCACAATCTAAGGTTCTTTGAAGCTGGAAGTCAAAACGACATTTTATTCTCACAGTGAAGCTTTTCGATCCCTTTTGCGACAGGAGGTCCAAAGTTGCAAATGTTTATATGTTCTCATTATTTTTCACAGGAACTCCAAACTTCGCTGAAGCAACTTGAAAGAGGAGCAGATGACACATCTTACCGTGTGAATGATTCAACAGCTGCCAGTTCAGGTGCGGAAGAAGAGAATGTGAACCTGGTAGACAGGGCCGATGATCTTGCCGTGGAGACAAGACTGGAAGTGCACTTGCCGGAGAACTTTGAGAAGGAAGACAAGATCACGTCTAGTAACGAATCAACGGATATCAATGAGAGGCTGAATGGAGAAGATATAATTACCACAGAGAGATATGATGAACCTCCAACAGAACATGTAGGAACTTCTCCAGAGGCATTGAGGTCGATCGAGACTCCTGCAGGGAGCTCGGCGAAGCTGGCAGAAGGATAATGTTATGTGTAGTTAACACGAGGAATTGGTGCTAAGATTCAAATGCGCAGATCAGTAGGACTACAAAAGAATCCGATATGCAGGAACGGAATCACAACCATGTTTTAAGCTCGTTCTGATATCAAACTGGAGAACAACGTAGCGTAAGAGGCGATCGACGAAGAGCGATGTTACAAGCATCGATAGTTGTATTGTCAAAATGAAGCAATTTGTGTTTCAGGCGATGTTGCACTGTGTGTCAATTGGTTGAAAAATGTAACAGTGTTAATTGATTGATCAGACAATCTTGTAAAAAACTAACTTATTTAAGACATGTTTTGGAATCTCCTTGGAAGTAAACTCGAGCCTTGGATTTGAACTTTCCTGCAAAACTCCCTTTCCCAAGTCGTTAGGAGTTTCCTGTTTACGGAAAATCTTATCCATTAAGATGGAGAGGCTCGATATGGAAAACCAAAAACATTAATCTATTAAAAATCCAATGTGATGATAGTTTATCAAGAATGTATATATAACGTTTCCCTCAAAAGTTCTACATATTAATCCAGTAATAATAGCTCTACATACTAATCCGGTAATAATAGAAGAAACAAGGATCCCACTGATGACCTCATATCACAATCTAATCCATTAAGCTGGAATGCTAGATTGAAAAGTAAAAGGCAATCTATTAACAATCCAATGTGATAATAATAGATCAAGAATGTATATGTAACGTTTTCCTCAAAAGCTCTACATACTAATCCAAATAAGTGGCAATAATAGAAGAAGTAAGGATCCCACTAATAATCTCATATCACAATCTAATCAGATATCATGTCAAACAATGAGTTTTATCAAAAATTAGAACATAGACATAAAAACATTCCCTCTATCTCATAATAAATATAACAATTATCTTTTTTGAATGTTTTATAATAATTATAACATTATCATATTTGAAAAGTTTTGATCTAAAAAAATACAAAATCAACCAAATTCAGCTATATTACACCCATTATTTTCTCTCACAACTGTTATAATAAATTTTTTTATTATTAAAAAATATTTTTTCTTCATCGAATTTTACAAAAATTCAATACATATATAAAAATCTCATGCTGATCAATTTGTTTTACTCCCTCCATTAATATGCAACACTTGCATATTTGGGTCATCCAAAAATATAGAAAACATACCTCATTTAATAATTTTTTAATATTAAAAAATCAAAATAATCATCATTTTATTTGTTACAATACACTCACTATCTTCTCTCACATTATTACAACAAACCTCACTAATACTATTTTTTTTCCACACGAAATTCAAGACACACATAAAATCGCGTGTCGATTAGTGGGGTTTATTGTATCAGATGTGTGAGGAGATAATGGATATAATATAATAAATTATAATTATTTTATTTTTTTATATGAAAAAATTACTAATTATGATATATTATATATATTTTCAGACAATCCAAATAAATAAATGATATTTATAAAGAAAAGGAGAGATTATATTATACTCCCACTGACGTATCGAACATTTGAGCCGAAATGTGGTTTGAATCCGGATTATCTCATTCATGCGACCGTGGGCGAAACCCTAGCGCCACCGTGGCATCGAAGAAGACTCGATAATCTCACTCAGTGGGGGGTTTCTTCCCCGAGCATGCGGCGGCGAAACCCTAGCGCGCCATGGAGATCGAAGATCTCGCATCGATCTAACAGAGGTGATCATCTAACTATATCTCTTTGAAGAATCAATTGGCTCAATCTCTTTTTTCCTCTCTTGTGGACTTGATCATGTGTTTTTGCCTCAGGATCTGAATTTCCTGCAGAACTTTAACTCGACATAAGATGTCGCTGATTCCGGAGATTAGCATCGACTGCTCGGCATTAGGTATTGGTCACTATATCTACTCTGATCGATGATACTTTCTCATGGATCCATGACTCATCGATCGATTTCTGTTTTATTGAACTTTCTGTTCTCATCCCATGATCGTTCATGTTCGAAAGGCAAGGTGTCTCGGTACTTTTTTGAGAATCTGGATCACAGATTTCCCGTCAAGTCTATGTCGACTTTGTGTGAAGCGAATAAAATGTGTTGCATTCGAAACTCAGTGTTATCCTAAAGATTTTTTTAACGTCGGTCTAGGACATCTCAACTGAAAACGTGCCCTACATGGCCAAGAAAGCCTCATTCAACCTTTCTATGCTCCAAAATAGAAAAAAGAAAGGCTTAGGATTTACATGTCGTGCGTATGGCTCTTATACATGATCGATATCTAAGAGTGAAGTCCACAAGTGAGAGTGCTTTTGTTGAGATTTGCAATCTTTTTCTAAACGGAACGGCATATGAACTAACTTCTTTTTCTTTTGCTTGCTTTTCTCTTCTTCTTCTTTTCTTTCTCAATGTGATGTGATTGAACATAGTTCATAAAACTAGAATGGGCCTCCTAATCAACTTCTAAGAGTTTCTCTTGAATTTTGATTATATCTGGTGAAGTGCCTGTGCCATTAGCTTTACCTTATTAGTAGTTTTAAGCTGTTTAGTTTATGTTCATGAACCCCCTATCGCTTTTCTCTTGTTCTGTTTCTCAATGTCGTACATATTTCACCCCTACTTTCATAAGGATATTCCCACCGGATGTGTGCCAAGCTTATCCTTGCGACGAGAAAGTGGAAGATGTGAATCCCACCTGAGCGATGCCCACTGAGCTTAGTTGACTTAAGCTCTCATTGGGGAGCATTAGTTATACTGTAAGGTTCAATGGAACAGCACGACATTACAGAAGAACGATATAATGTTGATATTGAGGAGTTTGGGCCTGTTGGCTATGCACAATTCCTATTGTCGGGATACTGATGGAAATGGCGACACTTTCCTTTTCACGAGCATTAAGAGATTGAAATGTGGATATTTTGCAATGAGGAGATCGTTGAAATGCTATTGTTGATGGTAATATATTGTTGGAAAAAGTCGGTGTGAGATGCAGCGAAAATTGTCCAGTATTTTTCCCTCGTCGTGTAATTAAAATGGAATAAATAAATAGCTCAAAAATAAATAGAGTCGACACAAGATTTTTACGTGAAAAATCCTTTAAAAATAAAAGGGTAAAAATCACAGGATCGTTGCGGTATCAAAAATATCCACTAAAAAGAGATTACAAATATCGTCTCTAGACTGTGTTAGGGGATTACAATCATCAGGATAACTCTCACTAATTTTTCTTCTCTAACGGAATAAAATATATCCGTAGAGGATACCCTTCAATATCCCAAATTGGATATTTTTCTAACTCTTCTCGTGCTTTTTTTGTGTTTGGTGTGTTGCTATTGTTTCTACCCCTTGTGCCTATTTATAGGAGATAAAGGATCATCGTCGTCTTAGTTTTATGTCGTCCCGCATGATGTTCTGCTCCAGAACTTGATGGAAGACATGACGACGCAGAGGAGAAATGCAAATTTGTATGTGTGTGTGGGGGCACATGAGATATTCCAGAAAGGGTTTGGATGCAGAGCGTTTGTGCATATCCCCAATGATGAACGCTCTAAGCTTGATGGTAAGACGAAACAGTGTATATTTCTTGGTTATCCTAGTGAAGAATTTAGTTTCAGGTTATGGGATCCAATAGTCAGGAAGATCATCCGAAGTAGAGATGTTATCTTTTTCGAAGATCAGAGCATTGAAGACATCGAGAAGCCAAAGAAGTCCAGAACCCCAGCAGATGTCTCAATGAACTTGGATCCACTTCCTCCTCCGGCACCGAAAGACAAAGGGGGAGATATACAGGATGATCTCGGTGATGAAGAAGCTGATGTTGATATTGATGGCGCAGAACCATTGGAGTCACAGGAAGAATCAGCTCCAGTACAACCACCAGCACAACAAGGTACGCGATACTCTACGAGAGAACGCAGACCATCCACCAGATGTCCTGATACAGTATATATGATGCTGACTGATGGGGAATAACCAGAGAGCTACAGGGAAGCCATGTCAGAACCACATAACGATCGTTGGTCGCAAACCATACAAGAAAAGATGCAATCCTTGCATGAGAACCACACATTCAAGCTGGTGAAATTGCCTGAGAGTAAGCGCGCGCTAAAGAACTGATGGGTTTACCGTTTAAAGATCGAAGATAAAAGCTCACAACCACGTTACAAAACTCGGTTGGTTGTGAAAGGATTCAGTCAAAAGAAAGGTATTGACTTTGATGAAATTTTCTCCCCAGTTGTTAAAATATTTTCTATCAAAGTTGTGTTATAATTAACAGCCAACATGCATCTTGAGATCGAGCAACTTGATGTGAAGACATCTTTTCTTCACGGTGACTTAGAGAAGGAGATATACATGGAGCAGAATGAAGGGTTTCAGGTCGAAGCGAAGGAGAATCTCGTTTGCAGATTGAAGAAGAGCTTGTATGGTTTGAAACAGGGACCTCGACAGTGGTACCGTAAGTTTGAGTCCTTTATGGTGGACAATGGGTACAAGAAGACGTCATCAGATTCTTGCGTCTTCATTCAGAAGTTCGTCGATGATAACTTCATTATCCTACTGCTCTATGTTGATGATATGTTGATTGTCGGTCAGGATACCGAAAAGATCGCTGCTTTGAAGAAAGTTCTTAGCAAATCCTTTGCAATGAAGGATTTGGATCCCGCTAGGCAGATCCTTGGAATGCAAATCTTTCGTGATAGAAAGAACAGAAAGTTATGGCTATCGCAGAAACGATACATCGAGAAGGTCTTGGAAAGATTCAACATTAAAGAGTCCAAATCAGTTAACGCTCCACTTGCAGGTCACTTCAAGTTAACAACGAAGCAGTGCCGCTCAAGTGAGACAGAAAAGCAGGAGAAGCAGAGCATTCCGTATGCTTCAACTATTGACAGCTTGATGTATGTTATGGTATGTATTAGACCAGGTATTGCCTATGTAGTTGGAGTTGTGAGTAGATTCCTTTCTAATCCAGGGAAAGAGCATTGGACAGCAGTTAAGTGGATTTTGAGATATCTTAGAGGTACGCCTAAGTTATGTTTATGCTACGGTCAAGGACAACCTGTATTAGATGGTTATACAGATGCAAATATGGCCGGAGATGCAGATTCTCGGAAGTCTATCTCAGAGTATATGACAACCTTCGCAAGGGGAGCAGTGTCATGGCAGTCAAAGTTACAAAAATGTATTGCTTTGTCTACTATAGAGACAGAGTATATTGCAGTCACTGAAACTAGTAAGGAAGTGATATGGATGAAGAACTTCTTGTTAGAGTTGGGATTACAACAGGACAGGTATAGACTCTATTACGATAATCAGAGCGCTATTCACCTTGTTAGGAATCCGACCTTTCATTCGAGGTCGAAGCACATTGATGTGAGATATCACAGGATACGTGATGCATTGGATCGGAAGCAATTTCAACTTGAAAAGATCCATACTGACGATAACAGGTCAGATATGATGACAAAGACCTTACCCATAGAAAAATTTGACTTCTACAGACAACAAACGGATATGACGATGGTATCCATCGTTCGGGAGGGGAGAATTGTGAGTGGATATCCCTCTCATGGAACCCACACACATACAATTTATATCTAGTGATACAATTTATATCTAGTGATCATTGGATCTTTGACTAGCGCGTGATTGCTTTGTGTTGAACTGTACTGGTAAGTAATCGTGGGTGTTGGTTAAAGCAGGTGCAGTTCTGTAGCTTAGGATGGAAGTTGAAAAAATTGGTGATGGGAATTAGTGCGATGAAAAGGTGATGAATGCCATAGGCAGTTGAGTGTCCAATTACAATATGATAATCTATATTTTCTTGTTTTTACCGGTCAGCTAAGCCCATAGCCGAGGTGCTTGCAGTAGGGCGGCCAAATATATTGGGTGTGTGTCTTTGCTTTGATCGATATCTGAGCTTGATTAAGAAAGGAAGACACTAGAAGAGGGATGTGCTGCGGATCATCGTTAAATAAGAACTATAAGATATGATTCGATATTCTCTGAGGTGAGATCAAAGAAATACTGAATCTGAGGACTCCATAGAAGAGTTGATTATCGAGTACTTATCCATGAAGGCGTATACAGCGATCTTGCATAACAGTTTCAAAAGGTAAAAGCCACCAAATGAATCCACCTCGCGTTTACCTCCTTTCATTAATACCCCACAATATGAACTGATCCCGAATACACTCATATATACAAAGCAGCAGGGCAAAGAGATCTGCTCTTTTCCGACACTGAAAAGATGCTAAAAGTATGAAAAAATTACCGGTATCCAGCCATCTATTAGAAATTTTAGAAGTCATTTATTAGGGAATGTCGAAACATCATGTTTTGACGACCTACATAGGCACTTTCTGGTGTATTCTCCAGATAAGAGTTAGCTCCATATGGAGAAATGAACCCATTCCCTTGAGTCGAACTGTAAGTGATCCCAGGTGTTGTAACAGCTGCTTCACTTCTTGGTTCATTCCAATCAAAACTTCTAGGAATGCCAGCGGCATATGGCTGCTGTGAATTGGGTAATGTTTCGGTCCTCTTGATATCTAGTGAGGGTGATTGGGATTCTAGAGTTACGGTCGTTATGTCGTGGATACTGGCTCTCCTCCTATCCTTCCCACCAGAAACCTGCCTTATGAAGTATTTCTGGGCATGGCTAGCAACCTGAGTTGGTGTTCGAGTCACCACGAAGTAGCGCGATATGTTCCTCCAATCGCCTTTCCCGTACTTCTTGAGACCCATCAAGAACGACCTGCAGGGTTGGTTAAATTAGCACACACATCAATCTCATAGCCACAAGTTTTAACAGTCCAATAAAATGTATCTTCTGCGAGAATGAGTAATAAAAACATGACTCACCTGTGCTCTTCTTCTGTCCAAGGAACACCCTTCTTCCTCTCCTGCTCCAAAGACCGCGATGGCGGCCCTCGCTTCTCACCAGGACAGTAACCCATCTGATAGCCACCATGGCTAACCCACTCCAATCTAACAGGAGAAGAGCCCGTGTTGCAGCCATATCCAGGTATGGGCACAAGCCCTGCCTCAATATCACTAACATCATCAACCAACTCCTCATACTGTTTGATCACATCCATTACCGTCTTTCCCGGCAACATCGCCGTCACCTTGTGGAACCGATCTGGTACATCGTCGCCGTAAAGCGCAAGTGCGCGCTCAAAGGTCTTGTTCTCAGCTTGAGTCCATCTGGTTGTTGTTGCACCCTTGTAGTTCTTATCACTCAACCAGCTTCCTCTTGGCACATATGATGCTGGTGATAACACCTCCATCGCTTCCTCACGAACTCTTATTCGATGAATTCGATTGAAAGGGTTTCGGTTTTTCAATCAACTGTGTCAAGATTTCAAGGGAAGCTGTTCGAGAGGAGGAAATGAAGAGGTGTGAAATGATGATCATGGAAAGGAAGAGGGCACTTGTAAAGAATCAGAATAAGCTTTTCTTGTGTGTGTGGAGGTGGTCTACCGTTGAGGAATCCAGAAAAGACCTATTGAGTGGGAAATAAAGCAGATCAATCAAAATCACACTAAAAAGAAAATATCAACTTGATAGGGAAAAATAAAGCTATTAAATGGAAAATAATGGAATTTTAGAGTTTTTGTTATCAAATTGAGAAAGATGAAAATGGAGCTCGAGATTGAGTATGAATATGGAGTTGAAGATATGATCTTTGCCTCTCTTTCTCCTGAGTTCAAAGAGAGAAAGATAGAGATGTAGGATGAAGGTAGTGAGCTATGATTAGGTTGTTTGATGTGTTTGTGGATGCTGCACTAATAAAAATAAATAAATAAATAAATTTGATAAGTATTACTCTTTTCGTTTTATTCAAATTTTAATTTTTTTATTGTTTTATATAAATTATAATATTTTTTAATTTATCAATTTTTTTCATATAAAAATATTAAATTATCCATACTTTATATCACACAAATCCATCCATCATCATTTTTTTTCCTTATTTCTTTATCTTACACACTCATGATGTCAAAATTTTCATTCTTTATGAATTCAACATACATATAAATTATCGTGACGGATCAAATCGTTATAATTTGAATTGGACGAAAATAGTATTTGACAAGGAATATAAAATTGAGGAAATAAACTTGGATGAAAATAATATGGAATCATCGGTTTCATCTAGTTGTTCAGGGTTCAAACATTTGTGGATCATTTGAACTCAAGAAAAGCTTCTCTTTGCTTTA
Organism: Drosera spatulata; assembly: GCA_035668315.1. Taxonomy (NCBI): domain Eukaryota; kingdom Viridiplantae; phylum Streptophyta; class Magnoliopsida; order Caryophyllales; family Droseraceae; genus Drosera; species Drosera spatulata. The sequence goes on along the minus strand of JAOVYX010000008.1, from coordinate 74,716 downwards.
ACCCGATCGTGTCGCTCTAACTATTTTGCAATAGGATAGAGTTTTCTGGATTAGTACATATGGTGGGGACATGTAAAATAAATATTGAATAGCGAACATGACTATAGAGTTTCAAAAAGGTTATGTAATTGGGTGTCTACCGTCAGGTATGTGGCGTCAAATAAATAAAACAAACAGAAAAATTTCTGAAGTTCTTAAACAACTAACCTGTCATCCTCTGCTGATGATGTATGAAACAAATCCAAGGTCATTAGCTTTGGTGCCACTCACCAGCTGACCTTTATTGGCTTCATCAGGGGACCAATCTACAAACATAGAAAATCCCTCATTATCCATTTGTCATAATATCGATCGCTCTTAAGTTTATCTCGAGTATGATGTCGTAATATTTTGACACGCCGCAAAATTATGTGGTGCCGTCCATTTATTGAGTAAAGTGCTATCACATGACTCACATGGTGAGCTTTGTATTTTGACAATAATTAGAGTGGTCCTAATATTGACTTACAAATCTAAAAGCTCATGCTACTAATGGTATATGAAGATTAATTAGTCGTTAATCCAATTTTCTTGTTTTGGTAAGTTGCTAGGGGTTATTCAACTACTCTAATGATGTAGAGGTCCCCTTCTCGTTCTGTATTAATTTAAGTCCCTCTGATTTTGATGGCCACTTTAATTTGGTGACAAGTCTTCCATTTTCTTTTGACTCTTTTCTCAACGGTGATGTAGAATTTAGTAGTATTTTATTCTTTCCAAGTCAATCAAAACAATTGATGTCTTCGTTATGAATCTCATGGTATCTTGGTTATTAGGTCTTGCTTTGTATCTATCTTTTCCTGTGTTTTCTTACTACATCCCTACAGGTGCTTCTGTCATGGATGGGTCTTTCATCGACGTGGAAGAGATGTAAGTGGTGCAAGGGGTGTCAGGGATGTATGAGATATTACACCTAGATTTACGAACAATTCACAGACGGGTCAAGGGTAGGAGTAGATTACCTGAGATGTTGTTCAAGTCACGTAATCGAAATTAGACCGAATCTATTTTATTTGACTTTGCATCAAGAAAACATGAACTGACGAGTTGAATCAGCCCAGTAACCTTCACTTTCAAGTTCCCTGCTCACCTCCTCGTGAGTTATCATCTATGCAATAGATATTGCTTCTTCTGATCATTCCATCTTCGAACCAATCTTTCAGTATTGATTATTGTGATTTCTGTAGGAAAGGAATGGTAACTTGGCCTCTGATGTGATCGCTAACCTCTTCAACATGTCAGTATGCTTTGGTTTACAAGCTGGATCATCCTATCAATGTCTTGGCCGACATGTCCAGTCTAATGTCAAGCACCCGCAAAGCTTGTTATTGTGAGCCTTCTTGCTCTGAATCTATTATTCCGCCGTATTGGTTTGGTTCATTGTCAAGAATTCTCACTTCTTTTCTCCCATGGTAATTGCATAACCACTGTACTGTCAATATGAACATATTCCTCAGGTGTAGTTGTATCTGCTGTATTGCGGTATCTGATTGACTCCAAAGCGGCCTCAAATCTTGAATGTTGAATGTAATGTGACTGGTACCATTTGGAATGTTTATTATGATGATTAAATGGATCACTGTATACCTAAAATGGCTTTCGATACTGAACATTTCTTAGTCCAAATACTGGTTTCAGAGTAGCAGTAACCGAATGCTTAGCAGCTTCGTTTTATATCTGGGAATTGAACTGTGTTTTGTTATGGCTCTACTAGGTGGCTGTTAACAACTTCTTATCATTTACATTGACAGGATGAGCTCGCATCACCTCAGCTCTTCTAGGGGAAAGAGGAGCCATCGCTGGACGTCTGTTGTTGCCAACAAAATCACATTGAGAGATGATTGCCGAAGGACGGCAATCCCTGTTTAGGAAACACAGCAGCACCTGTCTTATTCCTGTTAAATCTGTATCGTTAGTCGTTACGCGTATGATATGTCACCAGGATATGTATCTGCTGTTGGATCGAGGTTATGGGGTCTTGTCTTAGAATTGGGTAGCTCACTTGTAACAGTTAGTGATAGTTGGTATGTTCCAAGCATAGATCATGGATATTACTTGTAACCTATTGAATGACCAGTTCAGATTTTGAAGTTGGAGGTTGATTCCCTTATAGTGTCACAGTTGCACAAGACAAACAACTAAAGACAACATGAGTCATGAACGTAAATACAAAGGTTTAGGAAAAGTTTGATTAATATCGAGATATCATTAAACAATAACAATCATTCACATATTTGGCGGATCAAGAAAATACTAATACTACTTGTACAGTTACTATCGACTGACGGAAGTTTTGGGTAATTTCACAGATGGTCAAATTCATTGTACGGTTCAAGTTGTTTAATTCTTAAAAAGCGTGATTTTTATTTTATTCGAAGCTGTGAATCTGAAAATGGAGAAGGCGAAATCTCACCTATCACTAGCCAATGAAGAATCCGAAACAGTATCACAACTCGAGATCCCACCTCACATCATCGATGTTGGACCGAGTTTCTTCGAGGATTTCGCACTCAGAGGAATCCGAGTCGACCGGGTCGAACAAGGATCCATTTTCTGCACCTTCAAGGTCCCTCCTCGCCTCCTTGTAAGTCACCTAACCCTCAAAACCCTAGCCACTTCTAAAGCAATTTCAGTCCCAAATCATCGAATTAGGATTCGAAGTTGTGGAAATGATGCAAGGGGGGCAAGTGGGTTTTGTGTTAGCTTTTTGTGGGTTTGCGTCAATTTATGTGGGTTTTGGGAATTGTGGGCATTTCTTGTATGGGTTTGTCGATTTTTCAAAGTGATTGGTTTTGTGATGTGGAGAATTAGTATTCGGAATTGTGAAGATAATGCAATTGGAGAAGTTCGGCTCTGTGGGATTGTGTCAATTTTTTGGGGTTTTTGGTGACTGGGGGTGAGTTTTTGTATGGATTCTGGATTTTGGAAGTGTTGGTTTTGTGTAGTGTAAGTTGTATAGAATGTTGGTGTGGTTGCAGGACAGGAATGGTGACATGGCGCCTGGTGCGATCGCCAACCTTGTCGACATTGTGGGGAATGCGTTGATTCAGAAGTCGGATCAACCGATGAATGTTTCTGTCAATATGTCCATCTCGTATGAGGCATCTGCGAAGCTTGATGTATGTGAACTTTTTTCTTCTTGTTCCGAAGCTGATAAGTTTGTGTGCTGTTTTGTTTTACATTTGGTCTATGCATTTGTGATAAGAATGGATTTAGAAGTATCGGCTGGGGTGTAGCTACTAGCATCATAAGCATATATGGGTGTATGATCACTTAATAAATATTGATTATCACTTGGTTAGTCTGTTGAATCTGTATGGTTAATTGATCAGTAGATCCTTTCTTGGATATCTACATCTTCAGACGCACATGCAGACGAATTATGAATCCCTGCGGGATAATGTATGTTCTTCAGAAGCATACCTTTTGCAGAGCTCGAGTTCATGATATCCTAAGCCCTGTCTTTGTTAGAGATAAATAACACTCGATTCTAATATACAAGGAAAAGGTTATGTTGTCTATGTCTTTCTTAGAGAAGGAAAATACTCGATGCTGAGATACATGCTGTGTATTAGATGCTTTTCGGTAACATGTTATAGTATATCACAACTGGCCGAGTGTCAACAAGTTTGATTTCTTGCATTGGCAGGATGAGCTGGAGGTGACCTCAAGGCTTCTAGGGCAAAAAGGATCCATCGCTGGAACCTCTGTGATCATATCAAACAAAGCAACGGGTGAGGTTGTCGCGGAAGGTCGACATTCCTTGTTTAGGAGACATAGCAGGATCTGATATCCTCATTCTTGTTGAAGCTTCGTTCTTTACAAGACCAGCTGCTAGGACAGGATACCAATATTCTTTACACAGATTCACTGAATTGCAGAAATCAGAAGAAGTCTTATTACCATATTCAATGTTAAAGCTGCTTTATACTAAATTATCCTCAATGTACTTGAAGTTTTAGGGATATGCTTCTCTATTGTCAAAGGTACCTCTCATCCATTTCAGGAATCAAAGTGAGTTACGGCAAGTCAAAGCGGGTACTTCATGTTGAACTTGTGCAGTCTGTCATGTTTTATTGTAGCGTCTTATGGTTGGTTTCTTACCTTGAATTAGTTCGGGGACTGTGGATTTCGACCTCTTAATCCAAGTCCATTATGTATGTTACTTAAAGTGGATCAAGACGAAGAGGACATGCAAAGCGTGATGAAGTCTTCCCAGCATCTATTTGGATTCGAAACCATCAAACTTTCAATCATTTGGTTGAGCATCTATTGTTTGAGAAAAAAAAAATCCCTTTTGTCAATATAAAGGATCTAGACCTAAACTAAATCACTGGCAATATTGAGTTCATTTCAAACTCAGATCAAATACGTTAAGATGATAAAATGAAGACTGGTTAGGGCTCTGCTAGGATGTGAGAACCAATGGGGAATGGGAATATCTAATTTTAGTTAGATAGAACGTCTCCATCAGTACAGATTTTTCTCTTAATTGTCGATGTTTGCTCATCATTTGCTGCTTCACACGCATCTGCACCAAATTTCCACTCAAATTTATTGCAAAAAGCCCATCAAGGATAATCCTCCTAATTAATTAGCAAATTGCTTTGCTGCATTTCAACTTGTGAATTATGACGCAACGCCCAAAACACGGTTGACTCTTGTTGAATTGGTCATCTTCTTCACCAAGTCTTCAAATTCTGTATTCATCGAATCCATACAAGATTATATCAATATGATATTTTCAGCACCAACTCAGAATGAGGAAGAACCAGCTTGAAGTTATGCAGATGAGGAGATCAACACCATCGCCATTGATGGCCGCCAACAATTCCGTGAAAAGCAAGTCTTTTTTGCATCAACTAGCCAAGAAAATGAATGGGTTCTTCAAAATTTTCATGCCCAAGAGGGAAAAGGGTGACGTTCCTGTTGTTGAAGCTTATGGGTTTGGCAGTCGAGGGTCGAGCCCTTCTGGTGGAAGCTCATGTGAGTTCATTTTATTGATTTGGACTGATGAGTTGATGTGTTTGGAGTGTTTTGGATTTGGTCTTGTGGGCTTTGTGGTTTGTGGTTTCTGCGTGAGGAATTTGTGGATTGGGTTGTGATTCGGGAAATAGTCTCTCTCTATCGTCGGGTAAGGATAAGACGGTCTATATCTCGTCCTCCTGGACTTACAATGGGAATACCTGTATTGTTGTTGCGGTTGAATGTGTTTGATGAAGTGCCTCAGGGGAAGTTTGCTGATTGACAATGGGGTTTTTGCAGTTGGGTTTTCTACTGGAAGCAAGAGTAAAAGTTTTTCGATTCTGAAGAAGAGTTCGAGTAGTTCATCTGGTTCGAGCAGCGGAGTGTTTGGGTCTGCTGATTTGTCTATGGATCTGATCAGGAAGGCAACGAAAGATTTCGCTGCAGAGAACGTGATTGGAGAAGGCGGGTTTGGAACTGTGTATAAGGGGCAGCTGAGGGATGGATCTCTTGTCGCGATCAAGCGGGCAAAGAAGGTAGCTCACTTGCCGCCAGCTGATATTTCATGATTGCTAATTTAATCGTCTGCTTGGATGTAATGTCTTGGTTTACACCGTGGTGGCAGGACCAAAATTACAAATGCCCTACCGCACAATTCAAGAGTGAGATCCGTGTATTATCAAAGATTGAGCATTTGAATTTGGTGAAATTGTATGGATACTTGGAACAGACAGATGAAAAGATTGTTGTGGTCGAGTACGTGAGCAATGGAACACTCCGGGAGCACTTGGATGGTATGTTTAACTCATCACATGCATCTTATAACATTTGATATCGAAACTAGTACTTGTGCAAATTGAGCATCACATCTCTCTCTTGTTGGGGGTAGCATTATGCCACTCTGAATTCACTGCATTTGATTTTACGAAATTTCCTCTTTGGAAAATTGAACCGAGAAAATGACTTCAGGTACAAGAGGCAATGGGCTTGAACTTGGTGAACGGCTTGACATTGCGATAGATGTAGCTCATGGGATCACCTATTTGCATACTTACAGTGGTACGTGGATTATTTTGACTGCTGATTTTAAAAGTACGAAGAATTTAGTAGTTTGTTCTGTTGGTGTTTACCAAATATTAAAGAATCATATTATGATTACCATAACATAGAAATAATTGGAGGGTGAAACCGACTGTGTTTTTGACAGATCCTCCAATAATCCACAGAGACATAAAGGCATCCAATATTCTTCTCACCGAGAAACTAAGGGCCAAAGTGACAGATTTTGGGTTCGCCAGGATGTTCCCAGAAGATTATGATGCTACTCATATTTCGACTCAAGTCAAAGGAACAGTAGGGTACTTGGATCCTGAGTATCTGTCATCAAACCAACTAACTGAGAAGAGTGATGTTTACTCATTTGGTGTATTGCTGATAGAATTGGTGACTGGAAGACATCCTCTTGAACCAACGAAAGGGCTGAAGGAGCGAAGAACAGCAAGATGGGTGAGTTTTTTATTATGAATTACGGGAAGGAAAGGGTTAAATCCAGAGCAGAAATGACTAAATCCAGAGCAAATTTTCATTTTTAGTAAGAATATTTTTAGTCTTAAAACATGCTCTGAAAATAACCATTTCTGTTCTGGATTTAGGTTTTCCCTAATAGGAAAGCAACTTTTTTTAATATTCTACGGTGTGCCCAACATATTTCTGTCGACTCAGACATCCTCTATTGCAGGCAATGCAGAAACTTAGAGGTGGTGACGCAGTGGTGACATTAGACCCCAGGGTGAAGAGAACTCCTGCATCCGTCATGGCAACCGAGAAGATACTCAAACTCGCATTCCAATGTACCTCGCCCACAAAGCAACCGAGACCCATGATGAAAAAGTGTGTTGAGGTGTTATGGGCTATCAGGAAAGATTTCAGGGATAAGCAGGAGGCCACGAACATCTCTGCTTCCCCTCGTTCTGACGGTCTGTTAGAGAAAAATACGAGGAAGCACAGGAAGCAGTCACTGGGAATCATGGAAGAAGACAGCTACTCGTTCATGTCCGCATAAACCAGGAGCTGTATGTGAGAAATCACAAGCAGTTTTCCAGCAGGCAAGACGTTGTTGATCTATATATGTGAACAGAAAGCACCACGCTAATCCTTAGTTGTTTGCAGTTCTCTTGGTTCTGAGATCCTCTGTGTGTTTTATTTGGTGCTTCTCATTCTTTCTACTACAGTATGGTCCATGGTGTGGTATGTTACTCCTTTTTATCAACACACAAGATATGGGTTATTACTCTAGTTAAAGCCTCAAGGTAATTCTATTTTTGGCTTTCCTGAGTCTTGTATATACTGCTTCTAGTTTTGCGCTATGACAAATCGCTACGTTCACTCTTGTTTGAGACTGCTCATTCTTGCACAGTTGCATTATGAGAAGCAATTCGCCTTTGGTTTTGTATTCTACTGATTTTATTCACGACATTATTGTTTTGTTCATCAAAGTGAGCTGAATGACCTTTGCTCGATCATTTCCTAGCACAAGAAGACTTGGAAAGAAACTAGCAAGTCCACAATTCGTCATTAAGCAGGTTTGAAAAAGTACAAGTACAATTCAATTGGATAAAGGACCATAGATTCACTCTTCAACAGGCTCTGAAAGAAACTAACAACAGACTCGAAATACTCAAAATATATCGATACAACGCTTCTGTCACTAGTGCCAGAACACATATCAGCATATCTTCTGGGTTCGGCCAATAGCACTCCCATCCAGTATCTCCGCATTATCATCTGGGATTGGTCCATTCACCTCGACAGAGAACGTGAGCTCGGGCTAGCACACCTGGACACTGATTTGGACCTCGAAGGAGGACTCCCTCTTGAATAACTCGTCGAAGAAAGGCTGTCTTTGGAGAATGGCCTCCCCTTCTCGTACGAGCCATCCCTTCTTGATACGAGAGAGTGACTCCTGGAATTGCTTCTTCTCAGCATAGGAGAATAGCTGCGGGAGTAGCTCCACCTAGAGTACCACCTTCCTCTCGGTGAGTAGCTGCGGGAGTAGCTCCTCCTAGAGTACCACCTTCCCCTTGGTGAGTAGCTGCGGGAGTAGCTCCTCCTAGAGCACCACCTTCCCCTTGGTGAGTAGCTGCGGGAGTAGCTCCTTATATACCTTCTTCTGGGAGATGGAGAGTAGCTACGTGAACGGCTTCTTCCTCTTGGGGAATAGCTCCGAGATGCAGCGCGATACCGGCTTCTCCAGCTTCTTCCATAGTATCGATCAGCTGGCGAATCATAGCGATGGTACCTCCGGACAGGAGACCTGCTGTATGGGGAGCGGGAGCGCGAAATGGACTGACGCCGACAATAGTATGGAGAACGGGATCTATCCCGCCTGTAGTAGGGAGAATAAGACCTACCACGAACGGATGAAAACGAGCGACTCCTGCTACGAGGAGAATGTCGTCGCCCTGCATAAGGATTAAGGAGTAATGATATTCAACAAGTGCAAAAGAAAGTGGAATCTAATGCCACAAAAATGGAGGACTTACGGCTTGCTGCTACCAATCCAAGGTATCGTCCCGGAGTCGGTGTTCGACCCCTGCTTCTTTTGGACTGAAGATAAGAAAGAAACAGACTGGATCAGGAAATGAACTCTGAACTCATAGCCACCTTGTAATCCTCATTAAGTTACACACATATTTAATCGACAAGATGCAATATGCTACAAAACAAACAAGATAGGAGAAAAACAGAAAAGCATGGTATACAACCCTCTGATGGATACTCTGATTTTTTGCTCGATGAGATTAGTTTGATTAGTTTTTGTTGTAGGTTGGAGAAGCGCTGCTACTCACACCTACCCTGTTTCACAAACACTTTCAGGCAAAAAAAAAAAAACAAACAAACAAAAACAAAAGGAAGCAAACAATTCGAAACGCAATAGAAGCAATTTATAAGATCCCAGACAATCCAAACAGTAAAGCCGTATGGGGAAAAAAACAACTTTGGCTCCCACGTCCAGTTCCCTTCCATATACTTAAGGGAAGAGCATTACCTTCTCAACAGTGATGACACGTCCCAGGAGGACCGATCTGTCCAGATACTTAAGACATCGTTCAGCTTCGTCCAAATTCGACATTGTAACGAAACCAAAACCACGAGACTCCTTCGACCATGGATCAGTCACAAGGTGAACATCCACCACCTAGTAGAACAGGCAAGTTGAGCAGTGGTTAGAGCGGAATACAGTTAAGAAAACAAACGAGGGCCAGCGCACGCTCCCTGTATCTATGTCAATCAAAGTTCAGGTTGAGAGCTTTACCTTCCCTTCACTGGCGAAATGCTCCTCAAGATCTCTCTTCGTGACACGAGCAGACAACCCTGTCACATACAAGTTGTTTCCTGGATTTTCTACACTGCTTTCCCGGCTCCTACAAGCAGCAATGTCCTCAATAATCAAGGAAAAGATCTAACAAATCCAGTGTGTGTACTTATCAAAAAGAAGTCATGGCCAAATGGAGAATTGATTCGTACCTTGACCTATGTCCAGGAGTTCTTGATCTAGATTTTGACCTTGACGCAGACTTGTTGCGAGCCATGCATGGAGAAGGAGAGGGGGAATAGTGTGATCCACGGGAATAAGACATCCGAAACCTGAGCAAAAATGAAACATTAAGAACAAGAGAAGAATATTGATGTAACCCCCTCAAAAAAAAGCATGCCCAAGCACATAAGACTTTCATGCAATTATAACTAGACCACAATTGAACTATCACCAGGCCAGTAAAAAACCACTGGATGTCATAAAGTGACCGATCTGAAAACAGCAAAGGTTTGATAAACATCGCAATGAAATAGACATCAGAAGGACATAAAACTAAGCATAGGTAATGCTTCAAGATTGTGCCTTTTCTAGCCATGTTGACAACCCAATATCAGGATAACACATAACATCAAAATTCAAAAGAGATGAACACGACATGACAGACGCCATATGCCAAAACGTTGCAACACTCACTATTATAGACTATCCTCTTTAGCCGTGAGTGCTCCTTCCTTCATCTCAACACTCAAACGGATCCTAAGGTTACCAGATACCAATAATTCCTGATAAAAATCGTCCTGACTAAGAAAACTACACAAAAGACAATCTATCTTTCAGACAAAGAACTCAGCTAACTCGGCACGGATTTAAATCCATCGGCACTCGGGTTTTCTACAAGCAGTTGGTTAACCTTCTCATTTACTAGCTCTAACCATACCTTTCCTTCCCATGTTTATTTCAGATCTAATAACTAACCATCAATAATTTCCTCTAGGGCAACAAAAGCTTTATCAGCAGATCGACACCAATCAGTCTCTACATTTTCCTTGCCCTCAGCCTTTATTGAAGAAAGAACCCCAAGAACAGCTAAACAGGCCAGCCACCTCGACGATATCAAGAATGAGATTCTCAACATCATACCAACCTTTATTCGTTCACGCAGACTGCAATCTAGCTATAGAATATCACATATCAACGACGCTAAACAAACAACAGACAAAGCCAACAAAGCAATGACCGAAAGATCAAACACACCGATAAGAATCAACAATGCAAGAAATCCAAGAAATCGACAGATCGACAAAATCAATATGAATCAACAACGCAAGAAATCTTTGAAATCGAGAGATCGACAAAACCGTAAAGAAACAACAACGCAAGAAATCGATGAAATCGCGAGATGAACGAAACCACAATGAATCAACCACGCGAGGAATCAATAATTCGATTGATCACAACTCCGAGATGAATCAGTCAACAAATCAACAGCAACAGATTGAAATCAACAGAACAAGAAATCAACACGATCAACAGATCAATCACCTTCGAAAATTTGCGAAATTCGAAATCCAACAAACAGCTCTCGTGCTCGAACTCGTTCACCTTCTCTCTCCTTTGATCGTTTGATCGCAAGAAGGTTCGAGAACGCAAGAATCGCGTGATATATGGAGATACGGTGCAAGAAGTTTCTAGAGAGCCCGGACGCGAAACGGAAGTTTAATTCGATTTGATTTTTTTGTTGTCGAATGGATCGGATACAAGGCGAATTTGTTGTCGGCGAAGGATTGGGCCTGAGTTTGAGCTGGACTGCTTTGGGAGTTGGATCTGTGAGATAAGCCATTTTGTTGGTTTGGTCACGGTGGCCACGCCAACAATTCAGTGGTGTTGTGGTATCCGATTTATATATTGATTCGACGTGATTATTAATAAATATATTAATATTGAGATATTATATGGTTGAAAAATTAATATTTAACCTTCTAAAGTAATGAGGCGGGACATATGTCCCTATCAAGTTTAAAAATATACGTTTAACTCCAATATCGTCAAATAAAATTATATTATCTTCGTCTCATAAAAAACGCAACGTTGGTTTATGTCAATAATAAAGTTATTAAAGCTACAAATCGTTCGCGGGACGATCAAACATCGTTTTACGCAAAATTATCGTGAAACAGTAATGATAATCTAACTTATGTACTTCAACCCTGAGCCAGTGACGTAATTTTCTTACGTCGTTAAGTATAATAACGAAACTCATCAAAATACGTGTTGAATAATACAGTGATGATACAATGTTGTATTTTTTATGGGACGGAGAGAGTATTATTTTGGTACGAAATTATACTATAGAAATTCATAAAAGGATCATATGTATAATCTTCACTAATTTATAAAAAAATGAATTATTTCGACACAAAATACCTTTTTAAAAAACTGAATTATTTCGACACGAAACATGAAAAAAAAAATTAATTTGATATAATGTAGATGTAATTTGGATATTTACTCCCTAAAACTTGCTAATTTAGAAAGAGTTGTAATTTATATATGATATTCTTTTTTAATAATGTGTCGTAATTTATATAAGACAGACAGAGTATTACTCTCTCTGTCTCATAAAATACACGGCGTTTTTCTATTAAGATAGTTCATAATACAATTTTATCCTTTTTATGTCACATTTTATCAATATGTTATTCTCTCTGCCCCATGTATTTTGTAAATTATATTTATCTTATTTTCTTTTCAACTCTAATTCAGAACCACATAATATATTTCTTTCTCCATCTCTATTAATTCATAACCATAAAAAAATTCAAATATTAAAAAATATTGACAATAATTTAGGACAACACAAAATGGTAAAACATGCAAAAATAATGGGATGAAAGCAGTAGTATTTATCGCTCACATTTTACTCTTTTCTCTCAAAGAAATAAATCGATAAAATGACACGAGTTCAACACACTCCTACATTATTATGCGAAGTCAAAATATTACTCCCTTCACCCCATATATTTTGTAGCATTTTGCAAATTATTTACAATGTTTTTATATTCAATATATTGTGTGGTTAGGAATTAAAATGATGTGAAGAAAGAAATATTGTGTAGTTGATAATTAGAATTAAAAGAAAGATGAATCAAAACTAAAATTTAACCCCGATAAACTTTAACTCTTCATTACTCTCAAAAAAAAAACTTACAACGGGATTTACGTTAATTATATGAGCTTAAGCACATCAAAAGAAACCTAAACTAAAATTTATCTCAATCTCCAAAACCAATTGCATATCAATCTGGCAATGATCTCAAGATGCTGAAAAACTTATCGAAATAATCAATGATTATGTTGCCATCATATCTTTCTCTGCAAAACATATCCTTCTCTTGTTGGCATCAAAAACTTCCACTTCGAGGTCTTCGTCCACCAAATCAACCAGACAAGCCTCATATGAGCTACAGTTCAACTTCAAACAAGGATAAATCACGTCTAGCGCAACTCTTACATATGAACAACTCATGAATAAGTGGTCTCTCGTTTCGATACCAGACGTGCACAAGGGGCAACGACATCCTGAATCACACCAAACCGACATAATCGGTCCCTCGTTCTCAAACGATCAAAAATAGCTAACCACAAAAAAAATCCATGCCGAGGAAGTATCTCTCTCAACCAAGTACGCTGCCACCAAACTACTTTCTAAGGATGATTCACAATTGCTAAATAACACTTTCTAAGTGAAAACAACTCATCTGGACTTGCCCACCAATGCTCCTTATTCATATCCATTAACAGATCACGAGTACGCATCAAAGACTTCCGAAACCAGCTGTGATTTACATTAAATTTAACTTGTCAAATATCAGAAGATTTGAGATATATTTCTTGCACCCATTTAATCCATAATCTGTCCTACTTAAACTTAATCGTCCAAATATTCTTCATAAGGAGGGCAAGGTTCCATAACCACAAATTCTTAATCCCCAAGCCCCCCTTCTTAATCTGCACACATAATTGATTCCATGAAACCAAGGCTTTCCCTTATCGTTTCCTTATCAAAAATAGGCATTACAAAGTCTCTCTACTTGATCATTCATTGCCTTAGGAATCAAAAAAATTTGACACCAATATACCTCAAGGTTGAGCAACATAGCTTTCACTAATTGCAACCGACTTGCATAGGATAAGAACTTAGCTTCCCAGCTGCATATACGATTAATGATTTTCTTAACCAAGGGTTCATGCTCCTGAACCTTCAGCTTCTTTGATGACAAAGACACCCCTAGATATTGTATTGACGGTATAACCTACTCAAACCCCATGATCTGCTTCAATATCTCCTTTTTACTTCTCTCAACTCTATCTATAAAAACGTGCCTTTTATCTCGATTAGACACAAGACCACTTAATGCAGAAAACCCGATCAAACACTGCTTGATCAATACCAGGGACGATTCATTTGCCTTGAAAAAATAGCGTTAGGTCATCTATAAATGTAATATTAACTATTTTCAACATCTTACGTTGCGGATGATACCTAAATCGTTTGTATTGATCATTTTCTTCATCATTCTTGAAAAATACTCCATCAGGATCACAAACAAATACGAAAACAAAGGATTTTCTTGTTTCAAGCCTCTCTTCCCTTCAAAGAATCCCTTTACATCATCGTTTATCATACATGAATAAGAAACAAAAGACGCACAGGTCATAATTCAACCTTTGAATATCGAAGAAAACCAAAGACTCTCCAATCAACCCATAAAAACTCCAAAAGCTCATAATCATAAACCTTTCGCACAGTACACCTTAACTAAGCCACACATCAGCTTCTGACATAAGAGTATATTATCTAAACTGTTGTTACAATAGTGAATGTTACAGTACAAAAACTTCAGTCACGGAGAGTGGATCTCAAGTCCGATTACGAAAATATCCTCGAGATATTTTTAGGTTAAGATTGGTGATTTGTCATTGTCACTCCATTCAATTCCCCATCAGACACCAACCTCACTCTCTCTTTTTTTCCACACCCTATCCTCTTCATCATCTCCTTTTATCCAAGCCAAACACACACACGCAGAACTCACAACACACAAACACAAAAAACCCCAAAAAAATGGAGTGTGAGAGGCCAAACAGGAGCGACATTCACCTGACGAAAGACGAAGAGGAGAAGATCGCGGAGCAGACGAAGGAATACTTCGACGGCTTGGCTCCGAAACGACACACGAAGCCTCAAAGAAGCGAATACGAGTCCCGCTACGTCGACGCCGATCAAGGGGATACGGCTCCGATCCCTGAACTCGTCGCGCTTCAGCGTCTCGAAAATGATGATAATCAGGTTATTTGAGTTTGTGTTATGACGTGTGAATTGATGATGTGATGATAGTTAAATTTCTGATCAATTTTGCTTCCCTCTGCTTAGATGCTGTATTGTGTGAGCATGGATAGAAATTATTGAATATGTGTGTTCCAACTCGAAATCAATTAAAATGAAAGGAGTAATCCTGGATCTTATATCTCTCAATCCTCGATTTGGGGTTGTATTCCCAACAGAATAGTAATTGTTGAGAATAGTTTACTTACATCGGTTCGGTTGGGCGAAAACATTGCAAGTATATATATAGACGTGGATCAGTGTAGACACTGCTAGTTGGTTTTAAGTTGGAACCTGAGAGGTGTAATAGTAATGTTTTCGCTCTATAGCGTGTTGAAATTGTGGTTTAACTAATTTGGGCATTCGATGAGCATCATTAAGTTTCAGATCATAAAACAATTGGATTAGATCAGTCTTTTGGTTGCTTTGAAACATGAGTTTGATGGACGAGTCGATGTAAGGAATTGATAATAGATTTGGGCTTTTCATGTCGCCAGGGATACATTGTCTGTACTCTGTAACAAAACATATAGCAGGATTAGGAATCATTATTCTAAGCGAGTACTAGTATGGTGTATTGCAGAAACTCGTCTATAGCGGGACTGAGGTGACGGAGGAGTTTGTGGAGACAGACTATTACAAGGATCTGAATTGCATTGACAAGCAACACCACACGGTAAAAAGTCTCTATCTTTTTGATTCGTTTGGATTAGCCGAACAAATCTTGCATATATTATATACAAATATGTAAGAGTAGTATCTGAGACTAGAATTTATTGATTCGGTGAAAGTATCGTGTCATCCTTATGCATCTCTAGGATAGGGTTCATCACAGGCTAATCGTGGAATGTGTCTGTTCGTTCATTATATGTGTTGCTTCAGACGGGAACAGGGTTCATCGAGGTGGAGAACAAGGGCGAGTGTTACCATATAGAGCCTGATTTGGATACTACTCACCACCCTCATACTCATGGAAACCCGGCTACCAATGACTGGGTACCAGCTCCTGCCTTTGAGGTATGTGATAAATCCGACTCATGCTACATTATCGTAAATATTCGTTTTGATTTGGAAACTTTTGATAATATTGATTTGTTTCCCATTCACTTATGGAATGATTGATCAGAAGTTCTCAGTTTAGTACAATTACTGAAGCAATGGCCAACGGTCCAGGTTGTCGAGGCTTCTCAGAAACCAATGAAGGAGCGAGCCGGGCGACAATTAAGGGATCCGTAGCCATCTGGTTGGAAAGTCTGTTCAGTTAATCGATTCCGCTGGATTTGATGTCCATTTGTAGGCAGAAAAATGTGTGTGTACTGCTGATTCATCAGCACAAAGGAGAAGATATCCATGCCTGCTCACTTCTTTGTGATGAAACCTTAATTTCGTGTCTAATGAGGATGAGGATTTTCATTCTTGTACTGTGATGTTCTTGATTATGAATGATTCCCAGTAATGTGTTCAGCCGTTGTTCCTTTCACTGGTGCTTCTTTAATTAACTTTGTATCTGCCAAGATTTGAACTTCCGGAGGTAGAACGTCTTGCGTCCGAAGGTTGGAAAGGCTGATTAGATGGTCCGAGAACTTCCGGTGGTAGAACGTCTTGTGTCCGAAGGTTAGAAAGGCTGATTAGATGGCCCGATCACCTAGTTACAAAGACGGTGAGGACATCTCACTTCCAAAATGACATGGCTCTTGCAGTGTACTCACTTCCAAAATTACATGTGTCCTTAGTCATGCATGTACAGTTCCAAGTTCCTACTACGAGTATCCAATCTGAACCAAACCAAACGACCTCATTGAGCTAGAAATCGTGCAACAACTTCTCCAATATATATACAAAGAAACCGCTCAACTCCATCCTCTTAAAAGAGGACAAATAAGGTGGCATTAGTGCAACCATCTTGCTTGTTGTAAATAGTGCACAAAGCAATGGTGACTTGTATAATTTTTCTTTATGCTAACAGTTACCCGTGCTTCACTTATACCGCCTTTTCATACATCAGTCAGGAATAGTGTAATACATGGTGTATTATTTGCCACAGCTTATTGGTTACAAGTTACAACGAGTACAGCCTCACAAGTTCAACGTCTTATTCAATTATCACAGTATAATTAAAAAATTCCATGCTAGCTTTAGGATTATTTTTTATTCGACATTTACAGAAGGCAAAAACCCTTGAAATTTCAACTCCCCACCTCCAGCAATGGCGGCAAAACCCCACAAAAACTCCCAAACCTCGCGTCAAAGCTTTCAAAGCACGCTTCTCGCCCTTATAAATTCCCCCCACTAACCCAATTCTCCCCTCCCCAAACCCACAAAACCCTAAACCCGACCCATTTTCCCCCAAAACCCCAACCCTAAATCCCCAAACCCCTAAATCTCACCGCCACCATGCTCGAGCTCCGACTTGTCCAAGGCAGTCTCCTCAAAAAGGTCCTCGAATCGATCAAGGACCTCGTCAACGACGCCAATTTCGACTGCTCCGCGACCGGGTTCTCGCTCCAGGCCATGGATTCAAGCCACGTGGCCCTCGTGGCGCTGTTGCTGAGGGCCGAGGGCTTCGAGCATTATCGGTGTGATCGGAACGTGTCGATGGGGATGAATCTGGGGAATATGGCGAAGATGTTGAAGTGTGCCGGGAATGATGATATTATTACGTTGAAGGCTGATGATGGGAGTGATACTGTCACTTTCATGTTCGAAAGCCCAAGTGAGTGGAGATTTGAGATCTCGTTTTATTAAATGTGTTTGATTTGAGGGGGGAAAATTACGGTTTGGCTTGGTTTGATTTGATTGGGAGTGGAAATGGGATGGGTTTTGTGTTGATTTTGTGATGTTGGAGTGTTAATGGTGTTGTTGGTGAAATGGAGGGGTGAATTTGAGAGTTAGATGGTAGCAATATGGTGTTTGAGGAGTGTGAGTGAAACTTTCATGGTAGTCTTTTTTTTTTGCTGCTTGATAATTAGGGTTTGCTTTGGTTGGGATTGACTTTTTAGTTGGGGTGAGTTTTGTTATTTGTGTTAATTGTATGATATTGATGCTTAAATGGTGTGTTTTGTGAGAATGGAGATTAGATAGAAATGATTTGGTGATGTAGGAGTGCTGGTGACACTCATTGGTATTTTGTCCTCTAAATGTATTATTTAGTCATGAATTTCAACGGATGATGTGGGATCTATGTTAACTTATACGGGAGGTTTTTGACATAGGGTTTCTCTAGCATTTTCATTTGGTATTCTTGTTGCTCTTGATTCTTTCTGGTAGTTGCTCAGTGTAAATGTTTTTGTAATTGGATCTTGCTAGTTATGATAAGAGGAACTATACCCCTTGGGGCAATTCGGTTCTAGGAATGTAGTCAATGAGCATCGCTTTAGAATGTAGACTAGCCCTTGTGACCGAACAAACTTTTTAGATTGGGCATAGTGGTTTGTGAGCTCCTGATTCTATAATCGCTGTGCATGGTTTTTAGTGAGACTGTTGACCTATGTTCATTTCTCATTTCATGGATGCATGACCGGTGAGAATTACTAGATATTATCTTCCTGATTATGTGATGCTGACCTGATTAGCCTGAAGTTACTATTGAGTTGATGAACTAGGATCATATTCTCCAGTTGATGAATTGGAGCACCTCTGTTTTGTTTTGGGTGTTGTGTATCTGTCAATCTGGTTATTTGTTAGGCTAGTTGTGTACTTACTTTGTTAGGCTGTTGTTCTGTTATCTGTAAGGTGGCTGCTAAAATGGAAATAGTTGGCTTCCTCTTGCAATTTTTCAGTGCATTCAGATCACTAACACATCCTGATTTGCTTCTTTGAATTGTTTTTTGCCAAAGACCAAGACAAAATCGCTGATTTTGAGATGAAGCTCATGGACATTGATAGTGAGCACCTGGGAATCCCAGAAGCTGAGTACCATGCCATTGTGAGAATGCCTTCTGCTGAATTTGCTAGGATCTGTAGAGATCTGAGCAGTATTGGTGACACTGGTAATAACCTTAAGGTTCTGTGCATTATCATTCTGTTGTCTGCTTTGTTGAGCTTAATGTAACTACGAGCCTTGCATTCTGTCAGTTGTCATCTCTGTCACGAAGGAGGGTGTGAAGTTTTCTACCAGAGGTGATATCGGCACTGCAAATATTGTCTGTAGACAAAACACGACTGTTGACAAGGTATGTCCATTGGTCTTGTCTCTAGAATGAGCGGAAAAATATTGACTGCTATAGATTGTGGTATGTGTATTATCTTACCTTTCTGTTCGCATGTATCAATTGTAGCCTGAAGATCAGACAGTCATCGAGATGAATGAGCCTGTGACTTTGACCTTTGCACTGAGATACATGAACTCCTTCACGAAGGCAACACCACTCTCGAACACAGTTACAATCAGCTTGTCGTCCGAGCTGCCTGTTGTGGTTGAGTACAAAATTGCGGAGATGGGCTACATTAGGTTCTACTTGGCTCCTAAGATCGAAGAGGACGAGGATGAAACGAAGCCCCAAGTCTAGAGTTTTGTCTTTCTCAATACCTCAGTTGGAGTTCGTTGTAATCAGTTTCAGAAAATGTAGGCCTTGTGGTTTTTGCTACTTCCTGGCGTTTATGTTCATTGAGTATTTCTTCGTTTTAGCTCAGACTCATCAACCTGTTGTTTGAATGCAGTTTGTCAAGAGCCTTGTTTGTAATCATCGAATGTTGTTTTGTTGAATCTGTAGAATCCTTTGAGAAGCAATCTGCTCACGAGTAGTTTTAGCTTTCAGTGCAGTTCAAACCATGGCAATCATAAGTACTAGGAATGGTGATGATGCAACTCATACTCTCATACGATATGAATTGTACCTTCACTGTACCTGGACACAACAAGCTTTTATACACTCATTGACGAGGATACATTCCGATAGACCCCATAATTACATTGTCAATGAGCATCGAGTTGCTTCTTGCTTGTTGCATATCCTCATCAACAGTACAATGTTACACAAGCCGAGAAGTTGCAACATCTACAAGATACTAATATATATCGTTTACTCCAGGTCCTTACAATGGTCTCAGCTGCATATTTTATTGCATTCGGACCCCATACAATTGCTTCATCATGAAGAACCAACACCAATACATATACCCGGCCTATGGAGGAGGAACACAGCTCCCAACTGTTAAATGCCAAAGCTCACACCACCACAAACGCACTGGACGAGCCTGTGAAGTGATGGATGGAACCAAACAGAGACCTGGAAGCACCAAAATGCCGTATTCTATACACACCAGGCTCAGCTGATTCCGGTATTCTCCATTCTATGGTGGCATAACTATGTGTGCTAAGCTTCGAGGGCCTTGACCACTTGAATCTGAGGCAGAAGTCATCGTCATAAGCAGGGTACCAAGTTTCCCTTCCTTGGAGCATCTCCACGAGAGAAAACGTGCCTTCGGTCATCAGGTCATTTCTCGGGCAAGCTGACCAGAACATGACGGAGACCATGTCTCCTCTGTTGAAGGTTGTGTTCTTGGGCACGTCGGTGCGGACGTTGCCAAAGTTTACTCCGGGGGGAGTCATGTCAAGAACAACTGGTGGAAGGAAACCCATTTGTTTGTCAAGGAGATCTGGGGGCAGAGGACCTGGTTCAACAGGTTGCTTACGAACTAAAGCTGATGCAAACTTCTTGAACTCCTGAATGCAGGCACTGAGGGTGTGCGGAACATATAAGGCTGATGCACCCTGCATCAAATGATCGGCGAAATCAGATTAGACATTTGAAACCGTGTATAATACGAAGCCAATTTTGACATGCAGGAAGAAACCAGGTCACAGGTGCTCGGCCGTTCAATATATGACTCACAAAACAAATTCCTAGACCACCCAGGACAGCTGACATAGAGGAGTTAGATTAAGGTACTAACCTCATATCTTTGGATCTCATACTCCTCAAAGGTCGTCAAATACTGAGAATATGAATTAGTCAGACCTGCAATAACATGGATGCCATTATCGAATTCACCATTATCTGCAAGAGCTATCCTCATGGCATCTCGGAGCCTTCTACACGCCGTTTTCGTGAATTCTGAGAAAAATTCAGAACATGTCACAAGAGAAAAGTGTTGAATCCAAGAGATCAGGAGAAAATACCACAAGCTTATTTGCCTTCAAAGGAAATGAAATATGACAAGAAATAAATAAAGCATGACAGCAACGTAGATGAGAATCAACCTGAAGGAACACTGAGAATAACAAACTGCCCAATCCGAAGGATCTGGATTGGAAGTACTGAAGGCTGCAAAAGAAAAGAAAATAACAAGAAAAAAAAAGAACAGGAAAAATTTTATGTAGCATAAGCAATTGTCTACAGCCATGATAAGACAACTATATTCAGTCATGATCAAGTGCACTCTCGAGTCAGATACTAATGTACAGCAACCAGAAAGATGATGCACTTCAAAGAATAAGTATCATGAGTAGAAGCATCAAGATATTGACAACTGGAGTACACCACAATGAGCTGCATAACATTCATATCCTCTTATAAACTCAATACGATCTGCATTGGTGTGCACTTCAGACCGTCCGATAAAATTCATTTTTCTTCCAAAATTCAGTGGATTTTTCGTAATATAAAAAGGAAATAAATTTGCTTCTTCTGATAAGAGTTAATCAGTGATCTAACAAACCATCACACATTGCACAAAACATAGACACAGAACTTACCGCCCAATCGTACGGCATCTTCATTTTGACTGTGTCGAGTAGTATTGGCTTGGGGCTTTGGCACTCGACTTGTTCTTTTCCCGGAGTTTTCATTACATCACGAACCAACCTCCAAAATGGATTACCCTGACACAACATTTAGGTATTTTTAGAGGCCATAAGCGGCAAGTAACATGATGAGTCACATAAAGAAAGGAAGCGCCAGTCTGTTAGACAATATATCACTAACCTTAGCATCTCCTTGCTTAAAATCAAAAGCTCCAGGCCCATCAGTTGTACCAGTAGCAAATCCAAAACCCATAGCAGCAGGGCATGTTTTCACCACCTCATTGCCACCTCCCTGTTTGGGAACAGTCACCTCAAGCTTTGAGAAGTCTACGTAAGCCTGTCGATAGTCAATTTTCCCCTTCAGCTCTTCAGTGGCTATATTAAAAAGATCCACAGCCTTTCCAAATTGCCTTTCCCCGATAATGCAGGTACTCTCAAATTCATCAGGGTAACTGTCACGAAATAGACATAAAGTTTCACTTCATATGAAAACTCTCGATCAGGAAGTACTATCATATTTGCTGAAAACTAGTCAAACACCGAAGTGCATACCCTGGTCCACGACCATAGCACAATTCATTCTTTCCACCACATGTACTATGATTGAAGTCGCAGGGAAGGCCTGTATCAATACAGAAAGAACCAAGAACATTGGGGCTAACATCACCACAGTTTGACTGGCAAAACGCAGCCACAAATCTTGGCTTGTTTTCCTGTCTAAGAACACTCCTGACACGCCTTGAAACACTTGAATATTTGGTCACTTTTCTACCAGTTAAAGCTCCAAATGAGGCAGCAAGCTCTAACAATTCACGATCTGCACAAAAGGTTGGGAAAAAAAATGAAGTGTCGATAAAGAAAATAATTCAGCTAATGGCCATCTTCCAATGACTTCACAGTGAAAACGATTAGCAACCAATAAGAACCAAATTTCTAACATCATATCTCAGCCAAACCGTATAACATCACGCACGGTATAATTTGATGATAAACTTACATCACGTAAACTTTCAAGTTTTTGTTCCAGTGCAACCTAAAGACAAGATGGTTAGGCAATTCCCTAGTGAAGTAATATGGATCAATCTAGAACAAACGGTTTTCACCGTATAAGAGTTAATTTTATAGTACGGGATAGTCATCAAATTATACCGGTAAAAGAATCTGGCGAAGGATGCAGATAAAGCCTCGAGCACAGGAAGGTTGATCTTAATTATCTAGTATCCCAGAGCACTCTACAGATGCATAACCCATCCATACTTACTGTTGTCATGATACTTAGGAATTATGCTGGAAATCCTTCGGGGAATTTCACTCGTTTCAGATTCATCCTGCAAGCCACTGCCCATATTATTCTTGTCAAACCAGTCTTCCATAAACCGTGCGGCTGCTCCTTTATTATCACCACTAATCAACGGATTTGTACGGCTCATAGAGGTTCCATGTCGCAAACCAATTAAAACTGCCAACTGGGCCCCATTCGTCATTCACAAACTTAAGGAGGGTCATATCTTTATCCACATCATACTTGTATTTACTTCGCTCCTCAGCAGGATTATTCAAATAAGCACTGGGACTGCGATTAATACCAGCATCAACAAGCTCTCCTGTAGAAAGCCCACCAATGAAGATGTAAAACAACGAGGAAAAGTGAATAGCATATGGAGATACGAAGCTTAACCAACTCAAAGGGTCGCGGGAGCTATTATCTTCCTCTAAATTAATCACTATATGCTGGAAGCTAGAGTAAAAGTAGACCTCTTCCCACATTCTACTAAGAAGAGACTACTGGTGTTCACTCGTCATTGGTTAACCCCTCCAGAGCAGATTCTACTGGGAAGAAACTACTGCAGGGCAGGTTCTCACCTTTATTCACATAAATCGATCCTGGGCTCAAATTCTCGTGAGCTTGAACGATGCTTTGTTCAATGCCATCAACAATGACATCGAAAGACTGGCGCACAAATCCAAGAGATGTAATGATGTAAACAACGTACTGAAGATAGCCCCCGGGGCCTCCATGAGTATGAATACCACTTATAGCAACATTCTCTGCAGTATAAAGGACACCATAGAAGCCAAAAATATTTATTTAGCTTCATCGCAAGTATAATCGTATAGTTTGTTAGAAGAGTTAAAAGAGTGATAATAGACACAGAAACACTACTTCCCTAGCATATGCAAATAGCGTGAAGCAAGAAAATACACATCAAAATCTGTACCAATCATCTTTGTAACTGGACTATCACTTTGCACCATTTAGTACTCTAATGTCGCAATGACTTAATGTCCAATAAGAAATTCTGTTATAACAAAGACCAAAATCACCTGGCTTTCAATCGTTCAAGCACCTTTAATGTTACAATTTGAGAGGCCATGCAAGAATCGATATTCACAAAAGCAACCCTCTTCCCCTGTGGTTCAGCTACAATGAACGCGCGTGCACGTAACATGAAATGGACCCCTGATGCAATCTGCTCAGCATTAGCATATCCCATCATGTTAACATCTGCAGCTGGTCCAGTAATGTCATAGCTTCCTAGCCCGATTAAATAACTGGAGGCTGCGAGTACGCTCCTGCTGCTTGATAACACGAGTAGAAGTGATACCCAATAGCAAGCAACCACTGATGGTGGATCCATTGTAGCAAATCGTGGAAGAAAAATTTAGAATCGAGTCATGTATCACCCTTTACCTTCATCAACAGCAAAAGTCATGTTAGGATCGAATCTTGAATAAGCATGCGAAACATACCATCGAATTTCATGCAATAAACAAAAGGATGATCCATCAAAGAGGATGAGTTTCCTTTAGAAATATCGAGAGAGTAAATCATAAGCGACAAAACAGAGGACGTGCTCAACAAACTAATTTTCATCAAGGCTCACTGGGTAGTAGGAATCAATCCGCAAAAAAAATAACATCATCCCACAATAATCCGTCCCAGTCCTCCTTTTGGGTCTGGAGGCAAAAGGGCTCTCGTACACTAACGCTTTTGTTGTTACTTGTTATCCTGAAGGAGCAAAGCTAGTTATTGTATTGAGAAAATACAATCGAAACCCTAGAAAAGCCGATACCGAATCGAAACACGAAGACGAGTTACCTGGACACGGTACAATTGCGAACAATCGTTGAATCGATTCGAACACCAGCAATCGCGCGATGGATGATGTAAGAGAGGGAGTGAGATAAAAAGGAGAGTGAAAGTGTGGAGAGGAATCTAAGAATCCGAATTGAGTGAGACTTTGATTGGATTCGATTGAGTACACGCGATTCACGATGAAATTGATGGTGAGGGTTGTTGAGCAGTTGATGCGTGATGATGTCTAGGGTTTCGTATACTCCTCGTTTTGCTTTTTCTTTGCTTCGATTCTCTGCTTGATTATGTGTTTTTATTGTTGTTGAGGATGAGTGAGACTTGTAGTTGAGTTGAGTGTGGGGTCCATTTTTTAGTCGCCGGCTTGTATGAACGACGAATGATCCCAAAACTCGTATTAGTTGAGTCTGATTTGGTTGAGGACAATGGGATTCTGAGACACAATAAAATTTGTTGGGTGTATTACCCTTGTTCAAAAATTACTTCGTGGAGTTTAAACGTTTTTGAACTTGAATAACCAGTTAAATTTATATTCTTATATGGATTAAAAAATAAGTGTGTTGTTGATATTTTTTTTATTTTCCTAAGATGTTTTCTTCATTCCAATACACTTATGACATAGTCGGTCAATAAAATTTTGACATGTGTCACTATTGGTACCAACACCTAAGTTTATACCAAGGCTTCTCGTATCATGTCTTTTAAATGATGTTTGATCAATCAATTGTATAAATCTTAGTAAGTTTTTTTTATTTAATTTGGGATAATTCATAATTTTGAAACTTAAAAAATATCAATCATTATTTTATTGATATAATAGCTTAAATTGATACCCAAGAAGGGTACGTGTCTTAAAAACGATCTGATGAAATTTTCACCCACAAAATTTCGTCCAAAGTGGGCCAAAAAACAGCTGTTAAACACAAAGTAACTTTCCCAGGCGAGTAGATAGAATTGAATCATCCAACGTCCTCAAACGCCATCGTTTCACCCCTCTCCAATTCAAAATTCAAATTTCAAATCTCCCCCTCAAATCCACCCGTTGCAAAATCTAGGGCTCCCGAAACTATCCGTTTCCCTCAACTCTCTCTATAAACCCTCACCGCCCCCCTCTCATTTCCCATTTTCACTTCTCCAAATCTCTCTCAACCCTCAATTCAAACCCTAAATCACAAATCCCAAAACCCAATTCATCAAAATGCGTGAAATCCTTCACATCCAAGGCGGCCAATGCGGGAACCAAATCGGGGCCAAGTTCTGGGAAGTCGTCTGCGCCGAGCACGGGATCGATTCCACGGGACGGTACAGTGGCGACACGGATCTTCAACTCGAGAGGATAAATGTGTACTATAACGAAGCCAGTTGCGGGCGGTTTGTTCCCCGGGCGGTGCTCATGGATCTCGAACCAGGGACCATGGACAGCGTGAGGGCCGGCCCGTATGGGCAGATTTTTCGGCCCGATAATTTCGTTTTCGGGCAGTCGGGTGCCGGGAATAATTGGGCCAAAGGGCATTATACGGAGGGGGCCGAGTTGATTGACTCGGTTCTCGATGTCGTGAGGAAGGAAGCCGAGAATTGCGACTGCTTGCAAGGTAAAAAAAATAATTATTCTGGGTTTGTTTTGTTCTGTGTTGAACAGTTGATTATTGTTAATTAGTTAACGGGACTTGTTTTGTGAAATTTGTAAAGGGGAAAAGATAGTATGATTTTTGGATCCATTTTGATATGGGATGGTTGTTGTTACTTGTTAGTATCTTAATTGGTTATGTTTTGTGATAATTGCAAGGTGAAAAAAAAAAAGTTCATTCTTGGGTTTAATTTGTTGTGTGTTGATGTTTGGGTTGTTAATTGGCTTTGTTTTGCGGTAATTTATGTGCAGGGTTTCAAGTGTGTCATTCGCTAGGAGGCGGCACCGGGTCCGGTATGGGCACGCTGCTGATATCGAAGATTAGAGAGGAGTATCCGGATAGGATGATGATGACTTTCTCTGTGTTTCCGTCCCCTAAAGTGTCTGATACGGTCGTGGAGCCTTATAATGCGACGTTGTCGGTTCATCAGCTCGTCGAGAACGCTGATGAGTGTATGGTTCTTGATAACGAGGCCTTGTATGATATCTGCTTTAGAACTCTCAAACTCACCACTCCTAGCTGTAAGTACAATATTTCCTCTCCCTGGATTTATCTCATTCATTTATGCTTCGTATCATGTTTAGTGGGTGATTATTTTGTTAATATGTTTCAATTATCACATAAACATGACAAAATCAGCGTAAGTTGCACATATCTTGCATGTTTATGGTTTCATATTTCTATATATTTTACTTAAATGACACAATTTCTTTGGTCTATTTGTGATGCAGTTGGTGATCTGAATCACTTGATATCGACTACAATGTCCGGTGTCACATGCTGCCTAAGATTTCCGGGCCAACTGAACTCCGATCTCAGGAAGCTTGCGGTGAACCTGATCCCCTTCCCTCGGCTACACTTCTTCATGGTGGGTTTCGCTCCCCTGACCTCCCGTGGTTCCCAACAATACCGCGCCCTCACTGTCCCAGAGCTCACCCAACAGATGTGGGATGCCAAAAACATGATGTGCGCTGCTGACCCACGCCACGGGCGCTACCTGACCGCCTCAGCGATGTTCAGGGGCAAGATGAGCACGAAAGAGGTCGACGAGCAGATGCTGAATGTGCAGAACAAGAACTCATCCTACTTCGTCGAGTGGATCCCCAACAATGTGAAATCAACCGTCTGTGATATTCCGCCAACCGGGCTCAAGATGGCCTCGACTTTCATAGGGAACTCGACGTCTATCCAGGAGATGTTTAGGCGCGTGAGCGAGCAGTTCACGGCCATGTTTAGGAGGAAGGCTTTCTTGCATTGGTACACTGGAGAAGGGATGGATGAGATGGAGTTCACCGAGGCTGAGAGCAATATGAATGATTTGGTGTCCGAGTATCAACAGTATCAGGATGCGACCGCCGATGAGGAGGAGTATGAAGAGGAAGAGGAGGAATATCAGGAGTGAAAGGGGCCGTGAATGTATCTTTGTTTTCATGCTTCTTGTTAAGTGGGTGCTGGAATTAACCTCGATTTCCAGTTGCTCTTTGCTGTTTGTTCTAGTTGTTATGTTTAGGAAGAAGAAAACCATCTATGCTTTGCAGAACATGTAGGAGTTCTGTGCTTTAATGAATCGTTTTCCTTGGTGCATCAATTTCTTTCATAAGTATGGTCTTATTTGATATGCTTTGGACCCGATGATTCGAGTAGTTTTTGATGTTAAGAGCGTCCTACGATCCAATCAAACAGGTACTCGCAAGAAACACCAAGTATTGGACGCTCCGCTCGTGTATTTAGATGCCAATTGTAATGATATGCTTACGACTTGAGTATTTTGTTTCCCAATTTGCGTAGACTCTCTTTTCATTTGAAGTGGATGATCAGGAAAGAGAAATGCCAAGATAGTTGTTTGTACATTCATTTTCAAACACTCTCCCTCTCATCGATTGATCTAAATATCATCAATTCATATGGATTCCATGAAAAATCCAGAGATGAAATAAAAAATGTTGAAAAGAGAGTTTCAAAGAGAGTATTTCTCATTTGAAGAGTAATGGTGTGTATAATCAATTTGACTTTGATGTTATGGAGGCCACAACTCGGTCTATGGGCCTGACATGAGGAACTGGACTACCATTTAACGGACGGCCTGGTTGGATTGGGGTCACCGGCCTGGCCCAACACAAACATCTGAATTCTTCTGTCCCCTGCCAAAACCCTAACCCCTCTTCCACTGCATCTTCGCAAATCTGTGGGCAAATCATCAGCTTCGAATTTGTAATCTCTCAACCATTTATTTGCACTCTGTCGATTCAGAATATTGTTGGGTGTTTGTGATTTTTTGTTGATTTTAACTGATTTCTTTGCGTGGAGAATTTGGTCTTTTGTATTTTGAAGGTACTTGGATTGATTTCTTGCATGAGAATTTGGTTTTGCATGTATTATATCTTTTTGCTATGAATTTGCTTTGATTGATTGTTTTTGAGTTTTGGGTTTCTTTTTCAGGTTGAGAAAATGGCGAACACTGCACCCAGTGGGTTGGATAAGGAACAGGTTGGGTATCCGTGTTGTTCTTCATGTTGATCTGAATCTTTTAGAGCTCAATGGTATCCATGAAGCTTTCGTATGCTGCTAGACTAGTGTCATTGTTTATGTCGTGCTTTGGTGGTTATACTTGACTGCGGAAAATTGAGGGGTTTTGGGTTGTTTGTGGCAGTCTTTTTTCGTGGCAGCATGGTCTTTACGGGTCTATTGTAAGATGGCATTTGTGTGGTTTTTATAGAATATAGGAATAGCTTCTTTGGTTTGTTTTATTAGATTTGCGTGTGTGTCAGATTATCGGAACCGTAATGCCATCTCAAGATAATCTACATGGCATACTTTCTTCTTTGGAGTTGTAGTACTTAGTTAGATTTGACATCAATTCCTGCTGTTATAAACAGTATATGATTTATTCAGAAATCGCGACGCGTCAATACTGCTTCTGATAGTTATGTTATGGTATGTAAGCTGTAGCCACGCTTGGCAAGATATATCATTGGCTTTGTGTGTCTTTATGTTGTTGAGGATAGATGTTGTAACGCCATGATATTTTTATAATTTATAAACACGTGACGTCACTGTCGTTACAGACAAATATCCATAACAAGACAATATTTGTATAGGATCTACTGACTAGAACGGAAAGGAAACATCAACTGATATGATTACATATCTCAATCTTTTTATTACATAACACGATCACAAAATAACGCAATCCAAATGCAGTTATTATACAATAGTTCAGGAGTACATTCGAACAGCAGAAGGTACGAGAAGTCAATTATTACAGTTCTCCATTGTTTGACCTTAAGGTCCAATTATTACAGAACGAAATCCTCATTACAATAACGGAGAGATCAAGCCTTAACTCACATATACTCTAAAGCCTCTCCATCTCCATCAATACCTAATCATAGAGAAAACAAAATCAAAAACAAAAAGGAAACCCGTGAAAGAATCGCTCAGTAGACCCCGAATACTGTCAACGACATGACTGCACATGTTAAGACTCTAGCACATGTGTAACTGTCGCTTGACAGTATATTAAAACCCCATTATCATCAAAGTCACAGTTTCCTCCTTTTGATCCCTTTTTCATTTAATTATTTTATCCGTGTTCTTACGCTTTTGAATTTATTATTCCACTTTCGACCACCAGAGGATTAAGTCAACAAACATACTCGAATCAAATCTGTATGATACTTAGCCAGTGGAGATTCCTTCCACTCACAACATGAGATCACACCGGCGCATCGTCGATTGGCTCCCTGCAGGAAACTGTCCAGCACCCGTGTTGCATGGGGGGCTAAGTCCTGCCGCAACCCCGGATCCCTGCAAACATTACCCAGCAACCCCTAGGGACATATCTGCAAGCACTGTCCAGCATCTAAGTCCCCAGGGTGAGCCCATGTCCCTACGCAACTTTTGAATCCCTGCAAACCAGTGTCGAGTGCCTCAACGACATCATCAATCCACTTAATGGAAAACTAATCTTTCCCCTGACACATCAACGCATCGTCGATTGGCTCCCTGCAAGTAACTATCCAGCACCCGTGTTGCCAGGGGACTAAGTCCCGTCACAACCCCGGGTCCCTGCAAACAGTTGCCCAGCAACCTCTAGTGGCATACCTGCAAGCATGATCCACCATCTAAGTCGCCAAGGTGAGCCCACATCCCTGCGCAACCTTCGAGTCCCTGCAAACCAGTGCACAATGTCTCGACGATAATACTAACTTCATATAAGGGAAAACGAACCTCTCCTTCGTCCCGATACCATCCTCGTACGATGCTCAACGTTTTAATTAGTTACAACGTATACCATTTCGTCGATTATCAACTTATCACTTGGTTGATCCTCAAGCAATATGGTTAATTCATTTCATGATTATCGAATTTATTAGAATGCATTACTTTGTTCGTCCCATTTTTATTCGTTTAATTCTCCATTCTTAATTAGCGTCTCAATTAAGCTTATCCCATCATTTATATTCGCGTATTCATCGACGATTCATTATT
>JAOVYX010000008.1:696-43953 GCA_035668315.1 Drosera spatulata | reverse complement strand
AGAAATGTTAATCACATAGTAAATAGTGGTGATACAGCACTATTTGCTCGATTCACTTCCACGCATTTACCCTCCTAGATCTCTGCTCTTCACATCTCTTTGTTTTTTCTTGCATTTGGGCTTTAGCCGGCAATAATGTCATCATGTAAGAGTTATGTATCAATGTCAAATCTTTTGCTGCTAGATCGTCATTCCATCATGCATCCAGGAAATGTGAAATCATTCTCATAAACCCAGGGACAAATATCCTCGTGGTATCGAGTACAACGAATTATCTGCATCTTAATGTTGTTATGGCAACATTGCTTGGAGTCCGAAATCATGAGAGCTGCATTATAGTATTTTTAGCAGGGAGCAGAAAAGGGTCAGGAGCCTAGAGTTTTGGTTGTGAATTGAGGGAGAACTATCATAGTCGGTGAATATCTAGGGGTGTTGATCTATCTTCTCGCAGGCTCTTCGCATAAAGAGGGTGGAGGCAGCACCTGCCTTGATATCAGAATAGTCATTGGGTCGGAGCTGAACTTCTAACACAGCCTTGTATAATACACCTTGTATGTTATATTGTATACGTACACCTTGTATACAAATATAGCTCGAGGGCCTATCCTCAAATCCAAAATACTACTAATTTTACTAGGTATTTCAACTGGATCAACTCCTTTGTTTTGATATTGTACATATTAGGCTCATCAAAGAAAATTTGCGAAGGCCAGCCGGTGCTTAATTTGCGGGCACAGGCACTACCGAAACATGAAAATGGATACACAAATCCTGTTGATCATTTTGCACCTTCGAGGCGAGAAGCCTCAGTAATGTGACTGTGACCATCCTCTGATGATGAATCATCTTCAATCCTCATAAGCAGCCGGCTCCAACCTTGGGGTAACAATGGCTTTAAGCCTCTCGGCCTTCCCAAGCACCAGCCCAAACGCTTCATCCATCTCGATCATAGACCCATTGTCGACCTTCCAATCGAAACTATGCACCAATGTGCCTACAACAAACTGAACCATAACGATCCCCATCCTTATTCCTGCGCATATCCTCCTTCCTGAACCAAACGGAATCAGCTCGAAGTCATTCCCCCAAGGCTCGATCTGTTGAGTCTTTTCACTCATAAACCTATTCGGTCGAACACCAGAGGGTTTTCCCATAGCTCAGGGTCTCGTCCCATCGCCCACACATTGACGAAGAGCCGAGTGTTCTTGGGTATGTAGTAGCCATTGACTTGACATGGTTCGTTCGTCACCCTGGGAGTGTTGAGTGGAACCACTGGGTATTTTCTGAATGTTTCTTTGCATACTGCTTGCAGGGACGGCAGTTTTGGTATGTCAGACTCTTCTAGTCGCCTGTTCTTGCCTATGACTCCGTCGAGCTCAGCTTGTAAGCGGGCGAGAATGGTTGGATTCTTCAGCATTTCGGCCATTTCCCATTCGATGGTGCAGGATGATGTATCAGTGCCAGCGATGAACATGTTCTGTGGCAGAACAGCAAGGTGTCAGTGAATCACTAATGAACATACTGCAGTGTGTTTATACTGAATGGAACTCAAAGGGCAAAGAAGCTCACCAGGAGAAGTGCTTTGTAGTTGGTCATTGTGAGCTTAACTCCATCAACATCCCCTGCGATCCCCATAACGTCATCGAAGAAATCCGGATTCCCTTCTCGTTCAATCGTCGTCTTAACATGCTCCTCGAGCATCTCGGTTATTAAGACATCGAATTTATCGTGCAGGCGCTTCATCTTCCCCTGAATCCCCTGCAAGTCCATCGCTTCAATCCACGGTATAAAGTCCCCTATGTTAAACAACCCAGCAAGCCTCATGAGTTCCACGATCATGTTCTTGAAGTCATTAGACTCCTCACCATGACTCGCGAAAACCCTCCTGCTAATACATTTTTGCCCTGTAACGTTCGCCAGTGCACAAGACACATACTCCAGAACCGGAACCCGTTCCCCTGCTCGACTCATCTCACACATGTCCCTCACCATGTGCCCGATCTCCGTCCTCCTCAACGTCGCCCACTCCCCGAACGAAGTTGCCCCAAGCATGTGGAGATTAGCCAGCTTCCTCAGTAACTTCCACCTGGGTCCGAACTCAGCAAACACCATGTCGCTGGCATCATAGGCAATGTAGTTCGGCCCGGCGCCTAGGGGCCGGTTAACGAAGCTGTGATCAAGGGTTTTTAGGAATGCTTTCGCCGCGGCTGGGTTTGAGGCGACGACGACGTCGCAGGTGCCTAGTTTGAGGTACATTATGGGTCCGAATGTTCTCGAGAGCCGGGCGAGGGCGACGTGGGGTGTCGTGCCTAGGAGCGGGAGGCAGCCGAGGACCGGCCACCCTTTGGGTCCGGCCGGCAACGGGGGATTCTGACGATACTGAGGCCATGAGAGGATGTATTTGATGAGGAGCTTTGTCAAGATATAGATAATGGATGCTGTTAGCAGCTTGAAAGCAAGTGCTGTGTGCATGTGTTGTAAATCAGGTTGTGAGTGTTGATTACGTGTTTGATGTTGCTGTGTTCAGTGAGGCATTTTAGCAAACAGGTTGTGTGCTAGAATAGGTGTTGTGCGTAGGAGTGCGGTATCGGGTTGGGGGAAAGCATGAAAGAGTAGGTGCCAAAGGTAATGGATGAGTCTCAACTTCTAGATGGGCACTTCCAATAAAACTCCTTTAGAAGCGTCGAATGATATAAACGATGTTCAATGAATCGAGTGACAGTGAGTACATTTAACAACAAGTTTTTGTTGGGATATTGATTTTTTCTTAAATCAATGATGGTGGACTCTTGCAAAATGGTGACTTTGATACAAAACAATACGAAATCGAAGAATGGTCCAAATGTTCTAAATGCATAGTGTGATAAATGTATGGTGTGATATGTCCATATAAACATAATGGCAGAACAATATATGGAGTTGATGCTGCTATTGTTTTATGCACATGGGACGGAGCACACACGTGACGGAGTTGCAATTTTCAACCGTGTAATGAGTTTCATTTCATATATGTACAATATCTATAAAAGAAGGTGTGGGATAAGTGCTTCAAACAAAAAGCGAAAAGCCCATCGAGAGAAAGATAAAAATCATTGGGTTATTTAAAGAATTTAGGATAAATACGAATTTATATTTTGGATATATTCTTATTATTTTATTTATTTATTTATAATAATATTTAAGGGTTATTCTAAATGTTATAGTGTTATTTTTGGGATAGGTATGAGCCGTAGGTGTCATAAAATTAGTGAGTTGATAGTGAAAATATTTATCGGATTGTCCGTGAACATAACCCTAAAAGTAAGATAAACCACGTAAATCTTCGTATCGTGATATCAATTAATTTTGTCTATTATTTGTCCTAATTATTTTTCGAACGTTATTTATATTAAGTCCTGGAGATTGAACTTGCCTATTTCCAATAGTTTTTTTTACATAAGGTGATGCCCATGACATAGCATGAGATTTTATTTTATTTTATTTTTTTGTGATGAGGGTGTCCGGCTCAGCTCGCGTGTACCTCGACTAATCATCGGACACTGAAAAGGCGCCCCCATCAGCATCGGGTAAAGTTTTGAACGAACTTAACGAACGTGGTCAACCTGGATTTTGAGACTAGTGCGATTCGAACCCAAGATCTTTAAACAAAAGGTTGAGTCGAACACCTCGACATAACATGAGATTGTTGATCTCATAAACATATCAAATTTTTAATCACATAATTGACAGAGCCAACCATTATTTATTTCATAAGCATACGACCCTAAATTGTACAAACTCAACTCATCAAAAACAGACCGAAGGACTTACTAAACTTTAATTTATTCGTAAGAACACAGGCACCCTAAAGCAAATACCACATCGTGGTGTTAATAGTTAGGGGTTAGGAGTATAAACTATAGGTGGGCGCAGGAATATACCCGATCTTAATGTTCGAATCTATATCAGGCCTCATTTGCCACAAACAAAAACAAAAGAACCCTAAAATGGAATCGAAGCCGCAGCCGTTCATGTGAGAGCACAAAATCATCATCCTCCCCTCTGAATCATAGATGGCCGCTGCAATCGAATTGTTATAAGTTCGGGAATTCGGGTACTTTATATTAAATTAAACCATCTCATCATAATTTTTTTTCCTTTTTCTTCTTTCTCATAAACTCACAACGATAAAATTATCATTTTTAAAAAAATCAACACATATATATAAATTATTATATCGGATCAATTAATTATAATTTAAATGGATTAAGGTAATATAGAAAACATCAAGTTTGTTGCAATGTAGTATTACACTACCACTCACAAAACCATAACAACAGTAATTGTAACAATATAATAATAAGTATTCTTATTGATAATCACGAGTAAATATTTTTGTAATGATTTCACGTTGTTGCAAAAAAAAAAAAAAGGAAACTAATAAATGTGTCTACATATCCTTTTGTCTTTTAAAACAAATCATTCTTTCTTTAAATGTATTTTTACAAATTCAAATTAAATCAAAATTTCAAGATTGATGTAATAAATTGATGTTGTAGTGTTGCTCCCACCCAACCCATATTTATCCCTACCTTATCCATGCCTATTCTTTCAGCCAATAAAAAGGTACCATCGGTTCCCCTCGATCCGCACCACATAGGACAATCTCATCCTATATCGGTCCATTAAAACTAAGAAAACACAAATTCCCGAATCATCAACCCTCCGTTTCTTTGTCAAGAAGTATATGGATAGCGAGTAATAAAATCACAATTTGTCCCATTATTTTTTTTTTTTGATGACGAGGGTGTCCGGGCCAGCTCGCGCGCACCTCAACTAATCCCCCGAACACTGGCAAGGCGCCAGCCCACCAGCATCGGTTAAAGCTTTGACCGAAGTCAACGGGCGTGGCCAACTTGGATTTTGAGGCTAGTGGGATTCGAACCCAAGACCTTCAAGAAGAAGGTTGAGTCGAACACCACTAGACCAACCCAGGTTGGTTCAATTTGTCCCATTATTCATCTTCGATGTCCTATCAAAATCTCACGGATAACGAATACCAGTCGTGGGATTAACGGACCTCATTCACTCTCCCCAACCTTTATATAATTAATTTGTGAAACCTTTTTCAATCTTTTCGTTCAACTGAATCGCACACTCAAATTCTCTCTCTCATTCTCGATTTTCTCTCCGATTGTTTCCAATCCACTCTCAATTGTCATCATTTTTTATCGATTCTTGATCGAATCATCATCCTCATCCATCCATCGAATCGCCATCCTATACGCATTCTTTCTTGATCGAATCTCATCCTCTATCCATTATTTCTTGATCGAATCATTATCCTTGATCCAAATTAGTCCTTAGACAAGTTTATAAGAAGGGTTTATGGTTGTGATATGATTGATAATTTTTATGTGATCATTTATGTGAACTATATAAACGTTTGAGGGCTTTTTTTTTTTTTTGTGTGTGTAGTTTTGGGTTTTTTTATGGTTTTTTTATTGTAAAAAAACTGTGATTTTATCCTTTGTTTTGACATAATTGATAGTTATAGATTGTGATTTTTAGTCGTTGCAATATCAAATTATAGGAAAAAAATATCCTATCATATCAAATGTATTGAATTTTGACTCATTAGTTTTCCTTATACGAAAAAACTTAAAGCAAGATTGTAATCAAATCTAAAAGTTAGATATACTCATATATGCGTAAAAATAATGATGAGAGAGAAAAAATAACATACAAAATAAAAAAAATTGAAACATATGTGATCAACATACAAACAAAGACACCAACACTTATACTACATCGAATAGAGAGAAATGTATATCACTGCAGAGGAATAGAGAGAAATATGGAGTTATCTAAGCAACAAAGAATACGAAACAACAAAATTGACGAAGCATAAAAAATCGAAGCAACACAGACTATATAGTTGAGGACAATCGATAATGCGACGACATCAAGAACAAAAGAAAAAAAACAAGTGCAAGAAGAGAGAGGAAAAGTGTGACGAGATGAGAGAAGGATGGAGATGAAATGATCAGGAGAGGAAATGGTTGTTTTGAGGATGTGGGAGGATTTGTTGAGATAATGAGGAATATATTTGAGAGTGCAATAGAACCCAAAGAAAATAAAAATAGTAATAAGAGATGCGTGGGGAGGAATTTTCAGGTCAGTTGTGTGGAGAGTGCAAAGGGATATAACAGCACAGCACAAGGTGCAATATATTGAGACAAGAGAAAGAGAGAGGAAAAAAATTGAGAATATTTTGATTATTTGAATGAGAAGAATATGTCTGGGAATTACTAGATGAGATGATTATTGTTGTAGTTGTCTTAATTCGTTTAAGTTAGGATTCAAAATTTTACTTTTTTTCATGTTGTATTTTCATGTCTATGGGATGCATATGCCGCTGTTGAAAGAAACGTATAGTATACAAGTTGAGAACCTAATAAGATGATTTGGAAAAGATGAGGTATTCGTTTCTATGAAATGCATGGTGTTTTGAAAAAAGACTTCTAGGATGATGGATAAAATGAAAGTGAAAATGGGGGTTTCATATGGAACCAAAAACAAACATATGTGGAGAAGAAAGCGCACAAGAACTTCAGTAAATATATATCGATTTTTTGTCACTATGTCAAACTGATTGTTTGGTTAATACTTTCTCCGTCCAAAAGATTTTGCGATAAATTTTTTATTTTTCGGTTCTATAAATATCAAAAAATTAAAAAGGAAAATTTTTTCAATAAAAATATCAAATTATCATTATTTTTATTTTATATAATCGTAATTCATCCCACAAAAATTTTAATCTTAATTTTGTCCTCTTCTTTTTCCCTCTGACAAACCACAAAGGTTAAAAAAAGTATATTAACCAAAATTCGACACTTCTATTAATTTACTTGCTCAATCTTAATATTACACTTAATTTGGGATAAGGGGAATAACATGCATGGAAGATGTATACGATAAAGAAAGTAAGTTTGGTTCAATCATAAATAATTTTTTTTTTCAGTTTGTGATTGGTGATTCAACATTTACATTTTATTTGTAAGTTTTGATGAAAAAGAAAAGAAAGCAAAACAATGGAATAGAGAGAAAAGAAGAAGTTGATAGTTTCTCACTTTGATGGTTGTGAGTTTGGGATTAGAAAACTGTAGATGTTTTCTTATGTTGCTTATGAGTAAAAGAGAAAAAAAAAAGTGTTTTTTTGTTATGGTTGAAGTTATCGTTTTATCCGTAAAATCATTGAGTGAATTGAATATAATTGAAGGGGTAGTGAAAAGGATAATAATGAAAGTTCAACAATTTTTTTTTATTTTTGGTCAAAAGTTCTACAAACCTTTTTTGTTCCAACTTTCATTCCTCTCCAAATTTTCTAACAAGAAAAAAGAAAAATCAAATGATTATAAACTTTTTTATCTTATCTGTGCTATATTTGGAAAACTCAAAAACACACCTTAAGAAGAAAAATTAGTTATTCCTTTTGTTTTATAAATTTTACAATGTTTTGATCCAACATGTATGTCGATGCAAAGTTTGACACACGTATAATGACGATTAAACGTAATTTTTTTGTAAATTTATAATGAAACATCAATTATTGTGTAAATTACGTACTTCAACATAATATATATTGCGGGATGATCAGACGTGATCTGATATGAACACGAAACTTATATTTATGTGTATATAATAATATAAAATACGTATATGTTATAAAGTTTATAGGATGAAAGGAGTATTTTCTTCCCTCCTTTTCTTTTTGTCTCTTCTTCCTTTAACTCATAAACAGGGTGCAAAATCAGTAAATGGTCATATGTTGATATACAAAACTAAAACTGTATCTATTTCGATCTTATGATATCTGATAATAATCAATAATAATACAATTGGTAAAACATACCAAATAAGAACGTCTCCTTGATTAGCTATTTTTTCTACATTATTCTCCTCTAAACTTACGAAAAAGATAATGATGACCATATTTTGGTTATGTGATGAATTTTTAACACCAATCAGATATGGTAATGAAAACCTAACGATTACCAGAACTTGACCAACCCATTCAAGTCCCCTCGAGGCTTAAACACCACCAAAGCCAATCCCACCTTTTGGTTAGGTGGGTACATTTCCCCATTCCCATGATGAACGGCGGACCATCTGGATTCAGTGATCTCTCTTTCTCGATCCTTTTTTACCCAATTCTGTTTTTTATTAAGCCAAATTAGCCTGATTTCTTGTTGAGAAATGGGTATGATTTGGTGTTTGTTTTGGTGCAGATAATGCCCCTGTTACCAGAGCGTTTGTGATCGCCTCTGCTCTCTTCACTGTTGTGTTTGGGATTCGAGGGCGGTCGAACAAGCTCGGATTGTCGTATCAGGTAACTGTGTGTCTAGATTTCGAGTTTCTTGATTATTGTTGATTGCCCACTTGCTTGTTTTGCTGGATAATGGTATGGATTGGTTTTGATTTGTGATCTTGGGGGTGAAAGAGTTGGGTTTCTTCTGGGAATTGTATTCGCTTCGAAATGTTGGAGTTGCATGTCTGAGGGTCTAATCCAATCGTGCGTGTGAAAGAGTTGGGTTATAACTTGTAATCTTCTCACATTTCGTGCGTGTGAACATCGTATTGAGTTGTGGTTTGTGAGAGAGAAGTTCATTATTTGTGTCATGACTAGCGTGATGCATACAAAACCGTAAACCTCGTTGGATGTGTATGATGGCAAGTTCTGGAGGTCACACTTAGTAAAGTTCTATTGTGAGACGAAATTAGGTTCTAGTGCGTATATTCATTAATATCTTTTTGCTTAATTGACCTCAATGGATCCCATAGTTTGATATTTGATGATGATGTCTATTTTCTCTGATAATATGGATGAAAAGACCACCTTAGCTTCAAGTCACACTAGAATTGCTCCTCTTTAGCACATCTGCATGATGTTTGTATACGATAACTGTCAACTACTATTTTTATTTGGGCATATATTCCTTGCATCCTGGTTTACTTTGTGTTGTATGTGTTCTCGGGTATTTTCTTATTTAGAGATGAATGTATTGCATTACCAGGAGCCTGTATTTTAGAACTTAATGTGGTTAGAGTTGCTCTGCTAATGAGCTCTTATTTTGTAATGTGTTCTTTATGTAGGATATTTTCCAGAACCTTCAGCTATGGAAGCTCTTGACCTCGTTATTTGCATTTTCATCTACACCTGAGCTGATGTTTGGACTGTATCTGCTATATTACTTTCGTGTATTTGAGAGACAGATCGGATCAAGCAAGTATTCAGTGAGTAGATCCTAACCTGTTCATTTTCCTTTCTTGGAATTACCCACGGCCAAGGTGCACCCTGTGTGTGTTGCTGGAAATTTTAATTAAACTTTTGCCACCTCCATTTTGGTAAACTCGATCACTTCTGCTGATAACATTATAACAGTCTGTTGCAGTGTTATGATCCCTGAATATTATCGTAATTCGTATATGATTTTGAACCATAGTCTTTTCAGCTTATGATGACTAGAAGAGATCTCTTGCCTCTTCTGTCTTTATTTTGCTTTTTTTAGTGTTTCATTTCGATTTGTTTTTTGTGCAATGTTTAAAACTGTGACTTTGACAAGATTTGGGCTTGTACTGTAGGCTGTAGTGATACTTGGAAAATCATTTGAACTTTTCATTCCAAAAGTAGTTCCAGTTGTTTGCCATACAACAACTTTATAAAGATAACAAATTCTTGAAATATATGTCGGCAGGTGTTCATTCTGTTCTCTGTCATAACATCTTTGCTGTTGGAGGTTGCAGCATTAGCAATCCTGAAAGGTACGATTTCTAAATGCTAAATTGTTGTTATCTTCGTCACTGCCTGCTCATGCTTTTACTTGTTTGGTATATAGATAACAGACTGTTGTAATCTTCATCTCTAGGTGTCAATGATTTTACATGATGAGCTTTATTTAGTGCTTTCTGCTTGTTCTGGTTAATACTCCTTCCATTTCTGGATAATGTGTTTGAATTGTGAGCCAGCTTTGCAAATCCTAGGCTAAAGGTCGACAGGCTTTTAGATTCTTTCTTCAGGTGGAGCAGCTTAGGCTCGAGAGAATTTATTTCTCAAATTAGTTTGATTTTGCTTCCTTTCTTGGATCAGTTGAAGTGTCAACATGCCAATAGAATGTTTTGAGCTATTGGGATTATTAGACGTTTTAAGGAAATTCAATGCTTAATGAATTAGCCTAGTAGCTAGCAATCTTCAGTGAGCTGATCTTTATGGCTTTGTGTGCATAAAAGTTTCATGATTGTATGTACGGTACCTATGCGCCTTGATATTAGACTCCTATGGTCATTGTAATATTCTTCATATTATTGCAGATCCCAGCGTGAACCTGATCACCTCTGGACCCTATGGCCTTATATTTTCGTCATTTGTGCAGTTCTATTTTGATATCCCGGTTTCCTCTCGGGTCCGTTTCTTCAGATTTCGATTCTCTGATAAGTCCTTTATATACGTGGCTGGTCTTCAGGTGATGGGACTTCTTCCTTGATACCCTGTCTGATTTTCTGGGTTTCTTATGTCATTTCTTGGAGATGAAGCTTGTTTAATATGGAATAGAATTCTGTTTTCCCTTGAGCATTGTCCATATTCTTCTTCTTGTTTGCCCTTTTAACTTCTTGCTTCACTTCATGCCCTATCACAGCAGCTACTTTTCTCATCATGGAAAAGATCCATCTTACCAGGAGTTTGTGGAATCCTTGCTGGCTTGTTATATCGCCTAAACATCTTTTATGTGCGAAGGATAAAGGTAATTTTCATTTTTCCACTTCTGGCTCTG
This sequence comes from Drosera spatulata, assembly GCA_035668315.1. NCBI lineage: Eukaryota > Viridiplantae > Streptophyta > Magnoliopsida > Caryophyllales > Droseraceae > Drosera > Drosera spatulata. Next base: position 33,142 of record JAOVYX010000008.1, on the reverse strand, counting down.
AACTATGAAGTGTTAGAGCTATTCACTTCTCCTTGTATATAAAAGTTAGAATCCTGCTCCAAGTATTTAGGCCGATGCTTGAGATGGCCGAGCCATCTGACTCCAAGTAGAATGTCAAGCTAAGATATCTAAACTGCAAATAGAACCTTCGATTAATTTGGCCGGAGGCATTGTGCTGCATCAACCTCAAAATGACACAGAATCGAAATTTATAGAATTCCTGCTTCTCAACTTTATGTTGTATATACCCAAAAAAAATTACTATATTACATTACCCGGGACTTCATGTTGTGTTTTCTTTTGCTTGGGGTAGTTGCTGACTTGTTTTATGAATATGATTGCCCTTGTGATTTTGTGTATCACAGTTCCCAGATTTTGTCGCATCATTCTTTTCACGGTTTTCTTTGCCATTTCCATTGAGCACATCTTCTGCAGCAGCAACCAGGAATGTATTGGGGAACTCACCCACTTATGTCGGACGCCAAGCAGAGGCAAGTATTCTCCTCAGTTTCTTTTTTGCAAAGTTAATGGGCTTTTCCAGATATGGTGCTTCATATATCAGTCGTTGCCCTTTTGGGTCTTTGTCACATGAATCAGTTTCACCAATGAGTAAAAAAAAGAAGTAAAAATGTTTCTCCATAAACAAGATGATCAACCGAGTACTGCATACTGGGATTCCTTTTCTTTTCTTTTTTCCCCAACAATGTCAAAACATGTGATTCTGCTTCTGATTATGCTCATTAGATTTTGATTGCGAGATCCTGATTGGCTTGTGAAATTGACTGTAGAGGAACTACCCAGCTCCATCAGCATCAGTTGAACCACCAGAGGACTCCATCTTGACGCTAGTTTCAATGGGATTTGACCGTAATGATGCAAGACAAGCGCTTGTGCAGGCCAGAAATGATGTCAATATCGCTACAAACATCCTCCTCGAAGCACAATCTCATTGACACAGACAAAAACTTTCCTCTAGGCAGACTTGAGCTTGTTATAGATCGCCTCACGTTAGTTCTCCGTGTGTGTTCCATCGAGCACATGTCAACACCAGCTCTTCCAAGTTGCCTCTATTATATGGATTGGAACTGGGACATATAAGGGTGGACGACTCCATAGCTCGAAAAAGATACCATTTGCAGATCATTGGCTCCAGGTGTTGTTTAGACTTTAGAGAACTGACTGTACTTAGTGCAGATTCTTATTCTTAAACAAGTGTTTAGGCAATCAACGGGACAAATTGTGTAAATTACCATCGATTTCTTAGTGAAGAATACCCAGATTTTGTAGACGGGCACTACTCCATGTTGTTCATGAGCAGAGATTGCCTACTATATATCTAGTCACGTTGCACACAATTGAGGAACAAACTTCGGATAGGACATCCGCGTTCGGCAGGCTGAACTAAACCAAAAAAAAAAAAAAAAAAAAAAAAGACAAAACTGTATGGGGTATACTTAACTAAACAAACTATATCCTGCTATTGTGGTCTATCCCCGAATCCGAAAGCACCACAGAATGATGGGAGCCATAATGTAGTCTAAAACACAAGTGAAGAGGATTTTTATTCATAAATATAGAAGGATCAGTTACACGCAAGGTATTACAACTACAGAAGATTTGCTATCAACAATAATCTAACCCTCATCTCATCTGTACAACTCTCTAAAATTGGACAACCCAACGACGTGTTACACGGAGCGTAAAACAAAAGCTAAGAGAACAGGAAAAGATCGAGGAAATATGCTAACAACCTGTAGAAATCAATACAGGAATGACAATTTATCCTGGCAGTGCTACCTATAATCATCAAGTCGGGGTCTTCCGCTCTCTCGCATTCCTGGAAGTCCATGATATCCCATACTATGAATAATGGTTTATCTTCGGTGTTCTGTAGGAACTATATATGGTCTCAGATTCAAGCCTTTTGAAAAGAGCGGGAAGAAATTCCATGTAGAAGCCTCACAAAACCAAGAAAACTGAGTTTTCCATCTGAGTGTCTTATCCAATCTTGAAGCACCACATGGATTGGTACCGACGGGCTGAGTCCAAGTTCCTGAATGATAAGAAAAGATTTCGAAAGTGATGACCATATTCATGTACTAAAAACATATAGGAAGCTAAATAGGATGAACAATAGCATATTGACGTGCATAAGAAAATCGTGCATCGCCTTGCTCATTTACCAAGGCCATAATCAGTTTTTCGTTTTGGCTATTATGACTCATTAGATTTCAGAAGGTAAAAAGGAGTCCGCAAAAATACCGAGGCAAGCTCTTCAATCATTATCGGTCGGTTTCCATCCTTTTCAAATAGCTCATAGGCACGCCGTGCATGCTGCTCCCAGCACTCCATTGCTTCCAGTTGATACACGCTAATCGCTGCAGCACAAAACTCTTCGAAATCCAGTCTTCGATAGGGAAGAGAGACCACCTGCCAAAATGATCATGTAACTTAGTCACCATCTAAGTCTCTCCTTTCTCCAAAAAAAGTAGTTCATTCATATACTCATATAAAACAGGAGCATTACTGTGTTCACGAAATCAATAACCCGAGAATCTCTCATAGAATCAGTGCAGCATCTTGAGACAGCCTGCATTTTAGACAATGTCCTTTAGGGGGGAAACCCGATTGAAGAAATTTTAAGCAAGATTAGATAATAACTCACTGTTTTGAAGTTCTGGAGATGTATAAAACCGTTTTTGGTTGGTCCAAGCAACTGAAATTGCTCTTTCAGATAACTTAGTTGAGGCACTGTCAGGGTCTTTGCAAGGGCCTATCATGATAAACAAGGCCTTTACGTTTCTAATATTCTTCGAGGAAAGTTAAGTGTAACAGAACTGCACAAGCAGCACAACCATACTTCACAAAAGGCATCAACATATAGAATCAACAAGGCACGGCAACATACCACTAGAGCAGCTTTTCGTAGAGGAGACGAGCATATATAGGCTTTTACTTGTCTGAAAACAATCATGTCCAAGGGTACCTTGATATCATGATGACCAGAAAGCCATGGATGACCTATCAAATGAATATTGGATGTATTATACTTCAATTATCATTCTGGAGGGAATCGAAGAGGTCGAAATTGAGCAAATCAAGAGATTGTTTCAATTAAGATCCTAAAACAAAATGCTTGAGAAGAAGTGAAATAAACATACTCAGAGCCTGAACAGCGGTTAATCTTTTGCGGTAGTCCTTGATCAACAATCTCTTCACAAAATCAATTGCATCAGGGGACAAGGATGGCCAAGGGTCCTCATCGAAGCTTGGTTCGGCCTTGAGAACAGCACGGAAAATTCCTGACTCAGTGCGAGCCCAAAAAGGGCGGCTACCACATAGAAGAATGTACGCAATCACACCTATACTCCACATATCTGCCTCCGTCCCATATGATCTATGCAGTACCTCGGGGGCTACATAATAAGCACTACCAACTATGTCATTCAATCTTTCATCTGCATAAATATGGAAAAAAATCAAGAACAATTCCCTTCTTCGCTTATTAGAAAGCGAGGTAAGTGTTGTGTGATTCTGAACCTGGCTTCACATAGTCTGATAGCCCGAAGTCTATGGCCTTGAGGGGAGAATTCTCCTCCTTGGAAGTAAAAAGAAAGTTCTGAAAGAGATTATGAAACAAAATTTAGCAGACTACAGCGAGAAAATTTAACAGCACCTAACACAAGAAAAATGACTCCTAACATATGGTTAATGCTGGATGTTGAAAGGCATATGATGGGTAACGTCAGCACAGGTCATCTAGTTCACCTAGCATACAGCCTCTATATCACAGAAAGATAGTAGATAAAAATGCACAAGCTTGCTAGAATTAATAAAAACATGTGATGTCTACACCACCACCATCATTGAAACTCAAATAAAACTTCCAATACGATACATGAATTACCTCAGGCTTGAGATCACGGTGAACAACACCTTGAAGATGACAGAAAGAAGCTGCATCTAAAATCTGGACAATAACAGCCTTAGCATCATCTTCTGAGTACTTTCCACCCCTACACAACATAAAAAAAACTTCAGTGACCAGTGATTCTTAAGCAAAACCTCATTCACACAATTGAAGGCATTATGATAAGTATCAGTACCTTGACAGTATTCGATCTAGCAATTCACCACCTTTGCACAACCTACAGTAGGAAAAGAAGAACGGCCAGATGTCTCATGGTTCACAGTTATGTTATCACAGACCTTTCACATCGGACGTAGACCTGCAGTAACTAAAGTTTCCTGATTTTCAAGGATAGGCCAAGGATATTCCAAAGGCAATAGCGATTACTGCCGAGGCAAACCATGTATTTGCTCCCTTGGTTTTGTATTGGGGTTGCCGTGCCAATATCTTCGGCCTATTTGAATTGGAATGGACCAAGGAAGAGTTCATTGTTTAGTTCATTCAGTCTGACCTCACTATGTTTGGCTTTGATCCATATTGCTACCCTTGACCAGATTTGAGATGGCCGTGCAATTGTATTAGAATTTAATAATCAATCACAACTCGAAAGACGGGCAAGGGAGCATCACAGAAACATAACAGTTTTATCATCCAGTATTGAGAGATGTAGCGTGGCTTACTCCATGACTATGTAAACATTGTCGTCATCTTCATAGGCATCATAGAACTGTACTAGATTCTTGTGGCCAGCCAGAGCACGTAAAATTTTTACTTCTCTTCTGACATCTTCGATCGCTATAACAGTTGTCACCTGCAAAACAGAGAAAAGAGTTCTGATAAAATAAAAAAAAAGCTTATTTTCTCGTGTATGCAGTCATGTTCTTGGCAGTCTAAATCTCAACAAGCATAGTATTGGCTCAACTCCAATCACCATCCCAGGCGCCATCAAAGCCTAATTTTCAAAGCATAGAGCATGATCTCATCCAAATAAGACATGGATGAACATGTCATTCTATCAATCCAATGAGCACGTAACACCGTAACGCAATGCAACTCCATAACAAACACAAACGGGTTCAAATACACTTTCCCAGGATACTACACGAGATGCTCTTATTAGTTGAGTAATGATAATGTTACAAGGATATCATCCAAATCATGCCATGATCAACTAATAACAAGAACCACAATGTCATCATCGACGACAGAAAAACAAGAACCATACCTTTGATTTTGGAATAACCTTAACTGCAACATCTTCCCCCTTCAAGCTGCCTTTCTTCCCCTTAGCAGAGCATGTATACCCAAAATGTCCCCTCCCCACTTCTTCTCCAATCTCATAATGGTTCTTAAACTGCTTCGAATACCCGAAATTCTTATTCAATCCTATCTCACACTCGCTTCCCTCAGGGATGGAAGCTTCATTAGGCTTAACAGAACCATGCCTTCGTAATAGCAAAGCGCGAATGTGCTTTGCAGGAGACGGAGGAGGAAAGGGGGCCTTGAAGAATCGAAGTGGCGTAGTTTTTACACTAGAATTAGCAGGTGAGTTCTTGAACCAACTTGGTAATGGACTTGGGCTATAGAATGGGAACTTAGGGGTCTTTGCAACTTCATAATTTGATATGGGATCATTTTTCCCATGTTGGATTTCTATAGTTTCAGATTGATTCTGAGGGATTTCAATGGGTTTCCCATAACACAGTCCCATGGCATCACAAACCAAGAATCTGAAACCCTAGAAACAACCCTCACTTGAAACACATACCAAGAACGTCAAAATTTGAATCTTTTATAAGTACTATGAAACCTAATCAATCCTAGAAACAAAAACCCTTTGGAATAAAGATGAAATCTTTCACTTTGAACACAGAAATCAAAGCAAAGATTCTCATGGAAACCAACAAAGCAAGAAGCTTCTAGTTGAGCCCAAGCAACACAATCAAGTTTATGAAACAGCACAATATCAAAAGGGTTTCACCTTTATGATCAAACAAACAATGGGTTGGATTCAACACACACAAAAACACACATAGATTGCAACCACGCAAGAGAAACATGAACACTTTGAAAAGCAAAAGGGAAATTGAGAGACAGCAAAGGTGAGATGAAGATGCTTGAAAGAGGAAGCAAGGAGAACAAAAGAACGGATGTTGGAAATTTGAGCTTTTTTTGGTTTTCTTTTTTGACAGCTTTTGCGAGCTACTTTTTCCCTTCAATGCCTGTAGGTAGCTAAATGTGATAAAGAAACCAAATTTAATGGAGAGAGTCTGCACATAAGTTGAGTGGGGTTTTGGGTTTGGGACTTGATTTCTTCCAGGCTGTCTTCGTTTGATCTCGTATCACACGGAATGGAGAACGAAGTACTAGCATTAAGACTTAAACGGATATGGAAAAATTTCATAAGAACGACGACAATATCGATTCAGGTTTTCTGATCATGGACAGAGCCTGGCGTTCACAAATCTTTAGAGTTTTGACTACCTTTTATGAACACTTAATTGTCTGTCCAACTAATTAATCATGGTTTGATCAATTCTTGTTGTTGATCACCTAGAATTGTGGTGGTTATTTCTTGTGAATATCCATGTGCTTGGTATAGTCTTGCTTTTGCGACCATATTCATAAATGTATACAGAAGTACTACGCCACAAACTCTATATGTGCATGTGAAAGGAAATGTGACCAATTCAAAGGCCGAAGTATTACGCAATGAAATCTAATCTGTATTAGTTTGCTCTTAAAAAACTTGCCTTTCTACAATCAAATTCAGTTTCGCATGAAACGCTATCACATTAGAGTTCACATTACACGTTTAAGGTTTTGTTAAGCAGTTAAGGTCTCTGTTCACTTGGGACAGATTCATGTCACATATAAAAATAAGGAGTTTATTGCAAATGAAAAAGGTGCTCAATTATTAGGTTGTGAGTATCAGGAAAGTTTGATTTAGTGATGAATACTTTAGGCCTTTTAGTTAGGTACTCTAAAGCAAAGGGAACTTTATGCAGTTTCTTTTTCGGGGTTGAACTTGAGGGGTCTTTTACATTTTTGTGTCATCTAATAAACATAATTATCAAATTACGATTCACAAACAAATTAATTATCAAAATGGATCAATTTAAAAAATATAGTGAAAGAAAACACCCTACGTAATCCCAAAATAAAGACGTAGTTCGTCTTCAGTAGAAAAGAAGACGTCCTGCGTCTTTAATTGGGATGAAGGCGCCAGTCGCCTTTAGTTTGGATAGGAGGAAAATGTAAAAGACTGACAACGGGTAACAGACAGCAATTGGGTTGCAGGACCGGGCCCCATTCACACTCACGGGTCTTTAGAAACGCGCCGTGCGTATTTAATTTAACTAAAGACGTTCTGCGTTTTCATTTTAAGATCGCGTAGGACATCTTCACTCATTACATTTTGAAAACTGACCCATTTCGATAATGAACTTATTTGTGAACCTACTTTGATAATTTTATTTATAAAATGATCCAAATATAAAACACCAGGAGAGCTTGTGAAAAAGCTTTTTTCCACAAAGTTTAAATATTCGACCATACATCCTCATAGTAACAAAGTCTTTTGAGTAGATAATACCCTCTTTATTCCCAAACTTGTAGCATTGCGAAAAAGATAGTGAGGAAAGTTATTCTTTTTGCCACTTCACTATTATTCGGATTCGTTCTAACAAAAACATCATCATGATGTTCGAGGAGTACTATATATATTTCTAAGCATGTCTATCAACTATCTATAAATATGAGGTTAAAGACGTGAACTAAGTGATAAAAATGGCTTCGACTATCTGTCATCTATACAAAGCTTCTACGGTTACTGGTTCCAAACTCGATTATTGCAATGCATCTACTTAAATTGAGATTATATATATTTTCATATGTCATGTACATAAGTTCGTCCTGAACATCTAGTCAATTGATTATCCAAAGACATACAGTCCAATATGTACCCAAACGATAATCATATAGTCGAAGCCTAGCTAGAAGGTATATATTCCTATTCATTCGTGGCTTTATGTTTGCTTTGTGTATAGGAAATGGTGAATGGAGGAATAAAGATAGAGCACAGAAAAAAGTTGCTCACACAAAAATTATAGAACATGCAAGAACATGGGATACGGAAATGGGATCTCTAAAGTCCAAAGCCCACGCATACAAGTTATTTGCTTACGTGTCTACGTGTAGTTTAACTAGCTTCCATAATAACCTTTGTTGAAGGTTTGTTATCACTGTCGCCTTGTTTTAACTTGTTTCACATTAAACAAATGAGCCAATGACCCATGAAAAAAAATAAAAATTCAATGCACCCACATGGTTGATTGGATGATGTATCCGATCCAAATCGATTTATTATTGAGTTAATTCTTTTTTATAAAAAAAAAAAGTGTGTTTGTAGGTGAGTTTAGTAAGATTGACCCAAGGTCCTGTGGACTTTGACAGATTCTGTTTAACCCAATACCAAATCATTATTGGGCTATAAGGATCCAGGCTCTAAATTCTCTTGAGACTCAAAAACTAGACAACTGGGCTAAGATGCTAGTATGTTTCTCATCTTCCTTTGCTGCAGGGTCACCTGGAGGGGCGAACTAGCCCGGCCCATTCTACCAGACCTCCGTGAGCCCACACACTGCTCGATCCACCTCGAACCACAGGACTTAAAAAAGACAAGAGTCCGTGCGGCCCAATGTCACCATTATTTCGTTGTTCTCACCTATCCATTGATGTACATAATTTTCTTTTTGTCGCGAACAACAATGGACACTATTTCCTTACATCTTTAGAAAGAAAATGAGGGCAACAACACTTTGGTCTAGTCACAGGCCAATTACTACCGAATGTTAAATGAAGAACAAATGATGGAGGCTTGATTCGTACTAATTCATATTGTCGAGCCTCTTCCATCTAAAGTCCATGTTGATGACTGAAAATCTGCTACGTGACTTAACACCTCTAATCTTTTTGTTATGGAAGACCTGAGTTGATGCACTATCTTAAACTTGGGACCAAGGGAATATGTAGTACACTACATAGATTTGATTTAATGTAAGAAGTGAGCAGGAAGGGTGTCCGTGGAGTTACAGTGGTCCTACTGTGTGTGTCGACTGTGTAAGCACAGTACACGGCCCCCAACAGGGAAGACAAACTGCCGACCACTGTCGGCTCCTCTTCTGATGATTCCTCTGCTTTTCTTCGCTATTCAAAAGCCATCATCACCCCTTATATATCATCATTGCACATTCCTCTCGCACGCTGTGACTCTATAATTAAAGCATCGCCTTTGTTCACGCTTATCATCTTCTCACACCAACCTTTTGTTCGATACCATGTCATTTTTAACATCCCCATAAAAAGTTCTTAAGTAAATTCGTATTATGGTTCTGGCGTTCTCGCCATATTGTCACTTGTTACGCCCACTGCCAATGCGTGACATTAATTCATCATTAAGATTTCTCACAACTCCATTAAGAACAATTTGTATACATAATCGTCTTTGATGCATCTCTAACATGGTGTTTCGGAGAAAAGGAAATAGGTAAGAAACTTTCATTTCATAAACAGGTCGATAAACTAACGTAAGTTCTGGTCACGGTATATTTTTTGGTTCAATTCATGCTCCACATTACACATCGACATGGAGTAAACAATGGATCCAAGACAAAGATCGGAAATCCATTGCCAAGCACCAAAACAAACAAGTCCGCGGAGGCAGATCACAGACTGTCCTGATGTGCTGTCCTTAGCTGTATAATTCGTGGATCATTGGATCCCAATCAAATGAAAAAAGTGGTGCTCCTACGGATTTGATCCAACGGCTCTCATTCGATATAGCACATAGCTCTCATTCGATAATACAGCCGGTGATCCCATTCCCAAATCCGCACAGGTAAAGAGTCAAAAACTTTACAACCTTTACCTGTAATATATGGTCTCCTCCGCCATGAGACGGCAGGATTCGAACATGAATACCTCATCGTTTTCTATACAAGAATAGAAGTATTACTGCTAAAAACATGTATTCACATATCAATATATCACACACACTGCCTGCATATACTACACACCTAGGCAAACTCTAAATACGTTTCGACCAGGAAGATCGATGTCACTCACTACAACTCTCTCGCCATATGTGGAGAACACCATATAACACAAAAACGATTTCGTTGTATCAAGGAAGATCAATCAAATTAAGGAGTGACCTACAAAGGAAGATCAAGAGGAATAGGATGTAACCTGCGTCTCCTCTTCACAGAATCTTCATTTGCTCTCGATCGCTCCATGATCCCCCTAAGTGCATTGCGCAACAACATCACCAAATCTTCCCCATCACCTTCTCCCATGTCTGCAGCCACGATCAAAATGTTGCACAGTCGACCCCCTACCATGCACATCTCAGCTTTTAGTGCCTTGAGTCGAAGAGAATGGAGTACGGTGATGAGTTCCGGTAGGAGGTCAGCTCGGTCTTCACAGGATAAAGATGCTTTCAAGATAAGCTTCCCGCTGTTAGAAGATTCGTTGCTAGCAGCAGTTACTGTGAAGTCATCAGTTTCTCGAGGGATACATTCTAACTTGCTTATCTCTGATGATTGTTGTTTCAATTCTCGTACTCGTTGCACAACCTTGGTAAGGAGGGTGGCTTTATCAATCTGTTCGGTGAGAAGAAAAAGGTCAAGAAACCTTAGAACCATTGGATGTCCTAGACTCCTAGTTAGTGAAGCGTTTTTACGAATGCGGGAACCGCCAAACACAACATAGCGAGACAAGCATGTAGTGGATCCAAAGCTCGATGAAAAAAGACAGCTAATATGAAAACCAACCTATAACTCGCACATATGATTTCAGTATCTTCGCACTAATGGATTCACTTCTCATCCAAAAGATGAGCTTAATTTAGTATCCATAATCCGAAAGACTCAAGCTTAAGCAAACGTGAAAAGCAGCTCACAAATTGACGCATTGTTCCCAGCATTCAGCAATTGTCTCTGTGATGGACACATATCACAATCCAAAATATCCAAAATATGGAGCTTAAGCTAAGTGGAAGCACGTGGTACATCATAGAGACGATCGCTGTATGAGATATGTCCATCTTACACAATATATGATATACATAGTTCTCATATCATTTCAAATAAAATCTAGGAATCAACTTAGAACATCAAAAGAAACAAGAATCTCTAGGGGGAAAAGTTAGGGTGGGTAGGGTTTTTGATTGTTGAGCAGGTGTGGGAAAAGAGTAGGCACTTTCCCAAAATGCGCCAGCCGTGAGGACAAAATATAAGGACTTTATGCCTTCTTTGACTGGATCTGTTCAAAGCTACATATATATGACTCTGTTTACTTATTTCTACTGTTTTTTCAACAAAGATGAATTTCTTCGAATTATGGTTCCAGTCAATATTCCAATGCTTTGTTAGCAAGAATTATGACTTGTGGTTATCAATGCTTTTTTCTTTTTTAATGGGCATCACATCACATATTCTAAAATTTTCACTTAACTTTATACTATTCATTGCACAACATTACACCCCATTACATCATATTTTATGATGCACAGTCAACATCGTCTTCATAAAGTTACTGTTCACGACCCCGACTTTCTAGAAATCAAAAGTGTAAAGGATATCACAGCTCATTGCTCGTGGCTATGAAATCCGCTTATTTCGACAATTGAGATCGTTTGGGCCATGTTTTGGGCATTTTTATGCTTTTAGTATCTATTTAGGACGTTTCTGTAATTTTGCATTTTTAGGATTTTTCTTCTATTTAAGTACTTGTTAGCCCTCATTTTAGATCATTTTTTTGTGATTCGAGAAGAAAACAAAGATTTTCCCTCTTGCATATCAAAATCTTTTCGGCTCAATAGCGTAGGTCTATATCATCGTGTTGTTTCTGTCTCATTTTACCCAATAAAAAACACAATATATTACCGTACAACTCTATATTTAAAGATGTCATTATTTCTGATTTGCTCACAAGCTACAACAAATTTTTTTCAATATCATATCACTATTTTTTTAATTCACTTGTTACTATTGGGATAATACTAGTTACTCCGCATTTCCACAATGTATTCATTACGATAGCAAAACTTGATCCCTTTTCATTGCCATGAGCTGGGCAAATCCTATGATAGATTTCAAATGCCTATTTGGTTTCTACTTCATGACATGTATCTATTAAAGATCATTGTATACGTTTACGAAGGCATGTACAAGGAGAAGTGGTTCAAAACCTAACGAGTAAATCAATATCCAAGAATCGCCTCAAACCATAGTACTGTATTTGGTTTCTCTCCTATAGCATCGTTTTGCCGAGAAACTATCAAACCTGAGACTATATTTAATTCCTTTCAAATTTCAATAATAGCTGCTCTATCACTAACATATCTCCCTTGATCGAAATGTGAATGATACGGCTTAAAAGAGTAGCTAAAAAACTGGTAACACACCATCACATACAGACTAATCAAAACACATATTATGTTTAAATAACATTGTTGATTCGAACATACCGCTAATGGATGACGATTACAAAGCAAATCACGATCTCATCTAACCCGATATCAACCCGATACAAAAGAACACACAAAACCACATGATCCGTGTTTAGTGCTTACCTTAGAACTGCAGGGCAGAAGCGCCCGCAACCTATTCAGATGCAGATTGATTCTCTCCCTTCTTCGCTTCTCCGCCTCCTTATGATTCCTCAACGCAGCCGCCGCCCTATCCTCCGTTGACCTCTCCACTTCGCCTCCCTTCACCACCACCTCCTTCGCCGAGGCCGTCGAAGCATGTTCATCCAATTCGCCGGCGGTGAAGAGGAAGTGGTTGTCGGATTGCATGGTGGAGAGCGATGGTGATGGTGGTGGAGGAGTGGTGAGCACGAGAGCTTTGATTGATTTCTAGGGTTTTGTGATGAAGAGAGGGAATATTTTTCTGGTAGCCAGTGTTGGTGGTGAGTGGTTGCGTGCTTTTTTGGTTTTGCGGGGACTTTTGTCGGGACTTTAGACACGCGAGATCATAGTAGTAGTGTCTCTCTCTCATTATTGTTTTTTTGGGGCCCTTTGCTTTGATTTTCTGGTGCATCATGTTGTGAAGTTGGAAGCGGTGCTTTGGTTAGATCTTCCTATCCACTGGACTAATCCTTTGAGATGGTTTCATTTTTGTGAAACTATGTGCGTTTCACGGTAATGATTTCTCGTATGTCGTATCATGCTATCTTAGAACAGCACCGGTATTGTTTTTTTTGTCCGTCGATTGGATATGTCATTCAACGTCAAAAAAGACCGTCATTGTGTTTTATTGTCCATCAATTGGATATGTGTCATTCCACATAAAAGAAAACCCTTCATTGTGCTCTATTGTCCTTTTTGGGCCATTGAATCCACTGTATCGTTAGAAAAAAAAAATCTAAACCACGTTTGTTTATTTACATCGTCTCGAAATATATAACATATTATATTTAATTCATAAAAAAAATCAAAATAGTTACAGTATATCTAATATCTTCTCTCACAACTATTTCAGTTCATTACGACAAAAAAATATTCTTTTTTACAAAATTCCACACAAATTCAACATATACATAAAATTGTATATCGGATCAAATCATAATATATATTTTGAAACCGATGAAGTAACTATAAATATACAATTAAATATAGCTTCGCCCATTGAATTTGTTCTATCGATCTCATCTTTCATTATCATGTTATAGTGTTCCATCAGTTTTTACATAGAATTAGTTAATCCTTGTAAGTGTAATTATCACCCTGTGACGCCAACGAAGAGTTATAGGCACACATATCTCATCCTGTAATTCACCCAGCCGGCAACCCCATAAATGAGAACACATCGACACTGCAACACTGCACTCATCAATTGGCCCGCTTCTTGTTCTTCTTCTTCATCAATTTTCTCCATCATCAGACGGAATACAACCTCTGCAACAGGCATATATGTGAGGCCACTGCATAAATTGCAGTTGCAGTTTCTGAAATGCAGTGAATTCCAGTCGCTGCGCCGCTGCGGCCGCTGGCCCCGTTTTCCCCGCTTGATGAGATGTTTTAATTGAATTCACTGATTCATAAATTTCGCACAAGAATGTCAATTTATCCTATCTGATTAAGCTACCCGAATTCGGGGAATTTATTTCTTTGTGGGCCGATTCCTGGTTTTGGTCTCCTAGCTGTTTCGTGTACTTCGTCGTAGAAAATGTGACGCTGATATGGTCACGCTTTTCTATGGCAATACTAAGGATATTGTGATACTGGTAAGGACTCACGGCTGTTGTAGATTGTTGTACAAGTTCATATTCTGTTAAAACATTTGATCAATCAAATTTAACCACATCTGGTATAATGATACTGAGTCCAAGGAGGCTACTGCATAGAGAAAGCAACATAAATGACAATAAGTACACTAATTGGCATGGGATGGACCAACAGAGAAAGCAACGTCTCTTTTGTTGGGGAATCTCCAATTTATAATCATGAACAACAACATTCTGCTACCTTCCCATTTTTCTCGTCTTTTCGAGTAAACCAGCTTGAATGTAACTTTGCCTAACATGTTTACCTTAATCATGCATTATTAGATCATTTAATAGTATAGTAATAATACTATACTGATTTAAAAGCCAAGATGAAAATGATAATCACACAAGCATGTGCGTCGAGGCAAAAGTGATGAATTGAGCGTGCCAAGTGTAGTTCTCAGTTATGATTGCTCATTTCGAGAAAAAGGTTCACACGAATAGCACTCTTGCTTAAAAGATTTTCTTTTTTAATTGATTGAAGCAAAGAGTCAAAGATGGAATCACAGACGCCTTATTTGTAACAATAACAGTAAAAATTACCCTGTTGGATGATGTGTCTTCACCATTTGCAATCAAAGATCTACATGTTAACCACTTATCACATTCTCTAACCCAGAACATCACTTCTCACATTCTCTAAGCTCGAAAAATCGTTTTCAAAACCAGATCCTTATAAACCAGTAGTACTAGAAGTTTCATCTAAAAATGGAAGTATCATTCCCCATCACAATGAATTGATGTAGTAAAAATCATGATCCAGATGATGAAAAATCTCACTTTGTAGAATCAACCGAGTAAATCTAATGATGCCTATAACATATTACACGTTTTCCCGGAAGTTCGTGCAAGACTCCACCTAGGCATGTGACAACCTTGGGATTGAAGTTTGGTTAAATTTAAGATACTCCTAGTAGACTGCTGATCTAGAGACAGGGTCTTTTTTTTTTTTTTTTTTAAAGCTTGAAGCTCATACTCCACAACTACAAAATAAAAATAAAATAAAAAAATAACCACGATGTTCAAGGAATTGGCAATATCACATAAATAATGCACAGCATTTCCTCTCCCAAGTTCAGTCCCATGTTGATGTGCTTGCCCAACTGATCCTGTCATGACTCGAGCTCTTTGCCTCCTCTGCTCTTCCATTTTCTAACCCAAAAGCTAAGCTCCTAATTCTAGAACTACATTTCTACATCGCATCTGTTACATATGATGATACCAAGCAGGATGTAATACACTCGTTTGAGTCTTCAGAGGCCAAGCAGGATGTAATACACCAAGGTGATTGGAAGTGCTATCAGCATGCCAAATATAACCCTGCATTGGGCAAATCACATATGGGACTGAGGAATCAAACAAGCGCGCTGAATTAGCTAGGGGTTGGCCATTGTCACAACAAATTTCCTGGCATGAATTTGAAACATTAACGAACACAACATTATCCTGGAGAATCACTTGATACTGCTCAAAGATTACTGTGCTTACTTTAAGAGAAATAATGTGATTAACAACTCAGGACAAGGTAATGATCCAACAATTCCAGCAATTAGAGACAATGAAGGAATATTACCCCGTGCTGAGAATGTCAGGGTGGACATTGTATTCCTTGGCGAACACGAACGGAACAATCCCCTGAGGAAGAGCTGCCTGCGGTGATCAGAACACGAGAAATTAACATCACGATAAGATCATCCCGTTACTTTATATGAGGCAACGTTATCAGCTTTCATAACCACCTGCACAATGCCGATATGAAGAAGCACTCCGCGTAGTCCCACGGTGATTGAGGCAGCTGCCATGACTGCAGGCCCCGTAATGAATCGGACGGCCATGGCAAATGTAGCAACAGCATTACCGCATGCTATGATCCTGGGTTGCAATGCCATGAATAAACCTACAATGATAATAGAATATTACCACATAATATCAGCTTTACATAATATGCATCATACATCGGAAGATTTTGAATTGGTCCGTTGCGGAGTGAGCTTCAGATATGAAGAAATTACCACATACCAAGACTGAACATGGCCATTCCTAGACCAGCATTGGAAAGTATTGCGATGGAACCAGCAATTATAGCAGGCATTTGAATATGCCACCTAAAGAAACCAATCGAGACGACATAAGAGCCAGCCAATTACCAGACAAATCACATACTAGAAGTAATTCATGAAGTTATAATCCATGTTAAGCACACCTGTACGAGACCAAAGACCAGGTAAGGCCAATGAGACTAGAATATGTATTCGGATTCCTGATAAGTTTCCTCCAAACCATTATCAAAATCAACCTCGTCATCACACTAGCAGGCGGCATGGACGTTGCTTTGGTAGGATCATCCTTCCCACCGGCCGTTGTCCTAATGTCAGCAGTGGAGCTCGAACCGAGCTTTGAGTGATCTGCTCCTTCCTCTGTTCCGTTAGCGCCTGACTTCCCAAAGCTGAACTCATCACGCGCATACTCCCCAAACTCTGCACCATCATAACACATGGCCACACAATCAACCAATGAATGATAAACAAACACCGCCTAGGGAATGATACGGATAAAAAGTTTATCAGCATCATACAATCAGCAGAGCCAGATGGTTATCACATGACAAAGACTGTAATGTAATTGTCTATAGAGATTAGAGTTGTGCAAACCTTTAGGATGAGCAACAGAACCAAGATCATTCCCATAATCACCAGCACCTCTAAAAACATGAATCCCTCCTTCAGAAACAGGAGAGGCACTTGAGCTCCACACAAACATATGAAGATCCTTTCCACCTTCAGCACCATTACCTTTCTTCTTCGCCACCGGACCGTTCACCGGAGAGAATATCCCGGCATTGGTCGGGACCGGATACGCGCTCCCGGCCTGCCCGTGAACCCCATTAGCCTTCATCCCATTCTCCTCATCATAACCCAAGTTCCCAAAATTGGACTGCCTAGGACTAGCACCACTCATGTTCTTCCCATTCACAAGGGAGTAGAAATCAGTGTGGTTGAAGCTTGACCCTCTTGGTGTAGGGTTCCTTGATGATTGAAGTGAGTATATCTCAGCATTTGTAAGGTTGGATACCCTAGGAGTAAGGGACACCCCAGAGTGAGGTCCATGAGATGGCCTAGAGAATATATCCGATCTTGAACTAGCTGATTTCCTCACAGTGACATGAAGTTTTCCATCATCACCCACTTCAGCTTCAGTTTGCAAAGGCTCTTTCCCATCAAGGGATATGATATCAGAATCAACCCTGAATGAGATGATGGAACCAGCAGTATCAGGAAACTGCTCAGATATCAGGATCCTTGCACCTCTGAACTCAAACAAAAACAGCATCAATGTGTACCAAATGATGCATTGTAGGACAACTATTTGGACCATCAAGCTACCAGATTCTTCTCCATACATACCCTTCAACAAGGGTATACCCATAACAAGGGTATTGGGCAAAGTGGAGAGTGAGAATAGGGTAATGGACCATTCAAGGGAACCCCTTGAGCTGATCCTTGACCATATTGCAAGGACTACAAGGACAATAACCTTTTGCAACGTATCAGCTGCTATGAATCTGAAGTTCATCGCATAAGGGTTATTGGTTGAGATGAAATGGAATGAGAGTAATGGGACAGCAAACAAAGCAACAAATCTGTTGATCCCAGAACACTGATCTGGGGTGAAAATCTTCCACCATTTCACTGACCCATAAGCCAATACCATTGCCACATAGAGAGGCACCACAGCAGTCATAACATGGTATAAATCTGTTACAGTAATCATCTTTCACCTCTCAAAAATCCAATCTTTTTCAATACCCAGATGAAAAAACCAGGTTTTCACCTCACTTGTCACTCTCCTACACTTACCCTTCAAAATTTGAGGGAAAAGAACAATGCCCAGATAACAAAAAACAGGAGAAAAATCAGCCCATTGAGTTCAAGTATTTGAAGCTTGGAGCTTTGATGTGGGAGGGGAAGAGACGGAGTGAAGTGGGAAATGATGTTGGGCTAATATTTATTGTAGGTTCAATGGCAGACAAAGAAATAAAAGTGGGGGAGAAGTGTGTGCATTGATTTGATGAGGAGCCACCTCGTCTCTCACAATACTCATCTTCACACTCATAGCTTGATATTCATTCAAGTCTTTGGCTGCTACAAGAAAGAGTGGGAAACCTCTGCAGGGAGGAGGGAGGAGCTTGAGAGAAAGATACTGAAGTACTCCTATGAAAGATGAGAGGATCTAGGTGCAAAGTTTATAAAGGGACACAGGGAAAGGAACCTTTCTACAATAAGAGTAACAAAGTTTAGATTGTTATGATATAAATAATATTGATTCGATTCGAGTTATAAATCTGAATCTTTATTATCAAGCTATGACTCATCACTAAAAAAAAACTAAAAAAAAAACTATGACTCAAGTATATGTCTAAAGCCACAAAACTAAATAGCTCGATGTCTTCAATATATTGATAACAGACATGAATATATATAGAATCCTATTAATCTCGAGCAAAATTTAAGATTCTTGTCGTGCTTAGAGAAGATCTATATAACTAGAGTGACACACTAGTATTTGACATTTGATATGAAAGAGATCAGTCTACTTCAAACATTAGAAGTCCAATCACATTCATGTAAACTATATCAGTAAATTTGATGTTAACAGAGAGTTGCACATTGATATGAGTCGATGCCCTCATATTATTCCCTTTGTTTCAGAAGGTTACATTTTTTATCCACATAAACAAAAAAAATCATGACATTACGAATGATTCATGGAACGAACAAACGATATTTTTTATAAATTTATCGTGAAACATCAAACATAGTATAGATCACGAACTATAATTTTGGGTCAAAATAACATTCGTATCATATCATTTATTAATAAAAAATAACGTATCTAAACACGTAACAAACAATGAACTTACGTAACGTTTCAATTATTATGGGACGAAAGAAGTAATTTCAAGATCGTATTGAGTATTCATTATGGGACCTGGGTCCTCCGCTGTTGAAACCAAACAGGCCAAGATACTGTTGCATCATGTTTGTTTTTTTTTTTTGTATTAAAAAGAATCTACATCCTATTTGAGAAATATCAATCTTTTAAAAAATAAAATAAAAATAATTTTATAAAAAATTATATTAATAAACAAAAACAAAAAAAATTCTTAAATCATCAAATTAATTAAAATCATTAGATCAATTAGGTATCCTGGTGCAATGTATTTAGGTAAAGTACAAAAATGCAAAGGCAACTTGAAAGGCAAAAGCTTTGCCCAATGAGCATTGAGATTCTTGGTGCTTTGTCTGCAAGATGTTTTATACTGTTTTAACCCATCAATGGCTTTGGGCAATGGAACAGTTGTGTGCCCACTGTGCCAAAGTGAAAAACAGAATATTGTCCTGTGTACTAACTCCGAAGAGGAAGTGTGTGGCCTTTCACTGCTTCTAACCAAAATTGCCCACATTCATTAAGTAGCTTCAATCAAAAGTTAATTAGTTTGTCAATAAAGATCAAGAGGTATTTTAGACATACAGTTATTCGTGTAATCTTTAATGAATCTATTTTTTTCTCATCTTTTGGATTAAGATAGTTACTATTGAGAAATATGGGACTCATGAAAAGTCAATGATATGATGTGATGAATTTTTAGATAATTATATAAAAGTGATTAACGTTGATGTTTTTCATAAAGATTATATTTCTCGTATAGATTAAACAAGATAGCATGGTTTTATACGTTTTAAATTAAATTCATGAATATTGAAAATATATTGATTCTTTTCTGATCAAATCCTTAGATGAAGTGTACTATTCAAACGTATAAACTCTTAACTACATTTGATGCCGCTGAGACCAGAAAGCTTTTGAGACACTCCATCATGCGTAGGCGGATCCCTGGTGTACAATTGGTATAGCAGAGTGGTGTCTGTGCATCCTAGCCTTTCAAAACGTAAGAAAAAAAAAAAGAAAAAAAAAACTATAACTCCCTATGTTGTTTTTCCCATCATTGGATCTTGTGCTGTGCTGAGACAACATAACGGGGAATCCAATTTCCCATCATGCTGCACAATTTAATGCTTCCGTGGCGCAAGATCCATTTTTAAATTTATTTTACTTGTTTATCTACAAGTTTCAGGTCACCAGAAATTCTTAAAGAACATATACAGATAAATTCTCAACTGCAATCATCTCCTTATAGCCTGGCCACATGCACTTGCCTGTTAAACCTCAAAATCAACATATAGAAAGTAGAAACTATGAGTCACACGAATGTTTCTGTATCACTCGGATCAACTTATCGTGATCATGTTCACTATACTGCCAATCTTGCAACCACGTTTCCTCTAACAGTTCTTACTCTTGACTAGAACCAGATTTATGTATCATACTCACCAAATAGTTTCATATGCCATCCTAGTAAATGCTCCTCATTAACTAAATATAGTACATAAGAGATGATGAAAATCCTGTAATTTCAAGCTAGGAAAAACCAGCTTGACATGATGCTTGTACCAAGTACGAGCAAGCAATGCATCAGCTTCAAAGTTCATGATAGGTGAACAGTTGACCCATTGAAATGAAACTTTGATGTGGCAAAATCCTTAGGCTCACCCCTGTTAGACAAGCAAAGTACTTCAAAAACTACTTATATGAATCACACTAAATGTGGAATTAATCTTGCAACCTACCCTCATCATCATCATCATCTTCCCTTGTCCTTGCCAATTGACTGATCATTTGACAAATAGCGGTGTACATATCAGGTTCCTAATGCCAAATGAACAAAAAACTTGGGACTAATAAATGAACTGATTTCCTGATAACGGTGGTGTCGTATCCTCAAGTTCTCAAATTCCTCACGAAGCTGGTTGTCGTTAATCTTCATTGATCGTTATGAACAACGCTAACTGTCCTCAGATATCAGCTATTACATCTATCAATCTTTATTGTACATGATCAAGGCATTGTTTCATAGATCTCGAGCGATACCTTCCCATGTACATGAAAGAATTTCCATCTACCTTAATCTACCTAAAGCGGGTGAGCATCAATCCTCGCGACTACGCGGTCCTTATGAAAGGTATTGTTCAACATTCTCGCCCTTCAAAGTTCAAATCCTTTTTGCTTGTTCAAAATTTCTTTCAGGTCTCTTCCGTTTGGCATCAAGACTTGACATCGAAAGAGGATTCCCTTGTAAAAGGTGATCGTCGTATGAAGTGGACTTACCATCTTTTTCATGCATTCCAAAGCAAGAAAGTTGTGTTTTTGGTTCTGCCCTTTTCCAACACTTACTAATACTTCAGATCAAGGGAATAAAATCACAAATATCAATAACTTAGGCAAAGATCAAGATTATATGGGTGACTCGAAAGAACTAGGATAGTACTATCTCCCTCCCAAATTAAATGCAATAATTGATTCGACATGAGATTTTATGTGTGTTGATTTTTTTTTTTTTTGAATTTGACAAGAAAGACTATTTTTTTTAGTGGTGGTGTATTTAAGAAAGTTAGTGGAATGTACTATAATGATTTGATATTTTTTTATGTTAAAAACTTTTCTAAAAACGAAATATTGTATTTATTTTAGGAAGATCTAATAAAACAAGTGTTGCATATTTTTTTATGAAACAGAGGAAGTATATTCTGTGTCAAAATAACTAGATTCTTCCCACTTAATCTGTGTTTATAAACACTACTAGATTCCACGAAGTTATCGATTAACATGCTCATAACCACTTCTGCTTCAGCCAAACAATCTCATGGAAAGAAATTTTCGTGGATAATCCAATTTGATCTCCAACCTTAAACCCTTACTCATGATTCTCATCATATCGAATTGGATTGCATGTCAACAACGAGGGCTCTTTGTAATCGCATGTTCAGAAAATAAAAGTTGGTTTAGAAATCATGACATGAAATCATTGTCAATTGAAATTCACACATGGTCTAGTCTCTTTTTACCTTTGGTGACCTCTCGGGTTCCTCAACAGTGGGCACGGCTACCCGATCGCTTCGATGGTAGAAGTGAAAAAACGACACCAAAAGAAACATAACACGCTGCCCTACACTTGTGGGGGTCACTTAACAAAGATTGAAACAGAGAAATCAAACTAGGTAAAAACGAAAAAGTTACCGTGGCAAAAACAGAGGAGGAGCATGGAAGCCCCGCAGAAAAGAAGAAAAGCGAAGAATGCTGCGAATAATTGGAACAAAATCGCAGGGGAATCTCACTCACCTTTGCCCCGACACTGGTTCGCCTTTCTTTTGCCTCCTCATGCGCAAGAGTGAACCACTAGTCACTGTCCCAGTCTTTTTCACGTGAAATATTAACAGTTTCTCTGTTACCATTCATATGCCACCGGTTAAAACTCAAACTACTGTTCGAGGGTCGGGTTAGCGAACCATTTGAATGAACTGGTCTGTTGATTGTTACGCAAGAAAAATGTTATGTGTAGTCGTTTGTGCACACACTCTTTCATCCGTTGATTTAAGATTATTTCATCATATCAAATGGCCGTGGCATTTCTATTCGGCGAATGAAGGTTTCATATATATTTCGGGTCTAAGAATCTATCGGACCATATGATGTTCATGTTTTTCATCATCGCAATTGTTTAGAGTCGCGTGATTCATTCCAAACAGCTAGTACCGTCTACCACAGTAGTATTTTAAAGAAAAAAAATATACTCATTTAATTTCATCAAATATAAGATGCGTATACAGGTTTATCATATTTTTATATAGAGAAATTATTTTCTGATATTTTTAAATTCAAAACCATAACTTTATAGATTAAATAAAAAATAACTTTTCATTGAACAAACTCCTCACTGTTTGACCCTAGCAGTATCTGAAGATGGAATTCAAATTCATGACGGTTATCGCACGCATAAGAGTCCAGGCTTATTAGCGTTGGACCTTTGTGCCCATCTCACATCAGCTTGAATTGGGCCAGTCCATCATTCTTCGGGCTGCAGCCCAATCCATTCTCGCTAGACTGACCAGTTCTGTCCCGTGACGGCGACGATGTCGGCAGCGGGCTGCGGCGACATCAAGGCGGAACCCTAGGCCGACATCTCCTCCGCCACCAGCGACCACCGCGACGTGCCTCGGAGTGTCCGCCACGGCTCAGGTGACTCCTCACTCTTCCTCTGCTTTGTGTACTGCTAGGCAGTTTTGATTATGTGATGAACGAAACGCGATCTGCAACAATGAATTAGGTCGTTTAATCATGGATGAGTGTGTTCGCCGGAATCTCGTTTGCTGGTGGAGGCGCCGACGATTATCGCTTGGGTGATTGAAAATGGATATGGTGATTAGGGTGTTCTTTTGAGATTTCTCGTGTTGAGGAGGACAAGGGGAAACATATGATTTTGTTTTGTGCAGAAAAGTTGATATGATTTTTGTGACGATTCCATTGACATTGCTTTCTAGCTGCCTTTGGGTAATTTACAACATTGTGCTTACTTGGAGTTGAATAGTCTAGTGTTTATCACACCGTGTTGCTTCTATTGCCATTCTCGGTGAACAATAATTCAGACAAACCTTTTGTGTTTGGTTACTTAATCTGATTGATAGTTAGAGGTTTATGGAACAATGATCACATGCATACATAGACATGTCCATTAAATTAAAATGCCATATTGTGTGCATTCGATGAATTTCCTAAGTCTTATTTCTATTAGGTCTAGGCTGTGCGTTTCTTGTCATGAACAACTTACTTCAGTAGTGTGTCCTTGTTTGCGCTCAAGTGTTGGATCTATTGTACCGCCATATTAATGTCTGATATGAACGTTTGCACAAATGTCATCTGATAATTTCCACATCTAAATTGCACAACCAAATCTTTTTACTAATGATGGATTTCTTTTTCTGTTGTAAATGAAGGTGCTGCAGAAGGTTCCCTCTTTTCAACAACAGCTATCGCCAAAACAATCAAGCTCATGCTGATATGACCGTGATGTTTGATCTGCCACACAATATCAATCTTGCACCTTAGGACATTTCGAGTCGAGACTTCAGGTTATGCTTTTTCGTTGACATCCTTTTTCTGTCATTATTGTTTTTGTGACTTGTTCGATTTGCCATTGTGAAGCCATTGTATATGTACCCTTAGAATCAACAATTTGCCAATATGGTCGGTAATGTAAAATTAAATTCAAAAGGTGAAATGTAGCATTTTATTCTGTAGAAATTTAACATTTAGAGATGATGAGAAGTATAAAGCAATTAACACATCAAACAAGTAGTCAACTACTAAAATGAAAGAACAAGAATTTTTTTTTCCATTGGGGGTAAAAAGTGAAAGTGTGAATACTTTTATTTTATTAGTGGACAGTAGGATATTTAGTTGTCATGCTCAATTATATATGCGCGGCATGAACTTTGCATTGATCATATATTGCATCTCCGTTCTTGTGAATCTTGCCAGCCTGAGGCTTGAACTTGTCGAATAAAGCCAGTACAAACGACAAGGAACGATTGCACAAAAATCTGACTTCCACTACCTTTTTATAACAAAGAGGATCGTTTAACTTTCCATTTCAAAAAATGGCCTTAGATATTTTCAACCCACATGCCTTGGTTGTTTTGTCGATGCAATCTCCTAAAAACTTGTAATAACCCGTCCTTGGTTGTGAGGGTAGAGATTGACCATATCATGTGTCAGTTGGAGTTGGCTTCTTAAAAACCTCTTCTTGTGCCATCGTCACCATAGAAATGGAGCCAAGAATGAAAATCAATAGAGCTATAACTGATGCCTTGACCATTTCTCAAAAAGGAGTGGAAAGTTTATTCTTTGTTGTTTCCTTTCTATTTTTTTGGTGGAAGATAAAGCTTTCGCCGTGAGATAGCTAGTGACAAATGGAGGGTATATATAGCTAGAATGAGGTATAACTGATGACTTCTCCAAATAAACGCTTCTGTGTCATTAATTTTATTGTTGCAATTCATTGAAGTTGTTCAGTTACTCGAAATCGAAGGGGAAAAAAGAAGAAGAAGAAGAAGCTAGCTATTATGTTTAACAGAAAATTAAAGGATTATCACTTCTTCCTCATCAGGTAAAAGATATTTGTTAGTAGGAACTTCAATATTTACGACAGTGCTATCACCTCTTATAGCTCCCTTTCCCTAAAATAGACATTCTAATTTCTGCGATATCAATTTAAGTGTGTGGCTAAGTTTTTCCTAGTGCTCACTAACCTGTTTCGAAAATCATTTTCTACACCCTGAAGCTTGATTCATCAACTCCAAACATGCCAACAGCATCGCTATACATTCTTCTACCACTACCATTTGAGAAATAGCTCAGTTATCCTATAATCAAAGGATATAATTATCAGTAGAAGTTATAAATAGCTCAGTGCTCACTAACCTGTTTTTCCTAGTTTAAAGGATATAATTATTAGTTATAATCTTAATATTATGTATATTATCATTCGCTCTTTAATGCATAAAATTCTAGAGAATGTAGATGGAAGCTCAAAATAAGAAAACTATATACAATGAAATGTTTATACCTTAGGTTTGAACTTACACAAAAGGAAAAACCACCATAAGTTAACAAGTCAAGCTAAACATTGAAATTCTATTAGTAGTTTATTTTTCATATTCATGAATGCAAACAAATAGAGGAGAAAAAATCTAACCAAAAAAAGAAAAAGAAAAAAGTTTTATAACATAATTTTAATTGTTAGCACTTCTATTGATTTTTAATTGGAGCATAATCGTTAGTGTAATTTTAAGAGGGAAACACCTCCAAATTCCAATTAAGATGTCTGAAAGGAACTAGGAAAAGCAAGAAAAGATTCTAATAGTGCTAACCTACCAGTTTTGAGAGTGACATCATTCGCTGGACCCTAGTGCTAATCTCAGTTGCTCCTAACATCATCCTTATACATTAATATACTAGTTGATTAATAGGTTGGTTCTCCCATTTAGTTAAGTCTCTTGTTCTGCTTAGCAAAAAGTGATAGCTAGAAGCTGCTGGCCATATAACTCATGCACTTCTAGTGAGGTGCTTAATCATTTGGGAATTCTTCATGATGGCTGCAAAAAATGGACAGTAAGAGAACGTGTCCTCTTTACAGTTGACGACTTGCAGTTTCCGCATTGGATACAATTTATATCCAATCCGGGGCTAACTTCGCATTCCTAGGTTCTCAATCTGTCTAGCATGGCATGAATCTGGTGAAACTGCGCTTAGCATAGATTGCCTATCGCATCACATGATAGCTCAAGTTCCATCATTTCTTATGTTGGATCATTGCCTGCCTAGCTGAAAGCATCCTTCCATTTTGCTTGACCTGGAACCAAAACCGTTAAGATAGCTATTCCATCCCTGTGCTTCCATATCACATATGTTTACTCCATAAACTGATTTCTCCTACCATGTAGCCTTGTTAACGAGGTAGTAAGAATGAACTAATAACAACAACAACAAATCAAGGGTTTATCCCATCAAGTGGGGTCGGTTACATGAATACGACGACACCATTCCACTCTGTCATGTACATCATCTTCTGTAAGATTATGGTAGGCCATATCATACTTCAAGGTTTCTCTCATGGTCTTTTTAGGTCTCCCTCGTCCTCTCTTGACATGTGCTAACACCCAAACTTCACTTCCCCTAACAGAAGTTGTGACTGGTTTGCGTTTCACATGACCATATCATCTTAGTCGTGACTCCCTCATCTTATCTTCTACTGAAGCCACACCCATTTTTTGTCTGATAACTTCATTTCGTAACATATCTATTCTTGTATGTCCATACATCCACCTTAACATTTTCATCCCGTTTACACTCATCTTCAGTACATGTTGTCGCTTAATTGTCCAACATTCTGACCCATATAGCATCGTTGGTCGAATAGCTGTCTTGTAAAACTTTCCTTTTAACTTGGTAGGTATTTTAGGATCACATAGTACCTCTGAAGCGCCCCTCCATTTCAGCCAACGTGTTTTAATCCTATGATCAATATCTGCATCAATTCCTCCATTCTTATGTAACATCGAACCTAAATATTTGAAAGAATCCATTTTAGGGAGAGATTCTGTTCCCAACAATACATTCTCACTATTTGTTTGACTACTCTTATTAAAGACACATTTCATATATTCTGTCTTGGTTATACTGATCCTTAATCCCTTACTTTCCAAAGCCTCCCTCCAAGTCTCAAGTTTTTCATTCATATCTTCTTTCGTATCGTCCACCAGAACAATATCATCAGCGAAAAATAAGCATCATGGTACTTCATCTTGTATAAGCCTAGTGAGATCATCCATTACTAAGACGAAAAGGTATGGGCTCAGAGTTGATCCTTGGTGTAAACCCACTTTAATAGAAAAAACAGTCGTTTCACCAACATAGGTTCCCATACATATAGCAGCTTCTTCATACATGTCTTTCACAATCTCGATATACCTATTCGTCACTCCCTTCTTTTCTAAAGTTTTTCAAATCACTTCTCTTGGAACAGAATCATACGTCTTTTCCAGGTCGACAAAAACCATATGTAAATTCTTCTTCTTTATCCTAAAACGTTCTATTACACATCGCAAAAGGTAAATAGCTTCCATGGTTGACCTATCAGGCATGAAACCAAACTGATTCTCAGTCATCCCTGTAACTTTTGTTAATCTTTTCTCTATCACTTTCTCCCATAATTTCATACTGTGACTCATAAGTTTGATTTCTCTGTAATTGGAGTAATTTTGAACATCTCCTTTGTTTTTATATATGGGAATCAAAGTACTCCTTCTCCACTCATTATCAGGTATCTTCTTATCTATCAAAATTCTATTAAAAAGTTTTGTCAATCAATTAACTCCTTCTATCCCAAGACATTTTCCAGATTCGATCGGAATTTCATCTGGACCCATAGACTTTCTTGAGCTCATCCGCTTTAAAGCCTCCTTAACTTCTTCTGTCCTAATACGGCGAAAGTAACATCGGTTCATCATCACATCTACATTCCCACTTGTTTCATTCAAGGGCACTTTCTTTATGCAATTAAAGAGTTTGTCAAAATACTCTCTCCATCTTTCCTTAATGTCCTCATCAGCCGTAAGAATATGCTCGACATCGTCATTAACACACTTTACCTGACCTAAATCCTTAGTTCTTCTGTCTCTTGATCTAGTTAACTTAAAGATTTCTTTTTCCCCCTCTTTTGTGTTCAGTCTTTCATATAACTTCTCATACGATTTATTCTTCACATCGCTCACAGCATATTTAGCTTCTTTTTTGGCGCGTCTATACTTCTCCAAATTTTCATCACTATGATATTTATACAGAGCCTTGTAACATTCTTTTTTATACTTTATTTTATCTTGAATCTCTTTACTCCACCATCACCCATCTTTATTCAACGGTGGTTGGCCCTTAGATTGTCCTAATGTCTCCTTCGTTACACGTCGAATACAATCAACTATCGCATCCCACATCTCACATGCACTCCCGTTAAATATCCATGGACCTTCTCTCAACAACCTCTCTCTGAAAAACTTTTGCTCATCTCTTTTTAAGTTCCACCATTTTGTCCTTATGAGATTACATTTTGTTTTCTTCTTCTTTTTTATTTGAGACAGAAGTACATCTATAACTAACAAACGGTGCTGAGTGGTTAAACATTCTCCTGGGATAACTTTACAGTCCGTATAATTCTTCAGGTCTCTTCGTCTGCTCTTCACGTTTTTTAAAAAAGATATTCGTAACCAATAAGTCATATGTCACAGCAAAATCCAATATATTTCTCCCTTCTATATTTCTCTCACCAAAACCAAATCCTTCTGAACCTCTGAGTAACCATTTTTCTCCCCACCAATATATCCATTTAGATCCCCACCAATAAAGACTTTTTCCCTCTCAGGGATCGACTGAACCTTAGCATCTTCTCCAAGACATACTTACGAGACATAAGCACTTACCGCATTAAACACTTGCTTCCCAATCAACACCTTAATAGAAATCATCATATCTCTCCAACACTTGATACTAACCACATTTTCTACCAATTCTTTACGCATAATTATACAACTCCATTCCTAGTCCGACTTTGACCATAATACCATAACTTGAATCCCGTACTTTGAATAAGCTTAGCCTTATTTCCGTTCCATTTCGTCTCTTGTAAGCAAACGATATGAATCCCCTTTTTAACCATTATTTCTACTACCTCTAAAAGTTTTTCATTCAAGATCCCAATGTTCCAACTAGTTAAACGAACTCTATTTTTCTGGACTAACTTCTTTAACCGCATCCGTCCGTGATGCTGGAACCCTTACTCATTTTTCACTACATCCGGACGTCGATATAGCGGCCTTTGCTCATTTTTCGAAGCACTCAGGCCATACAACGCGTCGCTGCTGAGGTACGCCCTAAGGAAATTTTCACAAGTTATCATATTCATGTTGAAAGATCCAACGGGATTTTTTACGTGTTGGTTGTCGGCTACCTAACACACAACCCTCACCATTTTATCCGGACTTGGGATCGGTTAGGGACGGAATAAAAATTCTCAACCTAGGTAGGTTTAGTAAGAATGAACTAAGGTTTTCCTAATTTCATTTTTCATTTGGTCGTGGGTGGTGTCCATTCATTGATATTGTATCTTAACCAATCAACCTGTGGTATTTGAATGGCTAGCCTTTGTCCTGCACTAATATCCAGCTTCCACTACGTGTCTGCAACAAGGTCCATCGTTTAGCTTGGTTTTGTGATTTATAAGTTTTGGCAGTTCGTAGCTAATATTTTCAATAAGATTGTAGCCCATGTCAATATAGGAGATCCACATATTATGGGATTCGATAAAGTCACTTATATTTGCCAATCAAAGTGAGTATATCATAACCTTTTTGTCAAAGTAATCACACACTGTGAGGATTTAGATTCTTATATATCCGAAATTTGCATTTGAATTATCATGGGTTTTCTTTCCCTTGCATTGATGAATTTAAACATAACACAAGTATCACCAACTTCTTTATTAAAAAAATGCATGTGTGTCTATCCCTTATCTTTCCTCGTGGTGCAAGTTTTGTGGTGTAGGAGAAATTGTTGTCTTAACAAGGCAAAGTGGTTGTGTCGTTTTTTCACGTTCAAGTTTTCAATTTATTGTACGACTGTATTAACATGTGATATGAGCATCGCACAAAGGTCATCTTCATAAGTTTCGCTACTAAATGAAAGATTTTGTTTTCCGCTGTACATGACGGTGCTGCAGAGGTTCCACTGTCAACAACCACCCTTGCTAAAGCACTTAAGTTCTCGCAGAAATGGAAATAACATCTGTTCTGTCTCACAATATTGATATTGGAGTCAAGACTTCAGGTCACGGCTTTTCATTGATGTTGTCATTTTCTTGTCTTTTGTTTTTCGCAATCTTGTTCCTTTTATCTATGTGACCTGCTGTATATTTATCCCTAGTATCAATAGTTTGCCGATTTGGTTGGTAAAGTAAAATTAAAGTTAAAAGGTGTGATGTAGCTTTTCTTTCTGTGGGAATTTTTCATTTAGAGATGATGAGAAGTATAACGCAATTAACACACCAGACAATAACTAAATGAAGTACTCTAGTGAAAGTGTTAAATGTTTATACTTTATTAGTCAACAGTAGGATATTTAGTCTCCAGGTTCAATTACATATGCTTAGTATTTGCAATGCATTGATCATATATGGTGTCCCCGTTCTTGTGAATCTTGACAGCTTGAGGCTTGAACTTGTCGAATAAAGCTAGTATGAATGATAAGGATCGATTGCACAGAAATCCGGCTTCCACTACCTTTTTGCAACAAAGAGGATCGTTTAGCTTTCCATTTTCAAATATGGCCTTAGATATCTTCAATCCGCATGCTTTAGTTGTTTTGTCGATGCACTCTCCTAAAAACTTATAGTACCCCGGCCTTGGTTGTGGGGGTAGAGCTTGACCATACCATGCGTCCGTAGGAATTGGCTTCTTAAAAACCTCTTCTTGTGCCATCGCCACTATAGAAATGGAGCCAAGAATGAAAAGCAATAGAGCTATAACTGATGCCTTGGCCATTTCTCAAAAAGGAGTGGAAAGTTTATTCTTTGTTTTTTTTCCTTTTTATTTTTTGGTGGAAGATAAATTGTTCACCGTGAGATACCTAGCGAAATTTGGAGGATATATATAGCGTGGAATGAGTTGATGCATTAGACTTTTTAAAATAATCACTTCCTGTGTCATCAATTTAATTGTTACATGTCATTTATTGAAGTTGTTAAGTTACTCGAAGAAAAGAAAAAGAAAAAGGTAAGCTATTAGGTTACCAAAAAGCAAATTAAAGGATTAGTACTTCTTTCTTAACAGTTAAAAGTTATTTTCTTGTTGGAACTTCAGTATTTACGACAATGCTATCGCCTCTTATACCTCACTTTCTCGCAAAATAGAAACTTGTATTACTGCATTATCCTTTGATTGTTTGGCTAAGTTTGTACTAATGCTCACTGATCCGTTTTAAAATGTCGTCATTCTCCACACCCTAGACTTATCTCGTTTACCCTGAACAGCTCAGCATCATGGCTCTACATTCTTCTACTAGTTGAGAATAGCCAGTTCTCCCATTGGTTTCAGTCTCTGGTTGTGCTTAGCGAAAATGGTAGATAGATTCTGTCAGGCCATATGACTCGTACACTTCTAGGTGACTGTATAAAATGGACACTCGAAGAACATGTCATCTTGACAGTTGACAACTTAAAGTGCCTGCATTGCATACAACTATTGTCCAACTGTGGGTCAAATTCCCGTTCTTAGACCCTATCTGTTCTCATGTTCTCAATTTAAGCATTGCATACACCTATTCTTCATTGGTTTTATAATTCTTATATATCTGGAGTCTGCATTCAAGTGTCTTGTGTTCTTATTTTCGTTGGTGTTAGGATTCTTATTTTCATGAAGGAGTGGTTGTTTTGATACTGGGTGTTCTGACGTTATACTTTAACAAGGCGGTCGAATCTCGATGATCCAAAAATCATGCTGATTCGGAGATTTGCTAGGGGGTTATTTAGGTGGCTTCTGGCGTTCGGGCAGTGTGCTCTATCATGGTATTGCTGGTTTGAGCCTCTCGTGGAGTTATCTTCTGTTCGTTGTTTGTTGTCGAAGTTGTTAGATGTGTATCCCTTGTATTTCTCAAGTCAATTTCCCATTTTGTGGGATGTTTCGTGGCTTTGATGTACTTAAA
>JAOVYX010000006.1:259446-340200 GCA_035668315.1 Drosera spatulata | reverse complement strand
CTTTTTTTTTTTTTTTTAACTTCATTGTCCGAAACAAGTGGTTCACATAGATGGCATCTGGATACTGGATCCTGATATTAGTTCGGT
The DNA here is from genome assembly GCA_035668315.1 of Drosera spatulata. Lineage (NCBI taxonomy): Eukaryota > Viridiplantae > Streptophyta > Magnoliopsida > Caryophyllales > Droseraceae > Drosera > Drosera spatulata. The sequence goes on along the minus strand of JAOVYX010000006.1, from coordinate 340,113 downwards.
CTTAACAGTTCAAGCAGATGAAGATTCTGCATCAAACGAGCATATGATTTTCTTCTCTCCACAGAGCAAGATCATAGTTAACGAGCATCTAGGAGGCTGCCTAGTCATCACCTAAGCAATGTGTATAACCAAATTCACTAGGATGTCCATCTGCTCAAAGTGTCCTCTAACGCTTAGATTTTCCTTATGGAAATACATTTTTCCACGGGCAACCTTGCTTTTCTCTCTCGATTGCTCTCTCTGCTTCCCTAATGTCGTTGTCATGTAAAACGTTATTGCACACAGCATATCAATAATTAAAATATATACAATACAATAGCTATGAAGTTCTTAGAATGTGTTCAGAGCTATCCTCCCTTAAAAGGAACACTGAAAGCAGAAATTCGTGATCATGGTTAAACCCAAAACCCCATTTATATCCAAACCACATAATTCTTCGTTTCAAATACAGAGGCACGATCAAACACATTCTCTCATCAATCGCATCAAATTCCAGAAGATAAAAAGAATAGCAAGTAAGCAAACCCGATCACACACATGTTCTATTCAAAAAATGGCGGGATCTAAACAATTTTGTACAAGAAAATTAAGATTTCCAATCAAATGAATATCATCACTAACCTGCTCAATCCACAATGCAATAACCAAAACCCTAAACTCTCGAACACGATCCATCATCCATTAATCCATCAAACCATCGAAACCTCGACGAGAGGATCACCCCCCCTCCTCCACCTTCCTCCTCCTCCTCCTCCAAACACTTCCAAAACCCCAAAGCACAACACACCCAATCACAACCCTCACAACATCAGCGACCCCGTCCTTCGCCGACGCCCCCACGGACCGAAAGAACCCTAACTGATCAGCCACTTCCTTGGCGGCCTCGACGAGAAGCGAAATCGACGCTCCGATGAGGACGCTGCGGCGTCGGATGAACTGGTATCGTGTTCGGGATGCGAGGACGGAGAAGAGGAGCGTTAGGGAGAAGCGGAAGACAATGTGCTGGAACTTGTCCGGAGCTAGCCACTCGTCGGTTCCGCCGGTGGTCATCGATGGGTTGCGCCGCCGAGTTAGGGTTCCAGCCGGCGGCGGCGACTGGGGATGGAGAAAAATGACGTGTGTGTCGAGTGAAGTTAATAGTTTGTTAATGACTCAATTTGTAATGAGATTATTTATGTATAATGATTTGTGTTTGTTCAATGGATTATAATTTTAATAGTAAGATTATATGTAGGTAAAGTTAATAGTTTGTTGATAATTGGATTTGTAATGTTATTATTTATATTATATAATGCGTGTTTTATCAATCAAATTATCGTATATATATAAGACTAAATGAATAATAAACATTTATTTTATTATGATACATAATCTTGAATGATCAAGTTGGATTATTAACACAAAAAATCGAAATAAGAAGATGTCACACACAATTAAGTTATCCTTGCATCTAAAAAGGTTTAAACATAGGATATCCTTTTTATCATAATATTAACAATGAGATTGGGTGCAGATAGTCGAATCTAAATGTAACAATATGAATGCTTAATAGATGTATAAATGAAGATTACATGAGGTTTATCTTGATACATTACTTCTTGTGTTTTCTATTGTTTCTGAGTACCTTATGAAATTATGATCCAGAGACCGTATCCAACATTTACGGGATAATGCACATAGTGCATTCGAGATCAAAGCCTGTAATCTTTGGGGAAGCTCACTTGAGGTATATAGCATACATAATGACAAACAGTAGAATGCTTCGACGACTTGTAGGGAGCAACACGTAACGCGAAGAAGGCTTTGATCAAAAGGTCGTATCCTCTGCAGATTTTGGTAGTGTCCATCAAAAGCGAAATGGCAGCACTCACTCCTCCTTGGAACCAAGGAGCTAAGGACAAACTGGCACACCGTCTGCGACGCTTTTCTATGGAGAATGAACTGAACCACATATAAAACATTACGCGAAACAAACGAAGCACACACACTCTTTAACAGCAATCAAGGACAGCTAGTTTCATCTCATAAACATGAGACACCAAAAGCTGTTAATCTCATCCGCCAAAAGGAAAACGCTCCGATGTGATTAAGAAGTACCACAGCCGTCAAGTTTGCAATAGATGGTTCTGAAACTTAAAGTACGATACTAAAACATGCAGCTACAATGATATGTGAGACATATACCTACGCTACGATGGAAGCACGTTGCTGAAGAGAGGTTCAACTCTATTGCAACGGATACTATCTGCACCTTATTACACGTTTTCGGGACAATGAACTTTCTTATGTCCCCTTGCACCACATTTAAAGCAGCTGCCACTGCACCATCTGCATTCCCTGTCATGGAGATACCGGGAGCACCTGGGACAAGTTGAATGGCCCATTAGACTTGGTGACCTAGGACGCTTTCTGCCGTAGTCATCTTCTTGCTCATCCACGTCTGCCAAAACTTGTTCAACCATTTCAGCATATGAACCCTCAACTTGTGCAGACTCAACCAACTTCTGCTTGATTTTAGGTTTAAGCCCGAGTAAGAAGTACGAAGTCATGGCAGATTCCGAAGGCATGCGAAATATCGCCATACTTTCAAGCGCATCCTGATACTCCCCAACCGACATGCATTCATCCATCTTCAAACCCACCAAATTCAACCACATTTTAGTTCTGAAATTCATATGAAAGTAATTCCTGGAAAAGGCAAGTTTGAACGTTCCCCAATCACGAACTTCGTGTTTCAGTAGGGTCTCCTCCACATGCCACCGGATACACGCCTTCCCTTTAAGCATAAACACAGCAAAATTCACCTTCTCCTCTTCACTGCATTGAAGCACTTTGTATATCTTTTCCAGTTCCAGGATAAATAATTTCTCTTTCATAGGATCTCTTGTGCCATCGAAAGATGGAGGATCTAGTCCCAGAAACTCTTTCATTTTCATCGCCTTGGTTGGTGCCTGCTGCTGTGATAGCTTATTCAACTGATCGAGCAACTGTTCTTCTTTTCTGAATTGATGTTGTACTAAAAATCTCAAATCTCGTACCACGTCGATCGAAGAGATTCTCATGCTTCAACTCACCATTGGCTCCACCTTGTTGATTACTCATCACGTCTTGATTATTCTTTCATTTCCTGTCATTGACACCAAAAGGCTCCATATATACCAAGTAGGTGCAAATGTTAAACCTAATCAAATCAACAAGCGACACACAAAAAGGCAAGTGTAGGACGAAGGGAGTAACAAATAAACCAGAATAGAATTTAGAAAGTATTCAAGTACATATGTGAAAAAAGCATATACTATGAAACTTCCGACAAGGACTGTTAAAATCGTTCATCCAAAATAGGGCACGATCTTTTGGAGATAGTTCTTTCCAGTATTGCTGCAAAAACCAGTAATCCAGCTTCAGGAAATATCCAATCCTGACCACTTGGTTAAGGGGAGAGGTCACTTATTATTGAGCTAACCTTTTCTGAACATTTCTATCCTATCTAATGGTCACTAATACTAAGAAACTCACATAATCCTACACAATATGGGTCAGGGGAGTGAGAAATCTACAAAGCCTATCTGCTAGTACTATTATAGTTTCTAATAAAATGAGAGGAACAAGTCCACGAAATCCCATCAAATGTAAGATATAGAAAAGACATTCTTAAAAATAAATTGATATATATATTATTATTATTATCTTATATAAAAAAATTATTTTCTGATGTTCTTGGATATCGAACATATATTACAATAATATTAAAGAAGTTATTTCTTAATATCCTCAAACTCAAAATGCAAGAATGTGGGAACGACCATAATCGACGGAAGAGTTGCCTACCACTAAACAACCCCATTCTTGCCTTTCAAAAAATGAAAAAACAACCCCATTCTTAGCATACTATCTAAACACATCATCATGCAAACCAAGCCCGGAAAAAGAGGAAAACCCCAGTTGTGATATTGTCCCATAACCCATTCCACTCATATTCGCAGTTTTTCGAATTCACAGTTGGATCGCGAGGAAGGGAAACGGAGAAACGGGCACCTCTTGGTTCCTCAGCTTGTAGAATAGATTATGAGATTTATTTGATTTTTTTATATTAAAATTTATAAAAATATAATAGGTTTATTTTGAGATGATCTAAAATAAAATATTATAATTAAATTGATCATGTTATATTGCATCGTTAAGTGGTGTTGTTCAACAGCAAATTGCATTTTATGAAGGTGCTACCATCAAATAATATCGCAAGAAGATTCGTCATATATATTATTTTCTTTTTTTTATAAAAAATACAACATATATGTATTTTATATTATTTTATACATATAAATATAAATCTTATTTTTATATTAAATTATATCTGATCGTCCCGTAATATATATTGGATTAAAATACGTAATTCATATAATCATTGAAACTTTATGATAAATTTATAATAAATTATATTTAATCATCATTATACACATATCAAATTGTATATCGATATATATATCCGATGAAAAGATTACATTTTTTAGTTTGCAATTCGACCCATTACCTTGCCTTATTTGTAAAGTAAATTGGGTAAAAAAAAATTCCACCATCATCACTAGTTCCACGTACTTCTTTCTTCTGATGTTGAAATTAGATCACTTTCTTAAACAAATCCAATCAACCCTTTTGTTGCCCTCTCTGTGGCCTCCCTCCCTCCTCTCGCACACGCTTCACTGTCACAATTCACATCCCGTTCTCCTCTCCATTTTTGATGAACCAATCCATCTGCTCGTTCCCCGTTCCCAATCCCAAAAAGAACGAGAAAACTCTACTGGGTCTTTCGCTTTGATGCTGATTCCCCAACGCGATAACTCGATGTGAGAGACCACGATTGGATGAGATAATCGGAACCCATTTCACGGTTTCATCATTCATTCGTAAAGTTTCAAGCTTGAAAGGTAATCATTCTTTGCCCTATCGAATTTCACGGTACCTTCTTCGATGCCCTAATTCTGCGATTTCCGAACTTTCGAGTTGTTGAAATTCACTTGTGAGTTGTTGAAATTCACTTGTTTGATTCAGGGATTCGGTGATTCAATCAAAAGGGTGAATTGGGTAACTTCTTTTTTGGGTTAGTTTTCATATTCTAGAGTGGGGTTCCAATACGAGAGAATTTAATGAGATTGAAAAGTGGACTATTCGGTGAAAGTGTGAAACTGGGGAAGGTTTTTTGTGAGCACTGAGTTAGTAATCTGAATGGGATCTTTAGTTAGAAATGTGTTAACATCGTTCTCATAACCATGATGGATAATTCGATCATCTAGTTTTGATTCTATTTATATTGCCCTTCTTTGTTTTTTTTTTTTTTTTTTCGGTGACAAGGTGTCGGGACCAGCTCGTGTATCTCGACTAATTCCCGACCATTGACAAGGTGCCCTCACCAGAAGTCAACTGTGTGGTTAACCCGAATTTTGAGGTTAGTAGGATTCGAATCCAAGACCTTCAAGAAGAAAGAGGTTGAATCGAACACCACTGGACCAACCCACGATGGTTTATATTGCGCTCTCTTTTGTGTCTGCTATATGCTTTTAAGCTTCAGGGAGTGAGGGTTAGTTCTGAATGATATGGTTTGCAAGCCTATAGCCGATAAGAAATCGTCGTGATTTACCAAAGTTCATCCTTCGGTTTCATTGTTCGCTTGATAGTCTTGGTTAGTGGTTAGATTGAATGTTTAATGAGAAGTTTGTCAATCTTGTTTATATTCCTTTGCTTTGCTTTTCATCTTGTCTGTGCTTTTGCGATTGGGATTGTGACGATTGTTGTATATATTGTGAGAAATAAATGTGGAAAGTGTCCTTCAGTGGTAGATTTTGTTCTGTGTACGGAGTTGGTATCTACTCTTGCCTTTTTCGGAATGTTTGGATGCTATTAAATGATATGGTATAATATCAGAATGCAAGATCCTGGGCTGCTGTTGTTCAATGCTTTGAGGCAAATGTTGTTTGATTGCTTTCCGATACTTCTCTGGAACTGGCATATGTTGGTAACTCTTGTCATCATAGTTTAAGCGTGACAAGATGGAAGATTTGGTCAGGCATTATCATTTCCTCCTAACTTTGTGATTCCTCTATTCTTCCGCGCTGAAGGAATTCCTGGTTTGAGAAGTAATGGCATATGTTCTTCTTTGTTTTGTCTTTGGAGGGGAGCATATTTATTTTTTAAATTAACCTTTCTCAGCTGTGAATTAGGAATATATCATTCTTTTTCACTCTGAGTTGAGTTGATGCATTTTACCCTTGCTGCTTACTATCATGCCTGAATTGCTGGTGATATAGATTACGATTAAGGCTTCTTGAATTTCTCGATGTTGTTTGATTCCCTGGAACCATTACTTTCCCTTGCTAGCACGCATGAGTGTGGTTAATGAGAATGTTTGCTTGGTGATACTCATTGATCAGTGACAGTACGGTCATTCTGCAATATCCTGCATTGGTCTAGTTAGATAATCGGAAACATGATACCAATAGATCTTTGACTCCTTTGTGAGTTTTCTCTCCTCTCTCGCTTGAGGGTAAAATGTTTTAACGTAGAATGACTAGAGATACTAGTGATTGACCACCTTGATATACCTCTAGGCTCAATTCTTGAGCTTGACTTTGATGATTTTCATAGAAATTCTCTTTTGTGACGTTGAATTTGATAGGTGAAGTGTTAGGTTGTCACTTGTGAATTTTAATCTTTTTTTTTGTGTGTGTAAAAATTGGCACTTCTTGCGGCTTCGATAATCACATTATTGTTCTTTGTTGTCTTCCTGGTAGCCTCTACAATGGCAGACATCAAAGAACCACTCCTTCGAAGGAAGCCGGCCTCGGCTATGAATCTTAAAGAAATGTCTCATCATCCAGCTTCCTCCGGACGTCTACCCTTCCAAGGGATGGATGTTTCTGGGCTAAAAAAGCGTGGCCAAAGCATTCGATCATGGATACGTGTTGACGCATCAGGAGACTCTGGTGTCATAGAAGTAGATAAATTCACAATGATGCGCCGATGTGACCTGCCTGCCCGTGATCTTCGCTTGCTTGACCCACTGTTTGTCTATCCCTCGACTATCCTCGGGAGAGAGAAAGCCATTGTTGTTAACCTCGAGCAGATTAGGTGTATTATAACAGCAGATGAGGTGCTTCTTCTGAACTCTCTTGATAGCTATGTGATGCAATATGTGGTGGAGCTGCAGAGACGATTGAAGATGGCTGGTGCGACCGATTCTTGGCCCTCAGATGATTCTGTTGTCAGTCGAAGGAGAGGAAGTAGAAACTTTGACAGTATGTCACTGTCACCTGATTATTTGCCATTTGAGTTTAGGGCACTTGAGATTGCGTTGGAAGCTGCATGTACTTTCCTTGATTCTCAGGCTGCCGAGTTAGAAATCGAAGCTTACCCACTGCTTGATGAACTAACATCAAAGATTAGTACTCTGAACTTGGAACGTGTGCGCCGATTGAAGAGCAGACTCGTTGCACTAACCAGAAGAGTTCAAAAGGTACTACATTCCTTACACTCTAGGCATGCTCATGAAGAAAAGTGCGATGATTTTTCTTGGTCCATGCGGTGTAGGTCAGGGATGAGATAGAGCAGCTAATGGATGATGATGGCGATATGGCAGAGATGTATCTCACCGAGAAGAAGAGGCGAATGGATATGCGGTTTTACGGAGAGCAATCTTTGATAGGATGCAAGTCAAATGATGGCGTTCAGTCACTCTCAGCTCCTGTTTCTCCGGCCTCGTCTCCACCAGACTCCAGGAAGCTTGAGAAGAATCTGAGCTCGAGGAGCCGCCACGAGAGTGTGAGAAGCTCAGAGAGTGCTGCTGGGAGTATAGAAGAGTTGGAGATGTTGTTAGAGGCATATTTTGTTGTCATCGATAGCACTCTTAACAAGCTTACCTCCGTATGAGTCCGTCCACCTACTTTCACTTGATTGATTATTAAGATTGGTGATTTTGATCAAAGGGTTATTTACTTTCAGTTGAAGGAGTACATCGAAGATACAGAAGATTTCATCAACATACAGCTGGTATGAGCTAATGTTCGGAAATACCTTGTGAAAATGAGTGATTCTTTTTAGCAATGCTACAATTGCATGGTTGTGACATCGTCGACTTACAACTTTGCGATGCTTTCGTTAATCTTGTTGAACCATTTTTATGATTCTTCATCAGCCACAAAGTTATGGCAAGTTGATCAACCAAGCTTTTTGCTCTTCCAATGCAGGATAATGTCAGAAACCAACTTATACAATTCGAGTTACTATTAACGACAGGAACGTTCGTGGTTGCCATCTTCGGAGTGGTGGCGGGAGTATTTGGAATGAACTTTCCGATCTCATTGTACGACGACGCAAATGCGTTCGGATGGGTGCTCGGGGTGACTGGAGTATCGGGCGCTATCATATTTTGCTCGTTTCTCTGGTTTTTCAAGCATAAGAGGCTAATGCCGTTGTAAGCTGTCGTAGTTCATGTGCATAATAGTATTTCTCAAATTGATGTGAGCCTACTATTTTTTGGGCATGATATTTACAGAGAAGCTTGTTCGTTTTCATAACATGCTGTCAAATGTTGCCTGTGACAGTCGTGAGGCATGCGATATCTATACAAGAGATTGTTCATCATAACAATATGTGTCCATAGTAGAGTGTTATTCGGATGTACCTTTCGGTCTTGTTCATATCGTCAGATCAATCTTTGACTGTATGTGCCTGTAGGATCATTAACAGCTTATTGATCCATTTAATTGTGTTTTAATTTCAATTGTATACTTCCTCGTTTAATACTACATGCAATATTTATTTATTTGAACCGTTTCAAAATATATATACAACATATCATATTTAATAATTTTTTTACATAAAAATATCAAAATAATCATTATCTGTTACGGTATATTCATTATCTTTTTTCATAATTGTTATAATAAATCCTACTATCACAAAAATAATATTTTTTTTTATCAAATTTCACACAAATTCAACACACATAACTATACATATCGGATCAAAGCGTTATCTATATTTTATAACGGAGGGAGTATTTATTATTGATCACATCTATATAATGACATATATTTGTTTCTTGATATCCTCACATGTTGAACCATTGATCTCAGTAGAAGAGCATCTCTTGACAACAAACTACCCTGTTTTTTTAATTTTTTTTCATTCTCTCTTCTAAACCCCACTTTCATTTTACTACTACTACTACTAAAAAATATTATTTTTTTTTCATCAAATTTCATAAAAAAATCAACACACATAAAACTACGTTTCGGGTCAAAAAGTTATAAATAAATTAGAACGGAGGGAATAATTTAAGTTGTATATTTTAACGATAGGCTAATGACGTAATTTTCGTGCATAGTTTAGACACACAACGAAACATCCCAAATATATATTGAATAATAAAAAATAAAAATATTTGGGTAATTTAATACGATAAAATGAAAGATTCCTAAAAAAATTGTTGGAAAGATTCTGGTTGGCACAATCAATATTTTAAAATTTTTTCAAGAATTTTATTTTATGATATAAAATCAATCAATATTATCGATTTTAAATCAATCCTATAATATTTAAAAAAAATTCAAATATGGTATGTAAATTGAGACGGAGTAAACCCACAATTTTCGAATGTTTTTAAGTAACGGTTGACTTACCCCTGTATTTTGCAATAAGAGTCCCAACCATCAACCGTCCACCGGCTCAGGCGGGGCCCACAAACTACCTACTAAGTCAACTCAACCAACACCACGCCCGCTTGGACATTGGTGGGACCACCCAAAGATAAAACAGAGTAAAACAAACCAAGGGAAGAAAAGTGGAACCCGCTGTTGACCCACGAGAAATCTGAAGAGGTACGAAAAAGATAAGAAAAATGTTACGAATACTGTTTTTATATTTTATTTATGGATTATTTTTTTATGATTAGTGGATAAAAAACTACATTATCAAATTATAAGATTGTTTGCAGTTTTTTTTTTCCATTTTTTATCCCTATTATATAGCATTATAATGTTATTTTTTTTATATAGGGATTCAGTTTTTTACTCAATCATTCAACAGATTCCTTATATCGTTTTTTCATATTTTTTTAAGTTATTTATATACAAAGGTTTTCATATCTATATATATTATTGATATTTTATATACACTATTTGTGATATAAAAGTCTTCAAATGATTTTTTTCATGAATAAAAATAATTAAATTTCTATTAAAAATAATTTTTTTAATTTTTTTAATTGAAATTAATATTTTGTAAGTTTAAATTTATTTTAAATTATGATTCTTCTATAATATAATTGTAATTAATTTAAAATAAAAATATATGTGGTTTAAGGAATGTGTTTTTTATTCCTTTAAAATAAAAATTTTGATAGAGAATAAAGAATAAAATGAGGATAGAATAGGAATAAAAAAACTAATATGAATAATTTTTCATAAAAATCCTTATATTTAAAAATTAAAAAAGATCTAAAAAATACACTAATAATGTTATAAGGATCTCAGAATTAATCATCATAGAAGAATCAATAAAAACACACAGTATTCATGCTGGATGATCGAAAGTTGGAGACGAAGGAACTGAGATGGGATTACCTGTTACCTGAACAGCCCGTGACGGAGTCACCATCTCACCTACTCCGACGTTTACAATCTCTCGACACTTAAAAATCGCAATGGTACAGTGATAAATTTGTAAATTACTCCCTTTATTTTATTTATTTTATAATGTTTTGATTATATATATATCGATATAAAATTTGATATACGTATAACGACGATTAAACATAATATTTGATAAAAATTTTGTGAAGCATTAATGATTGTATAAATTACGTATTTCAGGCTAATACATATTACAGGATGATCAAATGTGATTTAATATTAAAACGAAACTTATATTCATGTTCATAAAATAATATATAATACGTATATATTGTGAAATATATTGTACGGAAAGAATACCTTATTTAGAACATCTCCGATACAACATGTTACATACTGCAAATACAATCTATATTTTAGAAATAGATAGTGTTGATTTATTATAATTTGGTATTGTCGTTTCAACGATGTTGTGTTATAGTTTAACAAGATCATTTTATGAACGATAATGACTTAGCTATATATTATTTTTGGGATTCCTTTTTTTTTTTCCTTGAGATTTTTCATCAATCTCTTTATGCTTCATCTATGCTAAAAATAGACAAATGTCATTTGTCTTGCTAACTTTGGCAACCATTATGACAAAAGCTATTTTTTGTCAACAACAAAACACAACCATTACAGTGAAAAAGACAAAAAGAAGATCAATTGTTACATTTCACATGTAACATCTCATATGCATATCCGGATGTTCTTATCTGAGAGAACCTACCACTGTGATTTCGAATGAAATACAACAAATCAAAAAGTTAAGAAACCACGAGAAGCTACATTCCTTTGTCCTACCGGTTTCTTGGTGAGGTAAATTTTGGGAAGCCTATCTAATGTTTAGAATTTAAATTCTGTATGTGAAAAAAATGTGGCTAATCTTCGTTCAAGTGGGAGTAAATGAGAATGCAGTTATACTATTTTCGTCTCAATAAAATTATAACATTTATTATTATTTTTATTTTATAATTATTATAATATTTTTTTACTATTCAGTACTTAATTTGAGAGATTTTATTATTCATATAAATTACAAGATTTAAATTTTTTAATGGTTTACGGCCATAGTATATGACGCTTACTATCATTAATATTTTACGATATTTTTTCAAAAAATAACGTTTGATCGTACTGTAATACCGGTCAAAACTTCTATCGTTATGCGTGTTCGGTTAAAAAATTATAATCTTTTTAGAACGAAATGAGCAAATTGGGATGTTCCAATTATATTACAATATTATCCTATTTGAAAACTCTTTTCTTACAAAATATTTATTATTTATTTTATATAATATCAATTCATTTCATTATTTTTTTATAATTTTTTTCACTCATATAGATCAAAAAATAAATAAATTTTTTAAAAAATTAATATAAACATAAATTATCGTATTAAATTAATCGATTAGTTTTTAAAATATCGATGCATTGATAAAATGGAATCTGGGCCGGTAATGGGTAACGGGTGAGAGGGGACAGGTGTCAGTCGGTGTGGAAAATGTCCGCTGGCGTTGTAGGTGAGCGACAATGACGGGTACTTTTTGCCCGCTGCTGGTGCGTGGATCAGGTGCTGGACAGCTGCAATTTTTCAAGTCAATTGCATTAAGCCTCCGATTCCTCCAAGAATTACGAACATGTTCGTACTTATTTTAAAATTCGAATAAATATAAAAATTTGATTTAAAAATATATTGAGATAAATTTTGTTTATATTATGGGATGATCAAATTTTATTTTTTATAAAATTATCGTAAAATCATTAACGACAGTTCAAGTTATAGAATTCAACTTTAGATCAATAACGTAATTTTCTTATATCGTGAGGACAAATAAATAACTTTCTCAAAATACGTATTGAATAACATCGAAAATATAATGTTGTATTTATTTTGATACACGGGAAATAAAACGCATTTTCTCACTTTCATTGATATATTTGAAAATTATGAATAAACCAAATGAAGTTTATGAGAAGGACTTATCGAATTTATGATTTTCTTTTATAAGTTATAGAATTTATGATTAGTTACATATAAGTTTATTTGTGAAGAGTAACAATCCAACCTTCATTGTTTAACATTGGCGAATTTTTAAATTCAAAATCAAAATCAAAATATATAAAACAAATAAATAAAAATCACGCAAATTGATATTTTTGACCTTTACATCTTCCTTATCACTGATAGATTCTTTTGTGGCTTACTAAAATTTTTTCGCAAATGAGCAAGGAGTCAAAAGAAAATTCATCGACCGTAGAAAAATGACTCTTCCATTGGCCACTTTCTTACCCCCTGTTATGATATGATGTCAAACCAACAAACATACACCACCATCACATTGCACTCCTCATGCGAAAACCTTCATGATCATATCTCTTTAAATCCAAGCAATGAATCCCACACTCAAAACCTGAAACCCACACCACACCAAACCAAACCACCACCAAACTCCAAACTCCCCTCATCAAAACCCACACACAATTCCTCTCAACAATTCTTCCCCAATATTCTTCCTCACCATGATCATCACCATCAAAAAATCATCAATGGTGACCCCATCGTCCACCACCCCGTCTCTTAGCCTCTACAACTCCAACGTCGACCTCGTCGTCCCATCCATGCACACGCCGAGCGTATACTTCTACAAACCCACCACCACAACTATGTCTCACACTTCCTTCTTCGACCCGGAGGTCCTCAAAGAGTCCCTTGGGAGGGCGCTGGTGCCGTTTTACCCGATGGCGGGGCGGCTGAGGCGGGACGAGGACGGGAGGATCGAGATAGACTGTAATGGCGAAGGGGTGTTGTTTGTTGAGGCGGAGGCGGATTGCGGGGTGGAGTTGTTTGGGGATTTTGCGCCCACGGCGGAGTTGAGGAGGTTGATTCCGAAGGTGGATTATGGGAAGGGGATATCTTCTTATCCTTTGCTGGTGTTGCAGGTGATTTTTTGTGTTCTAGGGATTGCTTTTTCTTGAATTTGATGGGGTGATAATTGGTGTGTATAATGATGGATTATACCGATGACGGTGCATAATTTTGTTGGAATGTTGGAAATCAATTTTTAGGGCCATAATAATCGGAGTTTCCCCGTCATTGTTTATGACGGGATTAATAGTTTCAGTAGTTGATATCATTCGAAAATCCTAGCCAAGGATGAGCTTCATAAGTGTCGAAGGTTTTCCGTTGAAACCCGGTTGCACCAAATAACCCACAAATCAAATCAACCATCTAAAGTTGTACCGCTAGGCGGTTGATGTCGACTCAAGCACTCAACACGTTTTTTGATCCTCCTCTGACCTGACCTATCGATCTGGATCAACGTGTTTTATTTATTTGAGATACAGGGAGGGAAAATGCAAAATATGAATACGCCTATTTAGTATGTTGAAATATCTCCCTATTCTGTTTTAACAATTATGTCTAATAATAGCGATAAATGGTCCAAAAGTGGGTCATATAATCTCAAGTAGTATAAACTTTCCTGGGTAGTTTGGTCACCAACTCCTGTGCTAGTGAAGTAGCTTGCTTAGGTAAAATGGAGCAATGCTAATCGTCCCCGCGCGTACACCCTCGGGCCCCATTTTTTCCCTTTTTCAAAATATATTTTAATTCAAATTAAAATCAAAAATAATTTTTAATATATAAATCAAAGATAAATAATAAGTATATATTTGAATTCTCTTAATTAAAATTTATAAAATAAGATCAATATTGGATATAAAAAAATCTTTAAAATAAAAATTTATTTTTAAATTAATATGTGTAAATATCTTTTCAATTCCAATTATAACCACATGTTATTTATCTCATCCTAAAATGAAAGACAACAAGATAACATATATGTATGAAGATATAACTATGATTGAGGTTGAAAAGATGAGATAAGGAGCATGTGATTATGGTTGGAGTTAAAAATATATTTACACATATTAATTTAAAATAAATTTTTATTTTAAAGATTTTTTTATATCCAATATCGATCTTATTTTATAGATTTTAATTAATAGAATTCAAATATATATTTATTATTTATATTTGAGTTATATATTAAAAATTATTCTTGATTTTAATTTGAATGAGATCATATATATCAAGGTATTTGAGAGAGAAAGAAAATGGGGGCGGGGTGCGTTCGCAAGGGGACGATTAGCATTTTCCTTAGGTAATTCATGGTTATAGTGCTCAACTTTCATTTCCCTCCGTCACATAACTTCAAAGCGATCGATTCTTATTCTTAACGATGTTATAAAATTTTTGAATTGGTTCACGATCAAAATTTATAATTCAATTTATCATTAGTGTTCATAATGATTTTATAAAAAAAATTACGTTTGATCGTATTAAATTAAACCTCGAACAACATGTTGTAAAAATTCGAGACGGAGGGAGTAGTTAAATTGTTAGATCACATAATTGTACCTGAAACTATGATAACTCTATTGATCTTGTTCTAGAGAAGTTGAAGTAGATGCATGGTTATGTATTGATTGGCTTAGCTGTGTTTGCAAGTATGCTTTGTTCGCTGTATTCATTCATGTCAAAGTAACAGCTCAACCAAAACTAGAAGTGCATTCAATTCCTCCATCTACAAGTTTCTGTACAAATCTACATGATTGGTTATCCACACAAATGAGTGTTTATTGGCAAGGCAAATCATTTAGGCATGTTGTCTTTATACATCATCAGGCTAGGATAAGTAGATCTGACCATAGTTTCAGAATCATCAGTTTTGGTTTCAAAATCGACGATTCCAATTTAATAAAAGAACACATCGAAATCGGAACTTTTTAGATCAATTCCAGTTTCGGTTTCAAAACCGACGATTCTGATTCCGATTCCGATTATGATGTCGATTTTGGTTCCGATTTAAGTTAGTGACCGTTTCTTTACATTTTTATATAAATTTTGTTCACAAGATGCAAACCAAATGACTTTTTATTTTAAAAAAAAAACATAACTAAAACATGATATAAGATGAAAATAAGAAAACATATATATTCTTATTAAAAAACTGTGCTTAATATATATGACTCAATATGAACGAAAAATGAATTGATGAAAAAATAATGTATTTCAACTAAATAGACATAACAAAGAATGAATCATAAGATATGAATTAGATAGATAAAAGAATTAGGGAAAAATATAAAGACATTAGGGGAAAATACTCCGACGTTTTAAGGAGAAAATAGACGGTTTAGAACTGAGCTGAACTGAACCGACGGTTTCCGTGGTTTTTTGTGGAACCTAGATCGAACCAACATTTAACGGTTCGGTTTCGGTTTCTATCGGTTCTGGTTTCATAACGGTTTCGGTTTTTGAACCAACGATTCAATTTCGGTTCAAAATCGAACCGTGGTCAGGTCTATGTATATGTGATGTCAAATAAATATAACTTGTCTTCAGATCAGAGTATATTGTTCTGTTCAAGGCATCACGGAACTCTTTCGTGAAGCATGGATAACTCTGAGAAATGCAGTATTAAAATATGTGACGATTAGGAAGAATTTCATGACTTGCTGATTCTCTCCAGACATTGATACCCTCCAATCAAAATCTATATCTTAGAATGGAGCGAACGATATAAGTGAAAGATATTGGAGGGATAGTGATGTACATGTATTGTTCAACCATGAGAATTCTAGGAGCACATCACCTCAGTGTGTGCTTGACCATATCTCCTCGATGATGCCTTGACCGTTGCCAGATAACATAGCTTACTGTTTCGAAATGTAATCATAGAAAGACACAGCCTTTTCGTTACTGCTCCAACTGTTTTGGACTACCTTCTTAATGTCCTAAAGTTGATTCAAGACTCTGCATCCTCTTTCATTCGTAGCACTACAAGGACACATTACAATTAGTTGCACTGCTTATATTCTATGTATGCATAAGTGTATGAATGAACATTCTACTGGCACATCCACGCCACCCCGGATGACAGGAGAAGGATTTTCTGATATATACCTGGAGAATACCTTATCAGGAATAGACTGATACAGTAGTATAGAAATAAAACTTCCCTAGTAATTTTAATGGCTCCGGAATTCGGAAAAGCCTTTGATTTGAAGTGGTTGGATGTCGTGAGTGTGAGCAACCTCCTTGGAAAGATGTTTCGATATCGAGTGACGGCAAGTTGTAACGTCCTGGGTCAGTACTAGATTGTGCCATCGCTGTCGCCTGTCGGGGACAGTAGGGGCTGTCTTCATATAAGTTTTGATACATACCAAGTAACATGTAGAAAATAGCCATGGCCCATGAGCGACCTTACCCTGCTAAGATCTTGCGTCCCTCATGAGACTGCTGATATCATGATTCATGGCTAGCTCTTAAATCACTGGCATGGGATCGAGCGGATTCACAGATGGGGAACATTCATGGCTAGCTCTTAAATCACTGTTCATTGATATCTCTTGATGTTCAGCTGAGCCTGTTGCGGAATGTGCTGGTTGTTGTCTTTATGTTTAGTTGTAGCACCTTTGAGTCTGGCCACGATGCTGTGAAATATTTTCACACAACGATGGACCGCAAGGATAATCATGGTTGATCAATGAGTAGCCAAGAGTACATATATGTGAGCTGTGTATGGTCCAGTGATATAGATAGGCCACAACCACTATGCTTTTGATTCAATACCTTGGATTGATGAGGGCACATGAGGTGCTGTCGATGTGAGTTTCACCTTCATCATCCAGCTGATTCATGCATGATTCATCACCGTCCTGTCATGTAACAGATCAAAGTTGTTGTCACAGTGTCTTAGTAGTTTGCTATTCATTGCGCCGATAAGGCTATTTTAGATCTCATGCTGATCTTACTTCTGGGATTATGCTCATAACATTGTTTTGGAACACAAGATAGTTTCGGTTAGGACTAGGGAAAATGGATCAATTAGACCTGTATTATGATCAATAGACTGCGAAAATTATACACTGATTTTCGCATAGGAAACATATCACTATAAGATTAAACTGATGCGCGGTGATAGTCACTTGATTCATATACCTGATGGCTCCTGGTTCTTGCAGGTGACGTACTTCAAATGTGGCGGAGTCTCTCTAGGTGTCGGTATGCAACACCATGTAGCCGACGGAGCTTCAGGTCTGCACTTTGTCAACACATGGTCAGATATGGCTCGTGGCCTTGATCTCACCCTGCCGCCATATATTGACAGGAGGCTGCTTTCTGCTAGGAACCCACCTGCACCCAAGTTCCACCACATTGAGTACCAACCGCCACCGACCTTGAAAACCTCTCCACAGTCCAAGAAGTCTCAGATAGTCCAAGACGAGACAACAGTCTCGATGTTCCATATTACTCGTGATCAGATCAACGCTGTAAAAGCCAAGTTGACAGAGAATGGTAGCACAGCCAAGTATAGCTCCTACGAAATGTTGGCAGGCCATGTGTGGCGGTGCGTGTGCAAGGCCCGTGGCCTAAGGGACGATCAGGAGACCAAGTTGTACATTGCCACAGACGGGCGGTCAAGACTGCAGCCGCCACTGCCACCAGGATATTTTGGCAATGTGATCTTCACCACGACGCCTATTGCTGAAACCGGCCAGCTAGTATCAAAACCAACATGGTACGCTGCAAGCCGGATACACGAGGCATTAGTCAGGATGGACAACGAGTACTTGAAGTCGGCCTTGGATTACCTCGAGCTGCAGCCTGATCTAACCGCTTTGGTACGTGGTGCACATACATTCTGGAATCCGAACCTTGGCATTACCAGCTGGACTAGGCTGCCTATACATGATGCTGATTTCGGCTGGGGCAGGCCGATATTCATGGGTCCTGGCGGCATCCCGTACGAGGGGCTAGCGTTCATGTTACCTAGTCCGACTGGCGATGGAAGCTTGTCACTAGCCATTGCTCTGCAGGCTGAGCATATGAAGCTATTCAAGCAATGTATCTATGAAATTTGATCATGTTTGATTGGTTATTCTTACAAACATAAAGCTGAAACCTTATTGATATATTCTAAAACAATAGGGGAGAAAATGTATGATGTGTTGTAGAGCAATATCAAAATTTTTCTTGTGAATACATGTTTCAGATGAGATGAGCATGAGAAAAATCCGAACTGTCAACATTAATTCCAGATACCGCTTTGTGCTCCGGAAATGTATCATTGATTGGAGAGCCGGTTGAGATCAGTCATGTGAATTGTATGTGTGTTATTTTTTTATAAAATTATTATGAAACATTAATTATAATTTAAATTGTATACGTTGACATTAGTATGATAAGTTTGTTGTATCGTTAAAACGATAAACGAAGCTCCTCAAAAATCAACATTATTAACTTCTTCCCAGTTTGCTACACTAAACTTCAGTATCATAAAAAATATTCTTTTCTTGATAAAATCTACATAAATTCGACAATGTTTAAATTATTTCATTTTTTTGGGAACGGGGAGTATCATTAATATCTCTGTCTCATAATTATTGTAACGATCTCTCTTTTTATATTATTCAACACGTAATTTGAGGAGTCCGTTATTCATTTAAACGATACGATTAAAATATTTTATTATTTTACGATTATAATATATAATATTTATTATCATTAATATTTCATAATATTATTTTATAAATAATATTTTACAATTTTATAACATCAATTAAATCTTCTATGTAGTACCATCAAAATAGTGCAAAGTTTTTTTCACGGACGGAGTATTATTTTGCCAGCACAGGCACGCAATGGTTGTCAAGTGAAGTCGAGTCACTTGTTTCTTGCAACGAGTTTCACCATGGTGTTTGCAACGGCGGCGAGGATGATGTCGGCGGCGGCGAAGAAGGCGACAGTGGCGGCGGGGACGCCGGAGAAGAAGGGGAAGTCGAAGATGAAGCCGATCGAGCTGCACACGACGACGCCGGAGCAGACGCAGACGATCACGAGAACCTTGTTTGACATCGTGAAGGAACACGGGCCTCTCTCCATCGCCGACGTCTGGCAACGCGTCCAGGTCTCCTCTCTTCTCTGTTTCCAATTAGATAGTTGAGAGAAAGTTTTGATTTTTATAGCATTTCGTGGAATTGATTGGGAAAAAAATTAGGACACGATTTGGATTTTGATTGTAGTGGTGGTGGTGGTGATAGCTGAGAATTGAAATGGGGATTGCGTTTGAATCAGATTTTAGGACAACAGGCGTGATTTGAGATCACGAGTTTGAATCCTCTCATTCAATGTGGATCATCGGTCTTATGTTAGAAATTTGAGCTTATGGTGGGGTTTGATATGAGATGCTAATATTCGAAGAGGGAAAATGCGAGGTTTGAATTGGAAGATTTGGAATGTGATTGATTCTTTGGGTTTTTTTGTTTAATTTAAGCTTTGCAGTGTATATTGCTATTTCAATCTGCTTGGTTCGTGTTCTTGTATGTTAGGAATTTGGATCATGGAATACAGTGTCAAAGAGGATGCTTTGCTTGGATGAATTGTAAAAAAACACCAAAAGAGTTGATCATTTGAGGCTTCCACATTTTGGGTGATGAGTGGATTCTATTTTCTCTGATGTGAGATTCAGTTTCCAACAATCCAGTTTCATGGGTGTGCTCAACCAAGGTTCTGAGTCACCATGGTTTGATTAGGAACTTAGGGTTACTTCGTATATTGATTCAAGGATTTTCTCTTTGCAATGGGTATGTGTGAGAGTGCGAATTCCACTTTGGGTTTCTTATTTGTGTTTTATGCATAGTTTTTGAGTATCAGGCTATCAGCTTCCGTGGCGAATCAAATATACCTGAATGTGCTACTTTTCAGGAAGTTGGTTTGAGGGGACTGTCGAACAAGCGACACATGAAGCTAATTCTTAGATGGATGAGGGAGAGGCAGAAGCTGAGACTGATTTGCAATCACGTTGGTACTCATAAGCAGTTCCTGTATACTACTTGGTTCACGAAGGGCAACATCAACCCTGCAAAACCCGGAAAGGGCCCTTCAAAGTCACCTTAACCTATCGACATCAACACATGACACCGACAACAGCGTTATAGACTCTGCGTACAATTGCCAATGTGATATGGAAGATCGTGCTCAACCTTATGGTGTGCTAGGAGTTCTGGTTGTCCCCATCAGCTGCAACGTCGAGATTGGATGGTCTGGATTCCTCGGAGATCTGTTAGCTTGCGAGGCTTATTCTCAAAGGGATCATCGGTGTTGAACGTGGCCTCTGTCTTTGTTCAAGTTTCCTAGGATGCCTTACTCGAATTTGCTCACCGTGTTCATGGCTGTTTTGCTACCTTCTCTTTCTGCCAGCTTCTTCATCAATGTGCAATTTTTCATGCCAGCTTGAGCTTCGGTGCTTCGAATAAGAGACGATTTCTTGTACATCTAAAATCTGTTTAGCTGTCGAGGACTCGACTACTTGTAATGCATAAAATTGGTGCATCCTCTTTTAAAGTAGTTGGACCTGTCAAACGCTCTATCGCTGTTAAATTTATGCTTCCATCCTGCTTATGTTGATTGCAGATTCGGAATAACATTTCTGTAAAAAAAAAAGTTAGATTAGCAGGTTGATTGTGGCTAAACTCGACCACGGTTTGATTTTGAACCGGAACCGAACCGTCGGTTTGGAAACCGAGATCGTAATAGGACTAGAATCGTCTAAAACCGGAATCAAACCGCATGACATCGGTTTGGTTTAGGTTTCACCAAAAACAAAACCGAAACCGAAATCATCGGTTTGGTTTCGGTTTCAAACCATCTATTTTCCGCTTAAAACTTGAAATGTTTAATAGTTCATTAGTTTATTTTCGTTATCCATATCTTAAAACTAATTTTATCTTAAATTCTTATAACTGAAACATTTAATTTTTATTATTGATCCATTTTCTTATATATCGTTTATATATTAAGTGTAATTTTTTGTAGAACTATATGTGTTTTGATATTTTTCAATCTTATATTATATTTAATTTAGATGATTTATCGAATAATATCATTTGACATGCATCTCATGTGAAAGACGAATTCGAAACATAAAGAAAAGCAAATAAAAATAACTAAGTTTTGTTTAACTAAAACCGAAACCTAAACCGTCATTGAATCGGAACCGACGATTCTTGAACCGAAACCGACTAAGAGGTTTCGATTTTGATTTATCCTTCTCTTAAAAGAAACCGATGGTTCTGAAATCAAAACCGGTTTCGGAACCGTGATCACATCTAATTGTGGTGGCAAAGCAGACGGCAAGCATGTGATTAGAATTTCTTGTAGTAGATCAAATAGAAAAGCTGACTGACAAATAGGTATGGGAAAAACGAAGTACCGCAAAGCATACAATAAGAAAGGAAACAATCCTTGAATGCTGTAAAGCGATCATATTCTACAGCTTCAGTATATTCACACCAAATCTATGCTACAGCTTTAACCAAACGTTGGCGTACTGGAAAACAGTAGCCACAACAGCATAACCCCGAAGGAGCATACAACTAATTATTACCACTTCCACATTCATATAACCCTCCTAAGTTCTTCGATCAATTCTTGTTGGCCTAGTCACTTGGAAGGTCAGCACCACTAGGAATTTTCCCAGGGAAGTTTGTTGCCGAAGGATCTGACCCCGGCGCTATCATACTGCAAGTTTATGGACGGAATTAACAAAAGAAAAAAATAAGGAAAAAGGAGTAGCAAAGGAAAAACAGGTGAGTGCGACAGTAAAGTGTACGAACAACGCTCACCCTCTGTCCACAATCACCACAGTTCGAAGCTCGCAATTGGCAAAGCTGTAAATGCAGGATATAAAGAGAATGCTTAGATGGATTAACACGAGCTACAGTAGTATACAAGGAGGTAAAAGACAATTATATTCCGTGGGACAATCAGGAAGGTGCTTACTGTGTAGAAAATTCACTCTTTACTAATGGATGGCAATCGTTTCCAAATTGATTAAGGGTATGAAACAAGAAGCTGCTGTGGCTAACCACGACGATCTCCTTTTCCTTCCTTGTCAACAACCTTTGTTGGCCACAAACACCAGAACATCAATTGGAAAAAATACATAAGTAACGTTACCATACAAAAGTTCAGTAGTGGACTGATGTATTCACAGTAGATGCCTCCTGGAAGGCTGGGAGAAAATGAGGATATTAATGATGATTTGCAGAGAGCAAAAAATGTTACCAGTTCATAAACTTCAATCCTCGGGCTGCAACATCCTCTTTTGTCTCTCTGACATCTTCTCTCCACAATGTGTCCTCATCCGTTTCAACCTGACCACAAATTCAAACAATATGAACGAATTTCCAGAAGTGGCTTGCAAAGGAAGAATGCAGATCGAAAAGTGATGATAGGCATAGCGCTCTTCTCGAAGTTAAAATTAAAGACTTGCCAATGAAAAATCAATAGCAGGAAACAGTGACTTCTGCTCGCTAATACTACTCCTCTTGTCACATGGATGAACCCCCTGCAGGTACAACAAAACAAAATCAGACATGCATACCGGCAAATGGCAATTAGAAAAGCGACAACTTCTGTCGCTCTAATCCACTAAATTAGCGTCCAAGGTACAGAGATTTCTTTTTAAAGAAAGGGGGAAAAAACTTGATTTTTGGCTCAACAAGAAAACAAGACAAGACTATTATCATTCAACAAGAGACAACCATATATTCTAAAACTCCGCCTTCCAACTTGAACTTCCTACAAGTCTACAACCCAGCCTCTTAATTTGATACCTTGTAGCCCTTAATTTGATACCTTGAAGCAGGACCTCACAAACACCTATTGCTTTTCTTTTCTTTTTTCTTTTTTGCTTTTTTTTGATGAAAACCTATTGCCTTTTATTTGAACATAATGGTAAAATTCTACATCCTGTTTTCTCAATAATACAAGCGTGGTCAGTGGTCACACAGGGTAGACATCAGTACCACCAACCCAAACCCTCTTCATCCAGTCATCCTTCTCCAGAGTGGTAACACAGCCAATTCCATCAGCCAACTCCTCGAAGCACCAGTTCATGTTTCTAACAGCGTTCCAACACAAACAAACCCAGCCAACAAAGATCTAAAAGACAAAATCTCATGCCTTGAGTATGTTTTTTCTCTTCCAAAACATGTATATACATGTAGCCTCACAAATAGGAGATTAGCTATTCAACCTAGTATGCATACTAAAATCTATAAGAAAATAAGAAATAAACAACAGGTATAATAAGATCAGTTAACAGCAACCCTACCCAGAAGGGGATGCAAACGGGAAAGGCATACCATTTGTTCTCTGCAGAGTTCATTAGCTAAAAACGGAGGACAGTTCAAGCTTGAAATAGCAGGGCGACCACTGTTTCCTGCATTCTCCACCATGAGTGGAGGAACATCTATTCCATTGACATACTCGCCACCTCCAAAAGCTCCAGCTGCAGTTTGCATAGTCCTGCATGATCACAAGATGCAAGACGCTCCAGTCTTAAAATCTGTCGACACAAAAGACAGCCTCTGGCTGATAGAATATGCAGTTAAACAGTCTAGTCCCAGATAACAGAATTTGTTTGGCTACTTGCGAGTTGGTACTTTTAACAAGTGAAACTTATGG
This sequence comes from Drosera spatulata, assembly GCA_035668315.1. Lineage (NCBI taxonomy): Eukaryota > Viridiplantae > Streptophyta > Magnoliopsida > Caryophyllales > Droseraceae > Drosera > Drosera spatulata. Next base: position 315,906 of record JAOVYX010000006.1, on the reverse strand, counting down.
ATATGATTTGACACAAACACAATGGTCAGTAGAAAGAGGCAGGGAGACAGAGTAAATGCTTAAGATGGTATTTGGAAAATAAATTCTTTTTTTTTTTTTAAACTAAATCGCAAATGGTTGCACCGACTATATACACAGCTATATATCCATGAGATACCATGTAACAGCAATCAAGGATGAAAGAATATTTAGAGACACAAGTTGTACCTTCTCAATGGGGAAGTAATGACCAACTCAATCTTCTTGAAAAGACTAGTTTCACGAACATGCTTCCGCAGATTATCAACCTGTTTTGAGAATTTTGTAATGAATAAAAACTTAAATGCTTCGCGCTCCAACAGATGATTATGCGAAAAAACTGAATGACGAATCTCATATCAAACCACATGAGATGGTGCAAAAGGACTGAGAACTAGCCAGTTTACTTCAGGACAGAAATGAACAAAAGCAATCTCATTACTTCACAACCGACGACAATTCTTCATACCTGTTCCCATCCAAGCGGAGTTAGGGTAGCATCGAGGTAATCATAGGATAAGTAAGCATCATGGTCTTTTTCACCGGCAACATTGTGAAATCCTTGCGCATGCCTAACCTGCACAACATAATAAGCAAACCATTGATTTCAGTACACACAATAATCAGATAGGATTAAGGAAACAGGGGCCAGTAATCATATCCTCAACAAAGTATAAACCGTGAAATCTAAGCAATGCAACATACCAGATGAATAGTTTTAGACCGGTGCAACGGGTACAGGCCTATACCAGCTCCAGAAGAATCCATGTTGTCTGAAGAACAAAGTTTCCAAGAAATATCAAAAACCAGTGCAAATGCTCCGAGTCACTTCGCAGCACGCAACTACCAAGTGAGATATTTCTTCTTCCTTATAACAACAAGGAAAGAATGAGCATCCAGACATATACTATTCTCATTTAATTCTCAACTTTTGAACGAATCAATGAACAACATTTTCATTATGTTGTTTCTGCCTAACAAAGGACTTATACGTTGGGCCCGCCACAGTTTGGTTCCGATCAGAAACCGAACAAGGACAAGGACAAGAATCAAACTATAACCAGTGGTCCTAATATTTGGTTCTCGTTCTACCAAACCCCAAATTGGAACATGAATCGATCATGTGTTCCGTATCAAAACTTGCTGTATGCACAATTTCAACCGCGAGCCGCGTAATAGTATTTATTACCTATTTGACAATCCCAAATAACTATAACTGTTTTATAAGATTTTGTAACTTCATCATCATATACTAACGAGTTTCAGGAAAACTCATGAAGTTATCCCCGATTTTGTTTGGAAAAGGGCTTGTTAGGGATAGTTGTTTCGACAGTCACTTTTGAGCACTCTCTCTATCATTTGTTGATTTGGTAGAGTTATGAGTTATGAACAAATCAGATCGATCTCATGAGAAATTTAACGGATGTGATGGAGAATTTTCAAGTAACTATCGTTAGTGTTTCTTTTTAAAATTTTGGGAGGCTAAACAAGTCAAAAAAAAACTCACATATTTCTCCAGAAAAACACATACCAAAGGTCAACCACGTATTCGACAACGACACACATGCTAGCGAGCAGTACTTACCAAATCAATAACTGGTTACTGGACCATTCGATCCACCAATCAACAACCAACAAGAATGCAAAAGAAAACGATTGAGGGTAAAGCTTTGATCGAAGTTAACCTGAATTTTGAGGATAGTGGGATTCGAACCCAAGACTTTCAAGATAACTTGAAAACTCAAGAAACAAAGAAAAGAATCTTAAAATGAGCTCAAAACAATAAAAAAACAAAAATAAAAAATACATGAAAATGTTAAAAACACCATAAAATAACCCACAAGCCGCTTCGCCCCGTCATCGCCCGGCCACCATCCCTCCACGAATCCGACGACCATGGTGATGCCGCCGGCCAGCCAACAGCAACCACGGCGATGACCTCATTTATCAGCGGTAGTGCTTCCCATGCTTGCTTCGTAGTGGTGGTATAGACCACGATCTCGAACATATCGTCATGAGCCTTGTATATCTGATTCTTGACTCTTCTGTCCACCAACACCAGATCCCAATCGTTAAATATGATTAGCGACAGATTAACGACGGATTGATTCCGACGTTAAAAACATCGTCGCTAATGCAAAATTTAACAACGGATCCGTCGCCAACCCAAACACGCCTCGTTCGTCGTGCGTTTCAAGCGTTTGATGTTGGGGACCCCTTGCGTTGGCCTTTCGAACCGATTCGAAGGCAAGGATCAACTCGAATTTGAGATTTTGTCTCCCATTTGAAGGTTGAGTCGAATACCACTAGACCAACCCAAAACCTTCAAGAAAATGATTGATTGTTTCGTCTCAATTTCTCCCAGATATCAATTCAACCACGATTAGGTCTCCTACTCATCACAAAATATCAGGAAAAAAAACTAACCTATCGATCTGCTAATGACTATTCCATTGAACAGCGACTGAGGACGACGGTGATGATGATAACGACCACGATGACGGTGATGATGATAAGTTCAATGGAATAGATGCGTACGTACCAGAGATGGGAAGCGGAGAGAGCGAGAGGGACGCGCGACGATGGCGGTGCGGGTTGCAGCGTGTCCGGAAAGTGAGGAATGAAATGTGGGTCACGGAAGAGGACAAATTATGATGCGTTTGGTATATAATGGGAATAATATGGGAGAAAAGTTAATTGGTCCGTTGCTTATAAAGTTCCTAAACTTTATACTATGTGATATGTTAGTTGATCTGTGTAATGATGACTTATGTGACCGGTGGGGTTGAGAAAAGAGGTATATGGCCATCTATATGAAAGTAGGTTCTTCTTATGAAATACTCCCTCGATTTCAAAAAGAATACAACGATTTGATTTTTATATATTTCAATGTAAATTTTGATTTGTATTATGAAACAATCAAACATCATTTTTCGTCAAATTTTTAAATTATGTATTTCAATCCTATATGCATAATTTTTTTACATCATTAAAATTAATAAAATTTCTCAAAATACATATTGAATAATAAAATAAAATAAAATATTGTGTTTTTTTATGAGTGGGAGGGAATACACTTGTTTGTGGACATATGAATTTTCAAAATTGGTTGTATGAATGTATGCTCTGTAAGAATAAGTACCTCATCCGTCTCAATTTACATCTAATTTTTTCACCAAATACGAGATTTTATGTGTGTGCTGAAATTTTGTGGTATTTGATATAAAAAAATAATATTATATTTTTTTAGGGATAATGGGACTTACTGTAACAATTGAGAAAGAAGATAGTGTATATATTGTAGCAAAACATGATTATTGATTTGTTTTAGATTTAAAATTTATTAAAAGAAGAAAAGTTGTAAATATATTTGGACAATCAAAAAAAATATTGTACTCCCTCTGTCGCATTCAAATTGTAATACTTTTTTTTTATCATCTCATTCAAATTATAATATTTTTTTATTTATTAATTTTTTTCATATAAAAATATCAAAATATCCCTACTTTATATCACATCAACCCATCCATCATATTTTTATTTTATTTTTTTACTTTTTATCATTCTTTTATCTCATACACTCATGATGACAAAATTGATATTTTTATTAATTTAATATATATATATTTATAAATTATTATATCGGATCAAATTGTTATAATTTAAATGATACGAAGTGAATATGTATCATGGGATGAGGTCCATAACCAGGACTTCGTTGGTGTCACATCATCAGCGAGTTCCATCTCAAGGCAGTTCGTCCGTGGTTTCCTTCACCTTTGCTTGGACCTACCGGTATACCTATGGGCCACCGATTTACTTATTTGGGCTGGACAATAACTTAACAGAGCCCAGCCCAATTCAGATCTCAATCCACCTATCAACTTGAGATATGTAATTCTGTTACGACATGAGTCAACCTCATCATGCTAATATGTTACTTAAGTGCACACTGGTTCATATAGACAACTACTTCCATGATGACAAAAAAAGTAAAATAAAATAAAATCCTACGTATTCATCAAGAGCACCCTCCAGAACGTGACATGAACTGTTGTTATTGCATAGTGCAAATAAATTAGAGCAATGTATGAACAAGCAATTACAAACGCATATAAGCTTTGCATTTTTGGCTTGTGACATACTCGAATTATATATGACAAAAATAATTTCGCTTTATGCACCAAAAATAATGTGACTTTGGGTTTGGTCGATCGATCCTATTGGGCAATGGTGCATACGAAAGGCGACGAAGGTTTGACTTTGAAAAAGGTAACAACATCAACGTAGGATAAGATTACAAAAGGGAAAGTCATGACCCATAATGCTCAAGATCTGATCTTATGAAGGGGCGATGAGGGGGCCGTGTCCTGTCCAGCGATGCTGCCAAAACATTAGCATCTTGGTTCAGTATAGCAACGCCAAACGCATCGCTACAAAACCAAGAACAAAAAGGCCCACCAACTCGCACCAAACCAGCATGTGCACACGCTCACGCATATGCACAAACGTACACTTGAGCATGTCAGATCCCTTCCAACTTGCTAACCCTCACTCATCAGTATAAACATGACAATAATCAATGCATGAGAATTTTTTTATTTTATTTTTGAATTATAAAAGAAAAGAGAGAGACGTGAGGGGGCAGCAGCAACCCTTAAGCCGAATTCAAAATTAATTGATAATAATCAATGATGTATGTATAAGCTGTATATTTTTTGATAACGTTTTGAAACTACAAAATTATTGTGCCTATGAAAGAACATGTTGAGAGAACAACTGATCCATCAAATAATCGTACTCTTAACTATATATTCCATGAAATGTGAAAGAATGGGAAAGCAGTTTGGGACAAGTCGGAGAGACCGGAAGCAGACAAACACAGCAGAGAGAGAATAGCGGTTTTGGAGAGGGGCGGGCCCACTCTAAACCACTAGAATGTGCAAAATCCACCCGAGCACTGCAATTCCCCATGGCTCTTATTTGTTTTTTTGTTTTTTTAAATTTTTGAATTTGTTCTTTTTTTATAATATTTAAAATCGTTTATAATTTTTAATATATATATATATATATATTTGAACTCTACACATCAGCATCTAGAAAATAAGATCAATGTTGAATATAAAAGTGATTCTCGATATAAACAATATTTATTTCACGACGTTTCTGGACTTCAGTCGAAGAGGACCTCAATGACAAATGAGTAAAATAAAACGAAACATTTGAAAAAATATGAAAAACTTGACAAAATTGGAATCTGAAAAAAGTTGAAAACTAACAAGATTGAAATCCGAAAAAATTGAAGAAAATGAAATATATTATAATCTGATATGTTTTAAAATTTTATAAAATATATTTTTTATATTCAATATTAGTCTTGTTTTGTAGATATTAATGTGTACATTTCAAACATATATTTATTTCTAATGTTTAATATATATATATATATATGTATTAAAATATATAAATAGTTTTAAATATTATATAAAGAAAAATAATTTAAGAAATGAAAAAAAAATATGGGTATGGGGGTGAGTTCGGGGGATTAGCAATTTCCAACCAACCCCCACGGATCGTGGCATTGCAAATCCAAGCAGTGGGCTGCAGCTCCAATACCACCTGATTTCCAAACTCACTCCTGGGTACACGAAATAGACTAGTATTAGACGCGGTCGATAGGATTATCTGAATGATTGTCTAAGTTCATGTTACATTGAAAGTTAATCGACTGTAATCTCGTTCTCTCGTTGGAAAGTAATTAAGCCCCAACTACCATGATAAAATATATAGGGTTCATTTCTGAAACAAGTCGTGTATGCCAAACTTAGGTGAAACAAAAGAATATTTTTTGAATGACTGATACGTAGTTTACGGCATCTACAACAGTGTAATAGCTACTAGTCGTATAAACGAAGGACAGAGAAAAACAAAAACTGAATAATGGTAAAAATTATGCAAATTCGAGAGCTACATGCCCATGTTTTTCATGTCTACAACTAGGTTAGTGGTTGAGAACCAATAAGATGATTAAAGAATGAAACAATATTCAATCTCCCCAAATCAAACACACAGCAAAATGCCAAAACCAAAAAGATTCAGTTTTGCCATCTTTGGTCAATTTTGTACTCTTTACACCAACATTGTTCTGTTGTTCAGTACCTAAATAAAGTTATATTAATCAATTATTAGCCCATCATTCGATTATTCCCTGTCAAGTGGGAGATAAATGTCTTTCCTCGGGCTTGTGGTTATGCGGGACCCGAGATAATAGTAATGATACTAGTGATCAATAACAACATCGACATGATAACACTCTGTCTCTCTATCGATATATAGTAATCATGTTTAGCAACAATGTTGTTTTACTCACTATGCAAAGATACCTGTGTTACTACGACCATAATTCGGTGTGAGACATTTATTATATATAGTTGAATCGAAGCATCCGGATATAGTCGTAAAGACTCATAACCATAGTATATGGTTCAAAATAAGGGTGAGCAAATTAAATCCCAAAATACCAAACAGTATCGATATCCGGATGAAATCGTACCGGATCAATAAAAAATCAACGATATTGATATGGGACAAGACAACAAAATAAGAAGAACGCTAAGAATCAGTATGGTATGGGAAATGTTTTTCAAGAACCAAACTGATATGCTTAGAAGTCTTAAATCCTAATGATATTAACCAACCATAGAATCTTTTATTTGGGGTTTAACTAGCATATGAACATGGTCTTCTTCATTTAGAGTCTTTAATTTACATAATCAATGATTTGCTTCAGTTATGTTTGAACCCTTCTCACCATATTTTGTTATCATTTTGGTTTTTTATGTAAAACACATAAAACTGTACGTGTCTCGATTCTTTTTTTTTTTTTTTCTCCCTTTTGTTTGCCTCCATTTTCTTGCACTTAGATGATAACTGATTGATCAATATGCAAGATCTCCTATTAACTTGGTTATCTGGATTCCAACTCTTGGTAATCTTCATTTTGTTATGCTTTCAAACAAATAAAAAAAAAAATCGATCCATTGTCAAGGTGAAGGTTCCTACTTGTACCGATGGAACCGGAAAATCGACTTTCTCGTACCGAAAAACCGAGAAACCAATATCGAACAATTGATATGGGACGTGACAAGATTTTTCTAGGAGCCGAAAAAATTAAAACGGAACAAAAAAATGTTCAACAATCGGACCATACGGACCATGCTCATCCCTAGTTCAAGGTTAGGTCTATGCATGGTATTAACGAAGAAGGGTGCTCTTTTTTTGTCAATTATTGATCATATATTCTTTCTTGACAGAACGTATGGGAATGGTACATTGTTGGGTGGGGGCCTTATTTTTCGGTGTAGAAACCTACCATCAATATCATACATATGTAAAGTCCATATTCGCGGCGCCATAGTTTTCTCACGGTTCTTCTAACCTATGCAAGGTTAGAAATTAATTAAGATCACTCAAATATAAACATAATTCATATCATAACTAACATTGCCTCACAAGTCAAACCACAAATCACGAGCATCAATCAAATTACATCTGAATTATGATCATCCAAATGACGGTTGATCTATTGAAAACAATGGATGAAACACCTCAAGCTAATGTTCTAATCAAACTGCATATGAATTATGTGGTCATCGAGATGACTTTTTCTCCGATAAAACGCGAGGCAAACGACCCAGAGAGAAGATGGAGGGACCCAAACATTGCACGGATAAACACAGGTCAGAGGCATGTGTTGGTCATGGACAAAAATGCTTGCTTATGTGCATCTCCCAACTCACAAGAACTCAAAAAAACTTCATTGTCGGGATTTCACCATTTGCTATCTAACATCAATTCATCGATCTACATGTTCCTTCATTTCCATGAACCTCACATAAGTTGTGTGGTTACATTCGAATTGCCGCAATAGTCAACGTATATATCTACAAAATCTTTGAGTTGGGTGACTTGGGTCGATAAACACTATGGTCCAAATTACATGACCCAAATAATCCCGTGAAATGCATAGTCAGGTCTGGGATGAACAAGATTTAGGGCTGAAATTACACCATTTGTTGGTCTCTTCATTTCTTCTATTCAATAAAAAGGAATTCTGTAATGTTTCACTTTGAAATGTTGGTCTCTTCAAATGTTATGTAATCTGGATAGGAAAGAATTCTGACAAGGTCATGAGATGCCAACAACAACCCTCTTCGTTTCAGACAGAAAAAAAATTAGTGGGTCAAAGTTCTGATCAGAGTCAGCACTCACCCCATTTGCCAATTCCCCAGTGTAACCCATTTGCAGATTTCGATGAAAAAGACGTACCACCACCACCTTGAGAGAGTCCCATACTGAGCAAGTGAGACCAAGAGAGACAATAATTCTATCTCAATAAAGCAGATTCCAATATTCCATCCCATCAATAAAAAAACTCCCACCATGGAGTATTATTTTTTGGGTGTAAATCATTAGACCTGGGGTTTAGATAAAGATTCAAATGGGTGATCTTTAAAACTATTCATCTCAGTGATATTGATTGTTATTTTTCATCTCATTTAAATGATTTGATCTGACATAATAATTTATGTTACGATTAATATAAAACAATTAATATAAAAGAGAGAAAATAATATCGAGAAGAGTTCGATCTTATGACAGAAGAACGTGTAATCTTAACGGAGTCGACCTAAGCAGAGCTCTCTATCTTGTCACAGACACAAGTATAAAGGTAGCTTCATAAATTTCTAGCAGGCAGAGGGAGTGAAGAAAACCATTTCAAGAAGATGGATCAGCTCAATGAGGATGTTTTCCTCGAGGAGTTGCTAGCACTAGGCAGGGAAACATGGGAACCAAATCCACCACCAGAAATAACCACCACTTTTCTTCATCCAAACACCAATTGGGCTCCTTTCAACGATACATTCGACGTAAACCCAGCTCAAATCTTGCCTAGTCACTCCTACTTCATTGATTTGGCCTTGTCGATCAAACCGGAGTCCGCCATGGGCGAACTCTATGCTCCATTCGTGCCAGAGCTAGCGGATTCATCGTCGTCCTATGGGACCGACAACAACCACCTAGGTGCATTGCAGTTTCATGGTCAACAGGAAGTGGATTACTCATTCACAATGTCCATGATTGATGAGGCAGCTGCCGCTGAGCAGCTGTCTGGTCGTTTTTGTGGTCGTGGTCGTGACTGTTTAGAAGGAGATCAAGGACTATGTTGCCTAGATTTCGTGCCTGAGTCGTGCATTGTCGCGACTCCAATGGTTGAGACTGATCCCGCTGTCTCGATCAGCTCGGGGGTTACACAGCGACGCAAGAGTAAAGTGAAGGTGGAAGGACAACCGTCTAAGAATCTGATGGCTGAGAGGCGGAGAAGGAAGCGACTCAATGACCGCCTTTCGATGCTTAGATCAGTTGTTCCTAAGATAAGCAAGGTATGCACATTCCAATTTCAAGTTAACTATGGTCTTAGTCTTGCACAATAGAAAGGCTCGATGTGAAATTCTCCTGTCTTGACTTTACCGATTTGGGTTTTCCACGGTGGTGTTTATTGCTTTAAGGTTCTGTTTCTCTGGGATTGTACAATGTCATTAACATAAAAATGATGCTCTACTGATACAAACTATTAATCTTTCATGTATTGTTTCAGATGGATAGAACATCAATACTTGGAGACACAATAGATTACATGAAAGAGCTACTAGAGAGAATCGACACTCTCCAGGAACAAATCGACGATGGCGGATCAAACAGATTGAATGCGATGAGCATCTTCAAGGACGCAAAGCTCGACGATAAGCAAGTGAGGACTTCGCCTAAGGTGGTTAATGATTTTATTTGCTGCTAATCATAGATACATAACATATAAGCATGTGACACACTGACACACAATGAATCTGACTATGATTATTGCTCCATTGCTTTTAGTTCGTCGTGGAAAGGAGGAACGAAGATACCCGAGTCGAGATTTCCTGTGTTGTCAAACCTGGTCTGCTGCTCTCCACAATTGACACCTTGGAAGAACTCGGACTTGAGATACAACAATGCGTAATAAGTTGCTTCAACGACTTCTCGTTGCAAGCTTCCTGCTCAGAGGTATCTACATTATGGATGTCTTTCAATCTGCGATTATGATATTAAGCCACAAAATATTATTTGTATCTAAACATGTTTCGGTTGCGATAAATGCGATTGTCTAATAATGTTTTGTTGTTTGAAATGGTTATGCAAGGAGTTGGAGCAGAGAGAACTGATAACTTCAGAAGACATAAAGCAAGCTTTGTTTCATAAAGCGGGATACGGAGGAAGATGCCCGTAGCCCAAAAGAATTCCGAAGGCGAAGAAATGAATAGCAGATGTTATCTAATGAGACTCTGAGTTCTTGTAACTTTATGAAGTTTTTAGGCCAATTAAGATTGAAGGAAATGCGTTCGCTCGAATATTCAAGTGATGATTTGGATGAAGGTGATTGTGGCGACACTTTGCAGGCTGACCCCTAGGTCCGATCCGATGCTTTGTATATGTGACGCAGGATGTAACTCAGGGCTTTAACGTAATGCGACCTTTGAGGCTTGTGCTGTGTGCGATAACCTGCAAGACAAACGACGATTTCAATTTCGGTTCCTTGTTTAGGAAATTAGACTTAGATTATTCGATTCATGTTGGCCTACTCTTATGTTTCAGAAGAATGAGAGCATGTTACTCTGAAACAGTTCTGCTGTTATGGTCCATCCCTACAAGTTTGCAAATCTGAAAGCTTATTTGGTAACATAGCCCGAAATGCTCATACGTGTACTCTGGTGCTGTAACACATCCACAACCCACAGCAGACCTCTGTTTCGTCACCTTCACACCCTTTGTCGATAAATCGATCACGCTGCATGTGGTGCGCACTGTGTTTCCCCTAAATAATAACCGAAACAAACGATGGTAACATGATAGACTGTTGCATACTTTTCCCTTGGCCGGACATATTGGCGACGAATAATTGCATTCGCTCGGTAAGATGTTCAAAAGAAAGCTCTGATTGAACAAGGCCTATGCTACCAAATTTAGAAGCCAAATAAACTGTTGCAACAACCGTGCAAATCTGAAGTCTATGATAGAGTAGTCTTCAAAGTACGACGTTCTAAACCCAACTCACATACCAGTTGAATCATTGAATCGGTGAAACCGAACCCTTGGGACCTTCTTCAACCCCAGGATGTGATGAGTCGACATCGAGGTGACTCATGTCTTGGACGACGATGCGTTTCATGTAACGTTAACAAACGAAATAGCTCTATCATGAACGCTGTTGTCAATTCCATGAAGATGCAATGGGCCGAGTGTTACATTTTGCTGGGTTTTAGTGGGCCGAGTTTGATCTGATAATCTACATCCTGCAATGGGCCTTTTAAGTGGAAGGCTGAGTGAGCCAAATAAATGGGCCGATAAAGGCCAGGCCCATGTTCCTCCCGCACTCGTACTACTTTGATAGATGTGATGCATGAAATGATGTCAAGAGGATAACATAAGGAAGCGTAATATTCTGTGCACTGTGGGACTGGGCCCATTTTGGCCCGTAACAGTGGCCCTCCTTGAATTACGGAGGGTATTCTGGGCCGTGGGCCCTTCGTGGTGGGACAGGCCCGCAAGATACATGCTAAAGATAACATGAATACATCACTATATTCCACATCTTTCCTTTCGCTTTTTAGATACTCGTAATGAAATTACAACGTCCGTACAGGTAAGTATTTAGTCGAGTTCCGCAGGAGCAGGACAAAGAACTCATTTTGTTCCTGAAAATACTATAATGATTTACATTAACATTATTTTTTAACGTAATATTATAATGATAATTTGGAATAGATTAGTATTCAATAATTGGGAAAATATTCTAGGAAAAATAGATTGGTCAAGGCACAATTAATAGCGCTGCTTGAAATCAATGCTACAAACTTTGAGGTCATTTAAATTTAGATTAAGAAACTCCAACCATATTAATGTTGGTATTTGCATCATCACATTTGACCGAAGTGATCAGATATGAATATGATGGGTGGCACAGTGGGGCATGGGGAGCAACACAATCAGGCCAAATGAATATGAAAGCATAGTCTCTCTCACCAATTGCTGAATGGCATGGCAGCATGCCTGCACCGACTGCAGTTTGCCCCAGTAGTCTCCATAGGTATCAACTTTGATTTTATTTTTGTTTTTTCTATATGCTTCTCTGCACTCATAAGTTAAAAGCAACAGCAGGTGAAGTATATTCATAAAAAAAGTTAAAACTAAGGCAGTTCAAGCGTGGGAAAATAAAACCTCACTTTATTCATATGATGATTCATGAAACACGTACGTCGCCGTGATTACAATCTTGATTCAGGTGTTATTAAGTGTTGTCATTAGACGATACAAATACCGTCACGGTCCTAAATTACATCAAAAAGTCTCGCCTCATGACCTCCCAGAGGACAACCACGCAATCCCGGGGGGCTGATTTTTTATGGCATTTGGACTCGTCTCATGAATAATCACTCTCCAAAGAAGCAGTACTTTCGTCGTCCGAAACAAAATTACGTTATCGTATATTTTAAGATTTAATTTAATTTAATACGATTAAATATTATTTTTTATAAAATTATTATGAGATACTAATAATAGATTAAGCTATGAAGTTTAATCCTGAATCAATTTAAAATTAAAAATAAAAACAAAATATATCAAAATATGTGTTATCATGATTTATTTGGGACGAAGGTAACATTAGAATCAACCTCCAAAAAAAAACATCAGTGATAAGTTTTCGTAATATGCTCTTTCATCCCATATCAATTGCAATATATACGTATTATGTATTATTTTGTACGCATAAATACAAATATCGTTTTCATATCAAATTACGTCTGATCGTTTCGCAATATGTATTAAATTAAAATACATAATTTATATTATCACTAATGTTTCACGATAAATTTATAAAAAAAATCATGTTTAATTATTATTATATATATATTAAATTTTATATCGATATACATATTACATCAAACCGACACTATTAATGTGGAAACGAGTGAGTAGAACGTTACATGGAAAGAATGTGAGAAAAAGAAAGAAAACAAAGGGGCGAGGAAGATGAACAAATTGCCCAAAAAGTCAGAAGAAAGAATGTGAGAGTTGGGAGAAGAGACGTTAAACGTCGCGTTCAGTCCCCGGCAATGCCCATGGAAAAGTGGATTTGCTGTTGCCTCTTTGTCCCCTTCTTCTCCCTATTCCGCTTCTTCATCATCATTTTCAAGTTTTTGTTTTCTCCCATTTTTTGGTCATTGTCTTTTATCAGTTTGAATTATTTTATAAAATTGGTTACTTCCTTCTAATTAAATAAAATGATCTGTATTGAGGGCGGAAGTCGTTAATGGGTAGAGAATTCGGATTCGTGAGTCCATACGTTTAAATGATGGAAAACGGTTTATGGATCCAGATTCAACTCGATATTCAATATTTATAATCACACACGGAAGTGACAGATCAGTTAGACGGATCCGAGATCGTGATCTCGAAGATCGACTTCGATGCCTACATTAATAACGATTTAAAACTTCGTTAAATGACTACAGAGTGTGGTCAGGAACTTGCTTACTCCGTTCTATAATATATGCAGTCTTTGTCTACTTAAGTCGTCTCAAAATATATACAATAAATCATATTTATTAACCTTTCACATAAAAATATCAAAATATTCATCATAAGATATAATACATCCACTATCTTCTCTGATGACGGTTACAATAAACTCCGTTATCACAAAAAAAATATTCTTTTTCATCAAATTTCACACAAATTCAACATACTCAAAAATCCGCGTGTCGGATCAAATCATTGTTTATATTTTGGAACGAATGAAGTACCCTTTTTGGATAATAGAATAGGTATTTATAGTACTCCCTCCGTCCCAGATATATTGCGACACATTAATAAATATAATCGTCCCACATAAATTACAATATTTTCGTAATAGGCGAGTTTTGGGTGTTTAAAAATTGATATTATCCTTATTTTATATCTCATCATCTTCATAATCATTTTTTCTTCTTCTTTCATTCATAATTACACTTATCTTTACTCTTAAAACCAAGGATACTCAAGTAAAATCACTCAAAATCAATGAATTTCTCAATAAACATGTCAAATAAATCCATAGTTATTTATCTGGGTCAGAGGAAATATAATACTCCCTCCGTCTCTGATAAATTATGAAGCATTATTAAATTTGGATGTCCCACATAAATTACGACGTTTCTAAATTAGTAAGTTTTTTGTGTTAAAAGTTCTAAAATACTCCTATTTTATATCAAGTCATCTTCTCCGTTATTACATTTTCTCTCTTCACCCATTCATAATTTTCACATTAACTTTCTCTATTCATTCATAATTACTACTCCTACTATTCTTCTACTCACTATATAAATGAGGCCATTTTGGTAAAAAAAAATTTAAAATCAATCCGTTTCTTAATAATTATGTCAAGTCAACACATCGTAATTTGTCTACAATCGAATGGAATAAATGAGATTTCTTTGTCATACACTTGGCACGATCCTATGGATTTTTATTGATGGGTCTTAGCCCATGAATTTTTAGGATTATTTTCTCCAAAGCTTTAACTTTACACGAAAATAGTGAATTTATTGTAGCAGACGAGAGAAAAGTTTATGAAATATAATATAACGATTTGATTTTTTTATATTAAACGGGTATCAAATTAGATATGTCGTGTATATTTTGATACGATCCAAATAAAAAAAACATTATAAATAATATGAAACGAAAAAAAATTTGATATAATATCAAGACAGATATAATAATGATGTTGGTCTAGTTTTTGTAATTGATGGGGTTAAGGAGCACGCAAATTAATTAATGGTTGTGAACATTATAAGCTTATAACGTAGTATGAATCAGAATTAGGAGTAGTTGTAGTTAGTAAAACAAAATCAAAGTCGATGATCAAGGTCATGGGCGCAAGTTTTTTCTTTTTTCCTCTTTCAGCAGCTTTTTTGGTAGTGGTTGAAGCTGGGAGCAATTATGACGAATGCGATCGATGAAGTTTCCAAATGTGTGTCCTTTGCTGATTCTGGAAAATCATGGAGATCCCCTTTGAAAGCACTTGTTGGAGAGCGTCAGGTTCCATGTCCCCAATCCATTACAAACCAAAATGTAGAAATGTGGTATAGATATTGCTAAACACGATGCATATAGCACTACTTTAACTCGAGACATCCATTTTAATACAAAAAGATTATCGTATGATATCATCAAATAATGTCGAATTTTTGATTATATGATATAAAAAAAAGTTATCATCGAATCAATCGTTCAGGATTGTTTCATGGCCCAAACATGACGTGGCCAAATAAAATTGTGTTGACATCTCGAAGCAAGTGATTGTGTTTCCATGAGGTGTAGAACTGTATCCTCAGTTGAGTCGGAACACGACTATTTGGTGCAACGTAGTTTTAGTGCCAAACGGGATGAAGGGAAGCGCAATTGATGCTAAAGAGATCCATGCCTACAACAGCAAAAGCAATTATTGTAACTTCAAACCTGAAGTATAATCAAGTACTACACCAGATGGTGTGCCTATAATTCGAATCATGACCGGTTTCCCTGGTGCGCCTAAAGTCCCAGAAGACCTGTTCCCATTAGTCCATGCCTTGAATTTTATGATTTCCGAGAATGCACGAGTAGAAATTGACTATCAATAGTACGTGATCGACTGATGTTAGTGTCACGGGAACTCATCTTTGTGCATGCATAACAAGTGCTATGAATTGATATCATTTACTTGTATCATAAATTATCATATAGTGAATAAAAAAAGTCAGGGAATATGACAAATGTGATACAGTTCACAACATTTGCTAGTGAAAGATATTCGAATAAGTCAGTTCTTTTTTATCCAATTATACAGGCATTAAGTTATCGTAATTTAGAAATGACCATATAATGGAAGTTGTTGCTTTGAAGCTCCAATACGAGAGCGATACACCTTGTCACGCATATATCTGTACTCATGCTCATTAGGAGCATAGAACATCGCCATGTGAGCACAATTATTTGCGACTGTTGTTGCCTAATTTATCATTAGGTTCGGACATAGAAAATAGGAAAGGAGAAGATGGCATGTCGGGCGAACCTATAACATTGCTCAACCCAAAGCAATATTTCTATACTATACCAAACTTTAGTTAAAATGTAAACCATCATAAACGTCACTCAGTAAGTTTTGAAACTTATTGTTTTATTATTCGATACCATATATTCCTTACGTTTTAAAATGTAGGAAATAGTTTGACATGACACACGAATTTATGTATATGTTGAATTTGTGTGAAATTTGATAAAAAAAGAATATTTTTTTTAATGACATTGGTATTTGCTATAACAGTTATAAGAGTAGATAGTGAGATGATGATTGTTTTGATATTTTTTTTATATGAAAAATTCACTAAATATAATATATTATATATATTTTATGAAGATTCGAATAAATAATTTTTACTTATATTATGAAACAAAAAAAATATCAAAATTACTAATTGTACATAAGTAATATTTGGAATCAAATTGTTATATTTTTGTGAGATGTAAAAAAGTAAAATCTTGGTTAACCCAATCTTTTGAAGTGGCACCAGCAAAAGCCTGGCTTTGATGCCCAAAGCTGGTAAACATTTTAGGGAGCACAACATAGACTTATCACATCTAAAACCAAGCAAAGCAAAAATATCAAAAAAATCTCTTCTTTTCCCTTTTTCTTTGTGCCCAAATGAAGTAGAATCCCTAATCAAACCATACACTCTCTCACAGTTCTACTCTCTCTCAAACCCCACTTCAACAAACACAAGTTTGCTTCAAGGTAATCCTCTTCTCTCACTCTCACCCTCTTCAGCTCAACTGTCAGCTAATTTCTCTGCAAATTCTTGTGAGTTTTGACTTTGGGTTTTCTTCAATTTGAGCATGGCACTGCCTCTGCACGGTGATTCACTTGTTTTTGGGTAGTGGGTATTTGGTTTTGTGGGTTCAAAGGTCATGTTTTGAGCTCATGGGTATTTTGATAATGTAAAGAATTGATGCTAGTTGAACCCATTGTGATGCAATTGGACCATTTGGGTTTCTGTTTCTTTGATTTTATAGTTAGATCTGTGTGCTTGTTGAGTGAATTTGGAGCTTGTTGTGTCTAGTGCTTTTTTTTTTTTTTAATAGCTGCGAGGAGAGGAGTTTGTTTGTCAGCGTCGTGTTTAAGGTGGAGTTGGCAGCTTGTTTTGGTTGGTTTCGATGTGGGTTTGTGTGGTTTTCTTATGGTCGATTTGTTGAGATTTCAGTCACTTTGTTTCTGGTGAGGAATTATCATCTAGGGTTTGGAGTTTTTGGACAGTTCAGTGTTTTGACCTTTTTCGAGTGGCTTTATTTTTCTTTCATCTTCCTTTTCTTT
The DNA here is from genome assembly GCA_035668315.1 of Drosera spatulata. Classification (NCBI taxonomy): domain Eukaryota; kingdom Viridiplantae; phylum Streptophyta; class Magnoliopsida; order Caryophyllales; family Droseraceae; genus Drosera; species Drosera spatulata. The sequence goes on along the minus strand of JAOVYX010000006.1, from coordinate 298,403 downwards.
CCTTCTCCTTGATTATAGAGGTCAGTTTAGCCTTATTGGAACGCTTGTAATGGGTGTCTTGGTTCGTGGTTGAATTCTCGATGAAAACAGTCTTGTTAAATGTGAGATAAGACTAAAACCGAGACATTGAACTTTTTCTTGCTTAGACCTGTTTAAATGTTAGATTTTGACTCTGGTTGAGTAAGAAAGTCCTCTTTCTTCTTGTGATTGTTCTTTACTTCTTTGCCTTGTACAGTTGAAACTGTGGGATTATCATGTCTTCTATAGTAATGTTTATCTGTGTAAGGGCTAGATTCCTTTTAGTGGTGTGAATCCGGTCATGGCTATTTCTTTGTTGCTTAGATCTGGAGGTCACTTGTTTAGGTTTGGTTTCATCTTTTTAGTTTCTTTTTGCTTATCAAGGCACTCCCTAATTGTTTTTCCTGGTTAGGTATATAGGAAGATTTATACGCAAACTTGAGTTCTACTTGTGATCTTGTGATTTCTGATGTCTCCACCACACCATAGTGTTGGGGAGGATGGTGGTGGTGATGTCACCGTGCGGTCAGCAACTGCTGGCGAGGTTTTGCTGGGAAATAGCTTGGAACTAAAGGAACATAACTACATGGGACTTTCTGATTGTTCTTCCTCGGTGGGTAGTTCTGGGATTTCCAGTGCCTCTGATGAAATCAAAAGCAGCCTGAATCTCAAAGCCACGGAGTTGCGGCTTGGGCTTCCTGGCTCTCAATCACCTGAAAGGGACTCTGAAATCAGCTTGCTCAGCTCCAACAAGCTTGATGAGAAGATGCTATTTCCTTTGCGTCCTTTCATGGATGCAAACTCTAGCTTGTTGCAGAAAAGTGCTGTTACGGGAAGCAAACGAGGATTCTCTGATGCTATGAATGGCTTCTCACAGGTGAAGTGTCAATGCTTTTGAAGAGCTGGGATTCATTTTTCACAAGCTGCATACTGACACTAGATTTCATTTTTTTGTCGGGATAGAACAAGTTCCTTTCATATCCAGAAGCAGATGTGATCCTTTCTCCAAGGCCTTCCTCAAACCTGGGGCTCAAGTCTGGCTCTACGAAAGAATCCCCTGTGGCTCTTCCAGTAAAGATGAAAGATGTAGCATCTCCTTGTGCTGCTCTTGAGAGAACCCGTGGTGCCAATGAGGCTAGCTCGAAACACGTACCTGCTGTGAATCATAGCAATGCACCTGCTGCGAAGTAAGCTAGACTAATCTTTCTATGGCATGTGTCTTTTCCCTTGAAGGGCACATCTTCACGAGTACTGCTTTTGATTCATTATATCAAGTCCTTATATGCTGCGCTCATCACAGGGCACAGGTTGTGGGTTGGCCGCCTATTAGATCCTTTAGAAAGAATTCATTGGCTACTACGTCAAAGAACAATGGTGAAGTTGATGGGAAGGCTGCACCTGGTGCTCTCTTTGTCAAAGTTAGCATGGATGGCGCACCATATCTGCGTAAAGTTGACTTGAAAGCTTACTCTACCTATCAAGAACTCTCTTCAGCTCTTGAAACAATGTTTAGTTGCTTTACAATAGGTGAACTTTCCAACATCTTGTTGCTTTGTGTCTGATCAAAGAAATTGTTTCTTTATATCTTTGTAATGTGTTTCCTCTTGTTTCATCGTTTTATCTATCCGTGAGTTTCATGGGTTTCTAAAAATTACAGGTCAGTATGCATCGCACGGGATGACTGGTTGGGAGAAGCTGAGCGAGAGCAAATTGAAGGATCTACTGAATGGATCAGAGTATGTGCTTACTTATGAAGACAAAGATGACGATTGGATGCTTGTTGGCGACGTTCCATGGAAGTAAGTTCCAATCCAAGATGGATATATTTGTTAGCCAGAAGTTGTAGATAAGCATGACAGCAAGACCTGTTTTCTGGAAAAGATCAGATATTCAAATGAACAGCCATAAATTGAAAGCTGTTTTTACACCGCAAGTGATACAAAAGCTCCCAGCACAAAGACTGTTATTGTGTGAAGTCATAGCTCCCCGGTTACTCCTTAGAAATGATGATATGCTATTTGATGTTGCTGATTTTTCTTATAAAAAGCTACTAGGTGAAGATTGAAGCAATTCTTTGAAGTTAATGTTGACACAAAAACTCGTGGCTGATGTGAAAATAAATAAAGCAAAATGCAGTCTAGATTAAGATGTAATGAAAGCAGAATATTTTATATAAGAGACATGAAAAATTAAGGTCGAATGGAGATCTATTTGGGTAGCGTAGTTGCAGCCGACACTGATGGAGATGCGTCAGGAATAACTGAGTTTTCAGAATTTTTTATAACCGTTAAGCTTTAAGATTCAATAATCGTGATTGTGCGACGACCTCATATTCAGTAGCTTGAGACCCATCTGAACGGTGGTCTTGGGGTTGTGACATGTAGATCCTGGAAGGTAAATATTATGTGTAAAAGAGCTGCTTCCACAGCTGTGCTTATGTTGCATAGCCTTTTTTCTGTTGCTTCCTTTCGACAGATTACTTTTTGTAATAGAATTAAGTGTTCGAAGGGCTAATGTATACCGACCGAATAGTGAATAACGTATTTTTATGTACTTCATTCAGGAAGTTATGCACATTATAGTTGGTTACATGTGTATGACTATTTTGCAGGATGTTCATTGACACATGCAAAAGAATGAGAATCATGAAGAGCTCCGATGCAATTGGCCTTGGTATGTATAAGTACAGTATCTTATTGGCTTATGATTGGCAATTACTTATTCTAACATTGAATGAAATCAGTAATGCTTTGGGCTCCCCTTTTATTGATAGTATTGCCGCTGCTGTACAACTTTTGGGATGCTTAAGGTGAATGCTTAGAAGAAGTGATGTAAAGGGGAAGCATACATTTTATAATGCTTAAGCAAAACTAGTACGCGTTAAGTCAACACACCTAAACAAAAGACTACTCTAATTTGCTGGGGGTTAAATATCTTAAGCTAGTAATTGATGTTTATTGAAAATCATTGTCTATACAGTCCATGCCATTGCCAGTTATCGGGTTTTACACCCTCCTTGGATGTTGGTATTGACTTGAAAATTGAAATGCTGTTAAATATCATCATAAATAGTAGCTGCTTGTTTGCCAGTCACATAGTGTCATTTTGTAGGATCAGTTGCACCACCCAAAAGATATAAGCAATGCTCGGGCATCTCGTAATGCACACCTCAGTTGCACCTTTATCGTTTCTCTAATCTATTTGTATTATTCTATGCGCTGGTGTGAATGTTACATCTCTGGCCTCGTTTCTGTCAATTTTTCATGTTGCTTTGACCTTGTGGTTTAATATAAGATGATTTTCACCTAATTTCTGCGTGTTGCAAATTAGTACATTGCTCATAACTGTTTCAACTTTGCTGTCCAGCTCCAAGGTCTGCAGAGAAACGCCGTTCCAGGAACTAAAACCCGTGTCTTGTCACTCGCCTAGAGCAAAAAAGAAATGCTAGCACCAGTCTTGCCGATAAAGATCAATGCCCACGTCGCCCATCATGGTAGATATGTTTGTATTCGTATTATTATCCGCAAGCCATCCACAGAGTTCCCCTCCATGAACTGGCTATGTTATGTTTTGCTTTGCCTTTGTAAAGCGGTTTGTTTGCTGAAGCTTCTATGTAATGTGTGCCTGTGTGTTGTCGTCGACGATACTCCTTCAACTTGCTTTCCCATTCTCCTGAATGGATCCCTTATTCAACGAGTCTGTCCTCGTTACCGAATAACAAATCCTCTTCTGGTAATGGTGTTTAACCTTGTTGTTGCATTGTTGAATGGATTGTACCCGTCGCAATTAAGTTATCAAGATAGATTAGCGTGATGAGGTCTTCTTTGTGGGGGCCAAAGCATGATGGTGTTTGTGATGAGAGGGGTTGCATTATTGCTGTTACATGTCTGGAAAACTTTTATGAGGGACTAAGTAAATGACCATAATGGAAGTTGTTGGTAGTACAAGCATCATAAGTACTGAACTTGCTGTCTCCTACAACCGGGGCAAAAGGGTCATTTTCTTAAAGAGAAACTTTGGGCTTACTGGTTTGGTCTCATCGGGAGTTGCCCTTGAGCTGAGGCAGCTGAGCATACTGATTTGGTTCATCTCATTTTCATGTTTCTATTGATTTGGTTTCTTTGTCAGCTTGTGTCTTTCTAAAGAGAAGATTATTGCCTTGGAATGTTTCATGCATGTTTCACTAGTTAAATGTGTTTTCGATACCTTGCACTATTACGTAAACATTAGATACTTGGCTGTTGATCTTCATTTGTATTTCGTAGGATCCAACAAGTCAAATTACATATTAAGAACCATTAAAGAAATGTAACTGGAAAGATTCATTTTTCATACCATACACCTCGATGACCAAAACATCTGTATGAACTTTTTCTCCCCCAAAACCACCATATAATCCCACAATAGGCAAATGCATTACCAGACTCAACTCGAAAGCAATCATTCCATACCAACAAAATCACAACTACTTATCACGAAGAAAACTTGAATCAGAGTGACTCAACACAAGCTAGAGGTTCCAATATAACCACTTGACAAAAATGAAATCCTCTGCAAAACAAAAGGTTTCCTGAGCAGCCAAATAAATAGATCTGAAGCAAAACAACGAAACAGGAACAAATATGTTTTACCTTCCTCGGTTGACAACGAAACAGGAACAAACGCGGTTGACAAATTGTTCTACCTTCCTCCCAATGGAAACACTTAAAACTATCTCAGACCATTCAAGTTTTCCCCGTTGTCAAAAAGTTTTACAGAACTAATGAAAAGTGATAGGTGAATAGTAGTTGTGCTTTATTCCCATCCGGTTGGGGTCACATCTGGGACAAATGCAGCTGCTGCTGCTGGAGGTGCAACAGCGGCATCATCCCAGCCTCCAGCAGAAACTGCAGCAACTGCATAACAAGACGAATACTTGAGTATACCAGATTGAATGAGCAAAAACATGTAATGAAACATTCTACTCCTAATAATACCATGGAGAAGGCAAGTTACATGAACATCTGGAGCCCCAAAAAATTGCCAGACGATAGTACTCACACTTGGGCATATTCGCCTCAAATTAACTATCCAGGGAAGGAATTTACCAGGTGGTGGTGTGAAGTATTCAGCACTGGCAACAGGTGCAATAGGTGCTGCAACAGGTAAATCTCCCCAATCGCCTCCACCAGCATAATCTGGAACATACTCAACAGCAGGAGGGGCAACCTCCTCTTCTTCCTGCTCTTTGGATTCTTCTGGCTCTCTGTAGAAAAACAAATCAACCTACACAAAAGAAAATAACGTCATGGGATGATACCGTGTTTTTGCCAAAATAATGACATCAAACAATATGACAAAAAAATAAGAAACATGAAGGCTGGGCCATCCTGAGAAGCGCATATCCACAAAAGAGCCAACACATGTGATACATCTTTGCAAGTGCTTACCATAACATCCCACTTCTGGCCAGGAAGAATGAGACCACGCATCTGCAGCACCATGCGAGCCAAAAGCCAGAACAAGCAGCCAATGCTGTGCTTCCCTTTATTGTTAGCCGGGATGCCAATGTCCACATAGCGCATAGGAGAATCAGTATCGCAGAATGCGATAGTTGGGATGTTACCCAATGCGGCTTCCTTGATTGGCTGAAGAAACACAACACAAACACTGGTCATAGAACAACTTCATTCTTCTCCAATTCGACTTTGAATAGAAGGAAATACCTACTTGATGATCAGTTCGGGGGTCAGTGAGAATGAGCAGACGGGGCTCACTGAAGGAAGTCTGAAGTTGATTGGTAAAGGTACCAGGGGTATGCCTTCCAGCAAGTGCTTGAGCACCAGTGTACTGGGAAAACTTCAAGACAGCTCTCTGACCATAGGGCCTAGCAGACTGAACAATGATATCTTGCGGGTTCTCAATAGCAACGATAACCCTTGCAGCCAACATAAGCTTCTCCCATGTCTTCCCAATATTGATAATGTAAATCCCTGAGAGAGAGGGAAAAAAAACATGGATAAACACATTGTTTCTAGGACAGATACAGAGCAGTGCCATATCTACAGTTATAAGAAAAGATCATCACAACTTAATCTATCATAGAAACATTCATACCACATTATGATGCAATATCCACCAAATAGAAACCATACACAGACCTCAACAAAAGAAGCTTATGATGTATGTACAGACCGAAACTTGATAGTAGAAGCCATTGAACATAAGATACGTCTACGTCTAACAAATTAGCATAGATATAATCGATAGGAATTATCATAACGTGTTTATAAGAACTCGTTAGCAAAAGCCTTCTCACTTTTAAGAGTGTTTGCCAGTGAAGAAGTGACAAGACAAAATTGCTCTTCCTATAAGAAGGAACACATCAAAATATAAGGCTACACATAGCTTTGGAACAAGAAAAATAAAATGGACAAGAACTAAGAATGCAAATATGATTAACTACCCATAGAGAATAAGACTGAGCTCAAAAACACATGAAACCAAACAAGGACAGGCATCTACTACTTCTCTAATATCTAACAACATGAAACCAACTTCAACAGTCTTTCCTCATTGTTGGACATTCTCAACTTTTTATAACTTTGTTCCTAGCCTCCCTATCAGGTAACACAAGTATTATTGCAAAACACACAATCTACTCTACCCAACATACACTGACACTAACAGTACACGAATTGCATACCAAGAAGAATCAGTAGAATCAAGCAATTAAAGTTTAAAATGAACACAGTTCTAACAACAATAGATCATTGATTTAACATCATAATTTTCTGACATTTTTAAGAAAAATACAAGCATTACCACATCAAACACAATCAAAAGCGAGCACTTCTATTGCTATTGGGAGTTCATGAATGTTGCCCTGCCCCCTATCTCGATGCCTATTGACCAGCGAGATTACTCGATGACCCAATCTGCGCAGATGCTGCCTCCCAATCATATATTTCTATAATCCAAACTTGGTCTTATATCTGTCTATAATGACCTTAACTATCACTAAGAATCCAAGTATCAGTTTACTAGTGTCTCTTGCCAAGATCAATCAACAATTTCTGCCAAAAAAGCAGGTACATGAAATATATCTACCAAACTTGTCCAAGAGAAAGCAAACTCAATTCCACAAATCATACTGACATTTTTTCCTACGTAAATCTCAACATATCGTACTCACTGGTAATGAAATCCTTAAAAATGACGGTCATCACAGAATAATGAATTCCCTTCATCAAATTCAGCAGCCGATTGCACACTATCTCCCACCAGCCCATCCATTCATCCATCAAATTTTAATTTACTCGGCATCGGAACAGAGATCCCCTTTACATTTGCATCCACGATGTACGATTACATACCTAACCGGAATCACTAAACATAAACACATAATGCACCAACACACTCTTCCAACCGAAACATACACCAAAACACCACATATACCTATCATACCAGCAATGAAATTAATCCAACTCCATTCCGAAATCACAACTTTCCACACCTCATAGCGACAACGAAATCAATCACACTCCAAATCGAATTTTCAACTATCTAAACAAATCTCATAAATTAAACTATCAACTCAGCCAAACAAACACCAAAACAGACGATGAATCCATTCAAATAGGTTCAACAGAGAAGGGGAATAGATTTCAGAATCGAACCATCAGCGCGGCGCTTGAAGACGTATCGCTCCATCTGGAAATCGCAGTTCTTGGTGCCGAGATGAACCTCCGCGGCCAACATCATCTGGATGTCGAGCTCCTTCTGTGACAATGCCCTCTCCGCCGTCGTCGCCATTTTTCGCCGCCCAGCGGAGACAACACACAACTACAGCGAGAGCGGCGTAGATTCGATGACTGGCTGTGTAATGTAAACCCTAGTTACGAGAATGAGGTGGGTTATATATACTTGATGAAATGGGTAATGGGCTGGGCCTTGGAGTAGCCCAAGTAAATATTGTGGGCTGCAGATCCAGGACTTTCGTTAAGAGAAGGATAATACTACATTATTAAGTACACCTGATCTCATTGACGTTAAATTAGTGAGATTTAATCGAAACAAAATATTAATTAACGTGACGAAAAGATCAAATATTATGTTACGTAAATTTGATATAACAATAATTGTAATATAAGTTATGAGATGATCAAAAATATTATAAAGACGAAATTGATCCAAATATGCAGTGAATAATAAAAAAAAATAATCGTTATTACACGCGTAATAAACTTTGTATCGATACGTGTGTCAAATCAAAATATTTGCGTAAGTTATATACTTCAACCTAATATAAACCTGATTTTTTATATGAAAATAAAATTTATATTTATATATATAAAATAATATATATATTATAATTATTAGTACTCCATTTTAGAAGAGAAAAACAAATGCGCCAAAGGATCTCTGAACTCTAGATCCGATTATTATTCCATATTATCTTCTCATCAATCACCCTTTGTTCATCAACACGCGATTGCACAGTGACAGGTATTGCCAACTCCTTGTCATTTTCATCTTTTGCCTTGCTCGAATTCCATGTTTTTTTGTTTTTTTTCATAAGTAATTTCTCATGGTATAATCCTTGAAAACCATCGCTTTGCTTCAAGTGATCCAATTTCGACAACCAAAACCATCTCGGGAGTAACCATGACGGTCCCCATTTCGTCATCATCATACCCAACTGTGTTTTCTATTGATTTGATTTGCAGGTTTTGTTTTTTTCCGTGATTTTTTTATACCCAAAGGATAAATTCAGTCAATTTCAGTTATTTCATTTCTGGGATTTTCTAGGTTTTTGAGAATTTTGATTCCCGTGCTCAATTTGGTTGATTTCACCCGATTGTTCATATGGGTTCAATCTCCATCTATGTGTTGGTTTTGGTTCTAGAATTGTGTTCATGATAGTTTTTTGATGTGCGAATTGCAGGTTGTGGGCATGGATCATCTCAGTACATCTGCCCGTTTAATGATAGTATCTGATCTCGATCATACCATGGTAAGTTCATCCCATTTCGATGTCGTGTTGTGCCTGAATCGGGTTTTGATTTGATTACAATATCGTTGTACAGGTTGATCACCATGATCCCGAGAATATTTCTCTGTTAAGGTTCAATGCACTATGGGAATCCAAATATAGGCATGATTCCTTGCTTGTTTTTTCTACCGGGAGGTCGCCCACGTTGTACAAGCAACTGAGGAAGGAGAAACCCTTGTTGACACCGGATATAACGATAATGTCAGTGGGGACGGAGATCACTTATGGGAAACAGATGGTACCGGATGAGGGTTGGGTTGAATATCTAAATCATAAGTGGGATAGGAGTGTTGTTGTTGAGGAAACTAGCAAGTTTACTGAGCTTACACCTCAGGTATGCAGTCTCATACTCTCATTCTTTATGAGTATTTCCATGTAGATGAGTATAAGCAGTGCAGCGCTGCAACGCTTACGCACGGACATGATGGTCTATGGAACCTTGGTTTTTCTTTTTTTGATATGGAATTTGTGTGTGTATTCATTGTATTGAACTTTGCGAAGGCAAAAACTCAAAATGTGACATTAGAACCTTGTCTCACAAATACTATCCTTTGAGTTTGATTCTGTTCAGCAGTTCTCTTGGATGATTAGTTTTTCCTGAGTTTTGATTATTTTGTTGCCTCTAAAAACCACGTATGAACCTACTCCTGTTTGTTTTATGTGTTTCGATTTTAGAATTAGATACACATTCTTGCTATTTGTGTTCAAAGTTTATGTTTTTGCCGCAGTCTGAGACAGAACAACGACCACACAAGGTTAGCTTTTATATTAAGAAGGATAAGGCTCAGGAAGTGATGAAGGCTCTTGGGGAGAGACTTGAAAAGCGTGGAGTAAGCCAGTTTTCCTCTTTTTTTGTATTGTCTATGACTTTCTTTTTGTTTGAATTGATTACATTTTCGTTCGTGTATCTGATTTTCATGGTTTCATCTCTACAGTTAGATGTTAAGATCATATACAGTGGAGGAGTGGATTTAGACATATTGGCACAAGGTGCTGGGAAAGGCCAAGCTCTTGCTTATTTGCTGAAGAAGTTTAAACATGAGGACAGAACGCCTGTTAATACCCTTGTTTGTGGCGACTCTGGCAACGACGCTGAGCTGTTTAGCATAACAGATGTTTACGGTGTCATGGTAAGTCCTCGACTTCCTCTCTTTTCTTTGTACGATCTGATGCTAAAAGTTAATCATAATATTGGATAAATCCCGGTCCTCTGCAGGTTAGCAATGCCCAGGAGGAACTGCTTCAGTGGTATGCTGAACATGCTAAAGATAACCCGAAGGTAATCCATGCACATGAGAGATGTGCTGCGGGTATAATAGAAGCCATCGGCCATTTCAAAATCGGGACAAATACATCTCCTAGAGATGTTGCAGATATAGGTGATCTGAAACTTGAAAATGACAGCCCCGGTCATGAGATTGTGAAGTTTTATTTGTTCTATGAGAGGTGGAGGCGTGCAGAAATCGATAGTTCTGCAGCATATATCGACAACCTGAAGGCAGCCTTCGTATGTTTTTATTCCCTTAACCTTTAACTTGAATAATTAGCATTCTTGTAGCAACTTTCGAGCTTATTTAGTTTAATAACGAAAAATAAGCGAATCTGAAGTGCTTCTGTCTTCATCACAGCATCCTTCCGGTGTTCTCATCCAGCCATCCGGCGCTGAAATAGCCCTCCGTAGCTGTGTAGAGTCATTGGGAAAGTACTATGGAGACAAACAGGGGAAGCCCTATCGTGTTTGGGCTGATCGAGTGTTGGCGACGAAAATTAGTAATGATTCATGGCTTGTGAGATTTGATAAATGGGAAATATCTGGTAACCTGCTTTTTCCCTTACAAGTGAACATTTAATCATAACTTCTGTTCATTTGTTTGCTGGTGGAAATCAGGGATTTAAATTGTCAAAATTTTCGCCCAGTGAGAACTCCATAGAATTGCCCTTTACGAACAATTTTGATTTTTTGACACATCTACAACAAATTAAAGCTTATACACGAGTTGATGTTCGAAGTTATGACCAACTTTGTTTATTGAAAAGTTGCCATGTTTTACATTCCAGGTGAGGAGCGTCAGTGTGCTGTGACCACAGCCCTATTGACTTCTAAGGTAAAGATTCGACTTGAATCTAAAGCTCCATCTCATGCTGCTACTTTGCAATAGTATATTTCATTTTCAGTTGAATCATCTGGGTGGTGCATGTTATGTTGCAGGACGCCGGATTTTCATGGGAGCACGTTCATCAAACGTGGTTAGATGGGTATAACGCCGTAGTTCCTGCAGTATGGATCTTGTAGGTTCATAGCGATCAGGACTTGGCTGCTGACCATGTGCATCTGGTATATTTCATAAAATTCGCTCCGTGAAAAAGTCTGGGTTGTATTCTTGTTACTGATATGAATGGAGACACATAACACTCCTCATGTAATTCACACCGTGGAATAAGGTGCGTAATTTCTTGTACTTAACGAGAAATAATGAAAGTTATACCCCATTCATATTGATATGCCATTATAAGCATGATGCCATTACAAGCATAATCATTTAGATACAGTACGCTTCATCATACTCATTCCACTGATCAAAATGAGGTGAGAATCGAGAAGCAAGAAATTAAAGGGGGATTGCTTCTTGATATTAAGATGGCATTCTTCTCAAGTTCTGTAATGTGTCATCCAAAGACCCTTCTGCTCGAGAGTCTGCTTGCTGTTTGCATCGAATTGTCATGGTGTAGCGACATTATTGCCGACAAGTAGCCAAACATTGTTATGGCCTGGGTAATTACTATACATTTTGCTTGTGTCTTCAAGGGTCACCCCGTTGACCGAATAGGCGCCATGGATTTCAGACAACTAATTAGAGTGAAAGCTCACCTCGCTCACCTCAAGCAGACGATCGCCATGAATACCAACTTGATGCTTCGTATACACTTAGCTCGGATTCTTTACCAGGTGCTACCACTTGAAACTTTATTCCATCTGATAAAAGTTACCCACCTAAACACGGGGAAAATTCAGAAAATCAACTCGGGCTATTAATCGACTAGGGCTTTGTAACCTGGACTTGGCTTAAAAGGTTGTAGCACATGTTGATTAGTAGAAGTTATAAGAAGGTTGATGTCTGCGTTTCAGAACCAAAACTGGAGTATAACCATTCGGTAAATGTTTATAAATCATTAGAATTGACGAAATTCCATATTAAAAGATTTGACGAAACAATAATTTTACAACTTAATTAACAAAAGTAAGTGGATATGGAGGATCTAGGACTAATATGCATAAATTATTTTTGATATTTTGTAAATCATGCATTCATTCCCTGGACCTTATCACAAAGTACTGAGGAAGTGATCTATTAGAGACAATATCTTGATACTAATGATATCGGTTACTTCCAAGAGCTTATGTTGTCTTTAGAAAGGGAAAATCTTGGGACACTATGTTGATTTTATACATGTCTAGACCTAGTAATCTTAAAAGCATCGTACACATACCTATATGTTCGCTTCTTGTTTTGATTTGTCAAGATTCGGTTACTCAAAAATTCGGCAGCCATGCAAGTTTAGTTTCGAAATCGATCATATCTATATAACTTCCCTTCAAATATTCATATAAACATAACGTACACAAGGTCATAACCAGGATCCATGAGGAACATTAAAAACTTTCATCGACATTGTTCAAAACCAATATCAAATATATCCAACAATTTCTTCTAATTCCATTTAACACAAACTGTCTTCGCGATGCCATATAACGTTGTTACGTTACATCATGCCTATAAGTTGATGAAGCTCAATTCGGTTAGCACGACCTGTCTTAATGCACCATGTGGCTTACCTTGAAACAAGAATGCTCTAAAATCAAGTGATGTGCATATGCCAATGTCGAATGAAATATTTAGCCGCCCATCCACCACATGAGATAATATGATGGACGTTCTATATACTTATAAATAGCATAAAACTAAGGCCACATATATATATAGAGTCATGTTGCTTTATATGGTAGTTACATAGATTCTTTCGGTTACCAATTTCATGTGCCTAAGTTATGGCAACCACATCAATTATCGAAACGCGCCTCCTCACATATGATTTCATTTAATCTAAGAGGTTTCATATAGTATATGTTATCACATCTAAATATTGAAATCATTTGTTGAAGCTAAGTTGGTTGCATTTAACACGATCTCAATAGGTTGACATGTAAACGTCTTGTGATTTATAGATCACTAATTAATTAATGTCCCAGCTGATAACTACTAACAAGAAACTTTCTCGATTTAAAATTATCGATCAGTGACAATACTCGGATAACAATAATGGTAATATGTCCCACGTTCTAACTTTTCCATTTTAAAGGGGAAAACAATTTATGTTCTGTTAGCTCAGGTAATCTATATCGATCACGTATCATAATAATGGTCAGTTTGAATTAATGAACTTGATTTGACTCGACAAAGATTCAGTCATTAATCAAGAAGTTTAAATCATATTGGTTAGCTTTTATATCATATTCACATAATCATATGACATATCTATATTACGTCTAAGAGCAAGACAATGAAGCTATGGAACGGCATAAGTAACACAATAGATGAATTATATTCAAATACTGCTATAACACAATTATACTCGTGTTATAAACGATGAGATCTCCATGTCAAAGTTTTGAAGCAATCATCTTTTCTCATGATATTTCTCATGTTTGTTCGACATAGTGTAATGTAGTGATGTTTTAAAAGTACCGGAAATACCTTTGGGCAATTAATGAATAAATTCAGGAGATTTAGGACTATACACCTATCAACCCAAATTGAACAAGCATAAAGTCTCCCTTTATTAAAAATTAAATTGTATAATTCTTATTTTTATGAAATATAGGCCGATGAGATACTTATGTAAACGTCTCATACTTTATAAAAATATTATCATTCACTTTATATCTTTTTAACACCTGAAAAGAAAAGAGAAAATGAAGAACCAGACGACCCTTCAAAACAAAGAGAAAAAAGAAAAAGCAAAACAACAAAGGAAAAAATGTCGTCAAAGCTTTGACATGGACATCACACGTGTCTCCACGTGGACCAAAGATCGACGAGCCAATGATGACTTGTAGATATATGACCACATGGCATGTTGCCAAAGGGGGAGAGTTCGAGAAAAATGAAAATATTTCAGCCGAAAAAAAGAAATATTTTGTCTATCGAAAAGGTCAAGCCAAATATGATCGATGTTGATTAATCATGTGTTTGATACACCAAATTTCAATCATTCACAAAACTCAAGTAATAAACAAATGCTGAGGTCGGTAGATAACTTTATGCTCGCGTGACATTGAACTTATCTCTAATGTTCGACTTGAACAGTAACACAACCATATACTCCATGTTTTTGCTTGCAGAACCACGACATAGGTAGTCCTTGAGCATCGGAGGACAAAATCTCTGATATATGGATTAATCTATTAAACTTTAACAACATATCCAAAGCAACTATGAAGAATTGGCGCTGCCTGATGATTACTTTTAGATGTAACATAACATGGCATGTTGCTAAAAGAGGATAGGAGCGAACAATTTGCAATGTTTTGCCCAAAAGAGAGAAAAACAATCAGACAAACTAAACCAAAACGATGTTGATCATTCAATTGCTAAATCTACAGATTTTCATCATTACTTGGGCAAGATCTACTCACAAAGTCTTGAACACTCGAACTAAATGGATTGTCGGTGAATTCGTTTCCAAAATTCGTGTAGTTGCAGTGATGCTTAGCTTTTGTCGCGTTTTGGTTAACACTGTAATCTCGACTCTTGGACCAACTTCGTTGGAAAAACTTTCTTACGATAGGTGTGTTCATCGCACCCTTTTGCACCATCTCCATCGATTTGGCGCTATCCCAACAAAATTCAATGACCAGAAAAAAATCATCCATGTTTTTTTTATAAACGATTGGATGTGTTTTAACGGTTTTTATCTGGACAACAATCGGCAGAGGATCTTAGTCCGAATTCGCAGACAATCAGGTGCAAAATAATTGAGTAATCGATGGCACATTGGGTTCGGTGTACCGAAAAAATTTTAAGCATCATGCACGCAGGAAAAAGTGCAAGTAAGTGGTGCAGTCAGTCAATCACTTTGCTGTCAAATATGCGATGGAAAAATGCACTCTCTTCTTTCTTGGGAAGGGGAGAAACACATCTACACAACCCACGCTGACTTCACCCTTTTCATCTATGTGATCTCTGTTTGCTCGATTGCGTAAGCTCTGTAGATATCACAGTGCAATAGCTAGCTAGCCAAAGCACTGAGATTCTTTGCTAGTTTCACTAGGTGCTTGCTATTTACTAGTTATACTGAATCCTCCATCACTTGACTTGGTTATTGAGTTACATTGGCTTTACCAAACATCAACGCACAACATGCGCCATACTTGTTAATGCGGTTGCTTTCTGCTTGTGGGTTTCCTCCCAGGGACATAACTTTTATCAAATGCAAAGAAGGAAGAGGAAGAGACGCAATTATTCACTAACAATCAATCGAAGGCAAAAGAAGGCGTACTCGGGTGAAAAAAATAAGAGAATTTGAGAAAAAAGAAAAACGCACGCAACATAATTCATTTTCTTCACTGCGTCGCCGTGTTTTCTAGCAAATTCTGAAGCAAAACATTATGCGGGACGGCAGCAAAAGGCGATCAAACGCTTCTCTCAATTCCTATAAATAGGAGTAAAGGACAAAATTTATAATAACACACCAAACACAAAAACATCACCAGAAGAGTTAAGAAAAAATACTCAGTTTGAGATATTGAGGAATATCCTCTATGGATATAATTTTATTCCGTTAGAGAAGAAAAATTAGTGAAAGTTATCCTGGTGATTGTAATCCTCTATCACAGTCTAGGGACGATATTTGTAATCTCTTTTTAATGGATATTTTTGGTACCGTAACGGTCCTGTGATTTTTATCCTTTATTTTAAAGGGGTTTTTCACGTAAAATTTTTGTGTCGACTCTATTTATTTTTGGGCTATTTATTTATCCCATTTTAATTGCACGACGAGGGAAAAGTGCTGGGCAATTTCCGCTGCACCTCACACCGACTTTTTCCAACAGACTGGTATCAGAGCTCTGGTTAATTTAACTAGAGAGCGATCCAACTATTGCGCAAATTAAAATGAAAAACGGAGCCAATGTTGATGACATGATCCGACTGACCTCACCGAACCATTTGGTGTGGAAGCCCAGAATGGAGGATATCCTTTATTACAAGGATTTGTACGAGTCGATCGTAATCAAGACGAAGCCTGCTGATAAAGAGGAGAAAACTTGGGCGTTGCAGCAACACAAAACTATTGGTGTGATCAGACAATATATCGACCAAAGTGTCTTTCAACACTTGGCCAACGACGTCTATGCTTTTGTCTTATGGGTTAAACTCGAGGCAATGTACCAGAGGAAGACTGCGATGAATAAACCTTCCATGATGCGGAAGGACGTGAAGTTATAGTTTAGAGACGGCCGCAGTGTAGTAGAGCACCTAAATGATTTTCAGGGTATTGTCAATCAATTGACAGGTATGGATTTAAAGTTTGATGATGAGATGCAAACACTATTACTATTAAATTCTTTACCTGATAGCTGGGAGCCACTGGTGGTGTCACTGAGTAACTCCACTCCTGAAGAAAAGCTCACGATGAATATCGTGAAAGACAGTATGTTGAACGAGGAAATCAGGAGGAAAGAGCTCAACCCGTCCAACTCATCAGATGCTCATGTGATGGAACATCGCGGAGGGAACAAAGGAAAAACTTTCCAGCAAGACGGCAAGTTCAAGGGGAGATCGAAGTCCCAGAATCGGAAGGGCTTCACTTGCTATTATTGTGGCAAGTCAGGCCATAAGAAAAACCAGTGCAGGAAGTTCAAAAGCAACACAACGCAAGGCAAGGTCGTTAAGGGAGAGCAAAACAGCGAGCCAAGCACCACTTCCCTTACAACCATGGATGAACCATACCTTTACTCAGATAGTGATTCCTTCAACCTCACTTGTCCAGACTCAGATTGGGTTGTAGATTTTGGTGCCTCATTTCATCTTATTTCGCATATTAATTTTTTTCATCTTACAAAAATAGTGACTATGATTTTGTGCGAATGGAAAATAATGAGACATCTAAAATCATGGATGTTGGAGATGTTTAATTGTAAACCAATGCAGGTTTTAGGTTACTGTTGAAGGATGTCAGACATGTGCCCGACATTCGACTGAACCTGATTTCAGTCGGGATGCTTGAGGATGAAGGTTACACTTCTCATTTCTCTAATGGAAAAATGAAGCTCTCGAAGGGTTCTTTGCTGATTGATAAGGGAAAGAAGCAAAGAACGTTATACTTAATGCAAGTAAGGCTAATCAAAGGAGATACAAATGCTATTGAGAGATCCTCCTCGATCGAGCTCTGGCATAAGAGGCTCGATCACATCAGCGAGAAGAACTTACAGATTCTTGCACGTAAGGAACTCCTACCTGACGTGAAAGGTATTCCTCTTAAATCGTGTATTGACTGCATAGCTAAAAAATAACACAAAGTATCATTTCTTTCTTCCCCTGCACATAGAAGAAAGAATATACTCGATCTTGTGCATACAGATGTCTGTTCTACGACAGAAAAATCTCTAAGTGGTGCATATTATTTTGTCTCTTTCATAGATGACCACTCTAGAAAGGTTTGGGTCTGTGCCTTGAAAACTAAAGATCAGGTACTAGATATGTTCAAGAAGTTCCATGCCAGGGTAGAAAGACAAAATGGAAGGAAGCTCAAGTGTGTCAGAGCAGACAACGGTGGTGAGTAAAGAGATACGTTCGAGAAATACTGCAGGAAACATGGCATCAGACTTGATAAGACGATTCCCAAAATACCTCACCAGAATGGAGTCGCAGAGAGAATGAAAAGAACCATCTCAGAGAAGATCCGCTCTATGCTCTCTCATGTGAAACTCCCTAAATCGTTTTCGGAAGAGGCGCTGCCAACTTCTGCTTACTTGATCAACCATTCTCCTTCAAGTCCTTTGAATGGTGATATTTCAGAAAGGGTTTGGAGAGGAAAAGACATGTCCTATCAGCATTTAAAGGTGTTTGGATGCAAAGCGTTTGTGCACATCCCCAAGGATGAACGCTCTAAACTTGATGGTAAGACGAAACAGTATATATTTTTTGGCTATCCTAGTGAAGATTTTGGTTTCAGGTTATGGGATCCAATAATCAGGAAGATCATTCGAAATAGAGATGTTATTTTCTTCGAATATCAAACCATTGAGGACATCGAGAAGCCAGGGAAGTCCAGAACTCCAGCAGATATCCCAATGAACTTGGATCCACTTCCTCTTCCGACACCGGAAGGCCACGGGGGCGATATATAGGATGATCTTGGTGATGAGGAAGCTGGTGTTGATGTTGATGGCTCAGAATCATTAGAGCCGCAGTAAGAACCAACTCTAGTACAACCACCAGCACAACAATGTACGCGACACTCTACGAGAGAACGCAGACCATCCACCAGGTATCCTGATACAGAATATGTGATGCTGAATGATGGGGGAGAACCAGAGAGGTATAGGGAAGCCATGTCAGATCCACATAGCGATCGTTGGTCGCAAACCATGCAAGAAGAGATGCAATCCTTGCATGAGAATCACACATTCGAGCTGGTGAAATTGCCTAAGGGCAGCGTGCGCTAAAGAACCGATGGGTCTACCGCTTGAAGATTGAAGACAAAAGCTCAAAACCACGTCATAACGCTCGATTGGTTGTGAAAGGGTTCAGTCAAAAGAAAGATATTAACTTTGATGAAATTTTTTCTCCACTTGTTAAAATGTCTTCTATCAGAGTTGTGCTAGGATTAGCGGTCAATATGGATCTCGAGATCGAGCAACTTGATGTGAAGATAACTTTACTCAACGGTGACTTAGAGGAGGAGATATACATAGAGCAGCCTGAAGGGTTTCAGGTCGAAGGGAAGGAGAACCTCGCTTGCAGGTTGAAGAAAAGCCTGTATGGTTTGAAACAGACGCCTCGCCAGTGGTATCGCAAGTTTGAGTCCTTTATGATGGACAATGGGTACAAGAAGACGTCATCGGATTCTTGCATCTTCATTCAGAAGTTCATCGATGGTAATTTCATTATCCTACTACTCTATGTTGATGATATGTTGATTATCGGTCAGGTTACTAAAAAGATCGTTGTTTTGAAGAAAGCTCTTACAAAATCTTTTGCGATGAAGGATTTTGGTCCCGCTAGGCAGATCCTTGGAATGTAGATCTTCCGTGATAGAAAGAACAGGAAGCTATGGCTATCGCAAGAACGATACATCGAGAAGGTATTGGAAGGTTATTCAACATGAACAAGTGCAAACCAATTAATACTCCACTTGCAGGTCATTTAAAGTTAACAACGAAGTAGTGTCCCTCAAGTAAGACAGAGAAACAGGAGATGCAGAGCATTCCGTATGCTTCACCTATTGACACCTTGATGTATGCCATGGTATGTACCAGACCCGATATTGCCTATGCAGTTGGAGTTGTGAGCAGATTCCTTTCTAATCCAGGAAAAGAGTATTGGACAGCAGTTAAATGGATTCTGAGATATCTTAGAGGTACGTCTAAGTTATGTTTATGCTACGATCAGGAAAAACCTGCATTAGAGGGTTATACAGATGCAGATATGACTGAAGATATAGATTCTCGGAAGTCAACCTCAGGGTATATGACAACCTTCGCAGGGGGAGCAGTGTCATGATAATCAAAGGTACAGAAATGCATTACTTTGTCTACTACAGAAGTAGAGTATATTACAGTCACTGAAGCTAACAAGAAAGTGCTATGGATGAAGAACTTCTTGTTAGAGTTGGGATTACAACAGGACAGGTATAGACTCTATTACGATAATCAAAGTGCTATTCACCTTGTTAGGAATCCGATCTTTCATTCGAGGTCGAAGCACATTGATGTGAGATATCACTGGATACGTGATACACTGGATCGGAAGCGATTTCAACTTGAGAAGATCCATACTGACCACAACAGGTCAAACATGATGACAAAGACCTTAACCATGGAGAAGTTTGATTTTTGCAGACAACAAACGGGTATGACGATGGTCCCACCGTTCAGGAGGGGGAGAATTGCTAGTGCGGTTGCTTTCTGCCAGTGGGTTCCCTCCGTGGGGCCCACATAACTTTTACCAAATGCAAAGAAGGAAGAGAAAGAGACGCAATTGTGCACTAACAATCAATCGAAGGCAAAAGAAGGCGCAATCCGGTGAAAAAAACGAGAGAATTCGAGAAAAAAGGGAGACGCACGCAACACAATTCACTTTCTCCTCTGCGTCGTCGTGTTTTCTACCAAATTGTGAAGCAAAACATCATGCGGGATGGCAGCAAAAACGCTTCTCTCAATTCCTATAAATAGGAACAAAGGGAAAAATTTATTATAACACACCAAACACAAAAACATCACCAGAAGAGTTAAAAAAAATACCCAGTTTGAGGTATTGAGGGGTATCCTCTACGGGTATAATTTTATTCCGTTAGAGAAGAAAAATAAGTGAAACTTATCCTGGTGATTGTAATCCCTTAGCACAATTTAGGGACGATATTTGTAATCCCTCTTTAGTGGATATTTTTGGTATCGCAACGATCCCGTGGTTTTTATCCTTTATTTTAAAGGGGTTTTTCACGTAAAATTTTGGTATCGACTCTATTTATTTTTGGGTTATTTATTTATCCCATTTTAATTGTGCGACGAGGAAAAAATGCTGAGCAATTTCCGCTGGACTTCACACCAACTTTTCCCAACAATACTGACACGTATCCAGTTGGATATATTGATTTCTTGTATTATACCGAAACCTTTTGTAATGTTCAATTCCTTTCTCGTAAGTTCAATTGGTTAGAACACCACGGATTGAGAGTTGGTTATATAACTTATGGCCGAACACTAGACTCGACAACCATGGATCCACCGGTCTCATATCTAACCATTGACAATCACCATTGTCCAAGGAAGCCTAAACCTAAAGGCATAGGGGTCTCTGTATTCAACGGGCATGCATGTGTTTGAAGGGGCAGTGCCTAGACCTGATCAGAGATCACACCACAGACCAAAGCAACCACTCATTCTCGTGTGAAGTCCCTCTCCGCTCCTCTATTTGTTTCGCAGTCTGTGAGTCTCTGCATGCAGTGATCCTATACTGAGTCACCACAGCCATTTCCAGAACTGTTAGCAGCAGTTAACGTGAATCGACCTCACAAGTCAATCAGTACACATCACAAAACTAAGAACAGTAACATATTGTAATGAATAAATAAATGCTGTTACTTGACAACTCACTAGCTTGTAATCCCTTGCAATGTCCTTGGATGAGCGAGTCAGTTTTCCATTAGTTGAGTTGCCGGACTAGACCGTGGTTTAGATTCAATGGGGGCGACATAGCTCAGTGCCACAACACATTATGTTGACCTCTGCAGTAGGAGGAACGGTGATTAGTCACAGTTGAGAGTTAGGAGCAACTACTGCGACGCTCAATTAGTTACTATCCGTCCCGCGATAAGAGTGGAAGGCATTCATTCACCAGCCAAGGTCCTTTTATCTTGAGGCGTGTAAATGGTACTTGTACAAAATCGTTGTAAGATGTGTCCTTGGTGGAAAGGCATCTTGTCCTTCACAGTGGGAACTGACAATTTCCCTGAATATTAAAGAAGTAAAACATAAAGAGTTACTAACACACAGAGCATACAAAAGGTAACTCAATAAGATTACAAATGCTCTATTCCCAACAGTTGAACGATGTAATTACGAGCCATAAGAGAAATCCACTGTTACCTTAATTTAGACTTTTGATAAAATTGTTCACCGACTCTTAAAAGAAGGGCGTAATTACAGATACATGAAAGCAACATGATCTAGCATATTAATTGAAGGATATGTCATGGAACTTTTGTCAAGGTTGCAGCCCGGTTGCAGCCCTTGAACAAGACCGAAGTTCTCTTTTTAACTTTTGCACACACGAATTGCCCATACGTGGTTGCCCAAGCTTGGTCCTCGCCGAGCATGATCTACTGCACAAGAAAATAAACTATCCAATCCAAGATTTGTAGTTACCCATATCCTATGGCACCCTCTGGCAAGCTAGCTTGCTGTGTCTATGATACCCAAAACAAAGCCTGACTAGTGTATATACTTTATTACAACTATGTACTTGTAGAGAAAATATTAGTAGTGTTAACGTATACTCCCTTTATTCCAAAATATTAGTAGTGCTAACATATGCTCTCTTCATTTTTAATTTAAAATATAGATTTGATCCGACATACAAATTTATATGTATATTTAATCTATATAAGATTCAATGCAAAAAGAATATTTTTTTTGATAATATTGAAGTTTACTGTAATAGTTACGAGAGAAAATAATGGATGTATTATAACACATTATGATTATTTTGGTATTTTTTTATGTGAAAAGATTACTTAATATGACATCTTGTATATATTTTGAGACGATTCAAATAGACAAACGTTATTTGTATTATGGGACAGAGGGCGTCTCAAACATTGGTGTCAAGGATTTAACAATCTGTAAAAAGACATTCTATCACTATGGGTTACATGAACAAAATGTCAAACAACTTTGTAATAAAAATATACATTGTAAAATTAAATCTTATGGTAGCTTGTGTATATGAGGTTAAACATAATCACGGAGTATTCTAAAGCCATTGTACAGTTGAGGTTAAACATATTATGCATATGGATCCGTGCATACTTATCTTCTTCTTTCTACAAGTGGGTAATTAGGTTTGACATTTAACTCAAAAGTCTAAGATTCCATCTGTACAAACAATATACTCTTTCACGATTGGGGAAAAATTTACTTATCCCTAAAAGTCACTTTCTTTTCTTATGAAGATTAACTTTTCCTATGAGGAAATCGAAGGAAAAAAACAGAGAGAGAGAAATTGAGAAAACCTTGGGTGGATCGAATTGATGAAAGCGAAAGCATATAAGCAGAGAGCATCATGTCACGGAAGAGCAAGGATCGAAAAAATCATGAAAATGGAAGGGAAGATGACAGTGTAGCAATGACGATCTGCAATCACTTCTTTCCCATTCTAAAAACAAAAATATAGGACGAGTACTATCTCTGACTCTCACAGCAACCAATGACCATAACGTAATATGGCCGTCTACCGCTGGTATGAGCGTTGACCCCCACCAATTTTACAATCGATGATAAGCTTTTCTTGTATGACTCAATATTATAGTTAAAAAGTGTTCTAATTATCAAAAACATTCCAAAAATATTTTTTGAGAAAAAAATAAAATTTGATCCTACTAAGTTCACGTTGATAAATAGACGTGGATCAAACGTTACAACTAGAAAAGAAAAAAACGTATCCTCGTACTCCTGTCAAATACAGAATATGCGAAGAACACTTTTTAAAACAAGACAATATACACAAATCTTTCTTCATGTGTCAAACGTCTTATCTCATGATTAAAAAAAATTATTTATCATTGAGTTAACTCCAATCGATTGCAACTACTCCTTCTTTTTCAATTTATTTATAATTTTTTTTATCAATCTCAATTTATTTATAACATTTTTATTTTTTTCTTATTTGTTAATAAATTTATATTAATATAATCAAACTATCTCATCACCTTCTTTTTCCTTCTCTCGTATTCTTTCTCCTAAATCCTACTTATGCTCTATTATTACTAAAAAAATATTCTTTCTTCATCAAATTCAATACACATACTATCTCCGTATCATAATTATTACTTCGTACAACATTTTTCTTTCCATTCACTATTCACCACGTAATTTAAGAATCCTCGTTCTAATCGATACGAAATAAAATTTTTATTAACCCACGATTATGATACGTAATGTTTACTATCATTAGTGTTTCATGTTATTTTCTCGAAAAAATAATATTTGATCGTCTTACAACATCAGTCAAATCTTTTATCATCACGAGTGTCTGATCAAAACAATATAATTTTTTTGAGTTGAAAAAAAATATAAAACTACATAGAATTAAACCATTACAAATAAATTGCATACTGGATGATTATAATCGAGGCCAACGAAAAAGAAAAAGGTTCAAGGAAGTTGGCACCACCGGGACTAAGAAACGTTCCGTGACTCACATGGTAGAGGAAGGAATTCTATGGATTGGTGGGACCCAACACATTCAATAGTCACTGTTCCCGATGAATACTCTATAAATATTCAGCAGAGGACACTCTCCCCTCTTCATTATAATCCCCAGAGAAGAAAAACACAATACTCCCATAACAAATAACAAAGCAAGCCTCATAAGAAAACAGTCGCAACAACAACAAGAAGAAATCTCTTCGGAATAGAGAGATGGGAACTGGGTGGCGAAGTGCCTTTTGCACCGCAGCCCCAAGAGACAGCACAGACCGTGACACAAGAGACACGATCCCAAATCAAGAAAACTATGAAGCAATACCCCAGAGTCCGAGTCCAAGCCCCAGGAGCTGTGTCAAGTTGCGTTTCTTCTCCGGCAACAACGACGACGACAACAACCCAGTTACTCCTCGCTTGTCAGCGATGTCGCCCAGATGCGCCTCTGGGGGCGAAGAAGGGATACAACAAGAACAACCACCAGTTTTCTCATCCAATGATACCACCCCGAGACTCCAATGCAAGATCAATGAACAAACCAGGCCGACTCCTGGCTCCCACCCTGCCTCTCCTCGTTCCCCGTTCTCCATCCTCAAGAACACCCTTCGTCTCTCCAGGGTAAGTACGAAAACAAATGGCCACCTTTGTCATCAACAGCTTCAGATCAAGATTTCTCTTCCCTAACTGGATTTGCTTAAACTGAATAAGTGTTGTTGATGTGATTGTGCAGAATGTGGAGTGCGGAGTGTGCTCGCAGAGCGTCAAGACAGGGCAAGGCACGGCGATATACACGGCCGAATGCTCCCATGCCTTCCACTTCCCCTGCATAGCGGCTCATGTCCGCAAACGGGGATCTCTCGATTGCCCTGTCTGCAATCTCACCTGGAAGGACGTCCCTCTCCTCTCCGCTCACAAGAATTCATCACCAACACCGAATAGTCCTGTCCTTGAGAAAAACACCAGCACAGATGATAACGCCTTGCTCATCCCAAAAGAATTCTCCAAAATCCAAATCCATTCCAATGATAAGAACTTGACCGTGGCAAAGCCGAAGCCGTATAACGATGATGAGCCCTTGTTCTCACCCAAGTGTGGCACTCCTCGGTTCTGCTCCATCCCGGAGGAGGCCGAGGAGGAGCCAGAACATGAGAAAGAGAACGACGATGATTTCGAGGAATTCCAAGGTTTTTTTGTGAACCCGACACCTATGACTAGGAAGAAGATCGACGATCAAAAGTCTGTGAGGAATGTGGAGGTGAAACTTCTCCCAGAAGCCGCGATCATCTCCGTGGGGCGAACTCACGAGACGTTCGCGGTGGCACTGAAGGTGACGACTCCAGCACCACAAGCAGATGGGATCACTATGCCGCTGCTCTCCCCATCCCTGCGAGCGCCAGTCGATCTCGTGACTGTCGTCGACATCAGCAGGACGATGATGGGAGAGAAGCTGCACATGCTGAAGCACGCGATGAGATTGATCATCTCGTCGCTTGGTTCAGCCGATCGGCTCTCGATCGTGGCATTCTCAGCCGCATCCCAACGGCTGCTACCTCTCCGGCGAATGACCGCACACGGTCAACAAATCGCACGACGAATCGTCGACCGGTTTATCTGCGGTCAAGGAAAGTGCGTGGCAGACGCACTGATGAAGGCCTCCAAGGTGTTGGAAGACAGAAGAGAGAAGAATCCGGTGGCCGGTATCGTCCTCTTATCGGACGGCCATGATGATAAGCAGCTGAAATATAATCATCAACGTCTCCCATTCTGCCACGACACATTGGTCCGGTTCGCTCACATTGAAATCCCGGTCCGGTTCGGATTGGAGGAGGCAGATGAGGCATTGTCACGGCAAATTAGCGGGGTTCTGAGCGTGGTGGCGCAAGACGTGAGGATCCAGCTGGGATTAGCATCGGGATCCGCGCCGGCTGAGATCACTGCATTGTACGGGAGCCACCACGGGCGGGGGCCGACGCTGATGAGCTCGGGCTCCGCCCGGGTGGGGGACATGTGCGTAGACGAGGAGAGGGAGCTGCTGATCGAGATGCGGGCCCCCACCTCCGCGATCGGGTCCCACCACGTGATGTCAGTCCGCTGCAGCTACAGGGACCCAACCAGTCAAGAGCTCATGTGCTGCAGAGAGCGGGCCCTCCTGATACCGCGCCCTCACGCAATTCGATCCTGTGATCCCAGGATCAAACGGCTCAGGAAACAGTTCCTCTCAACTCGGGCACTGGCCGAGTCCAGTCGTCTGGTCGAGCATGGCGAGCTCGCCAACGCACAGCACCTCTTATCCTCGGCCCGAGCCCTGTTAAACGGCTCGGACGAGTTCGTTAAGCGGGTTGAGGCAGCGGAGGCAGAGCTGAAGTGGAAACGCGAGTATAAGAGGAAGGACGATGCCAAGCAAGCACCGCGACGTAAGGTGGAGGTGGCGGGCTTCGTGGATGAGAACGGAGAGCCATTGACGCCGACGTCAGCGTGGAGGGCGGCAGAGAGGCTTGCTAAGGTGGCCATAATGAGGAAGTCGATGAACAAAGTGAGTGATCTTCATGGTTTCGAGAATGCAAGGTTCTAATATCAGGGGTAAATTCGGAAATGTATCAAAGGGGACAAAAGGAAGTAGTCGACGGGGCTGCGCTTTGTGGTTGGAAAGGGGAAAAGAGGTAGCCCACACCGGCGGCCACCACCACCGGAATTGAAGATGTTGATTGGTGTCGGGGACCATTGTTGATTGTAGTTTTCTTCTCTGTTGTTGTTATCAGTGATGGAATTCATATGGTTCATCCTTGCTGGTCCTTGTTTGTACTGTAGGATTGAATAGAACATGGTTTCCAACGTGAACGTGAACGTGGAAGTTTCTCTGGATACTCTTCAGTCTCTTCTGGTGCAATCAATGAAAACAGTGAATATCAGATTGAATGCAGTAAAATCAATGAACAGTAGAAGCACAAATAA
This sequence comes from Drosera spatulata, assembly GCA_035668315.1. Taxonomy (NCBI): domain Eukaryota; kingdom Viridiplantae; phylum Streptophyta; class Magnoliopsida; order Caryophyllales; family Droseraceae; genus Drosera; species Drosera spatulata. Next base: position 271,197 of record JAOVYX010000006.1, on the reverse strand, counting down.
CGAACAATGACTGTCGATGGATAGAATGAGAACAGTAAAATCAATGAAGAACAACAGGAGCAAAAATAACCAAGATGACGGTCAATGGATAGAACGAGGGCTGTAAAATCAATGAACAACAGTAGAAGCAAAAATAACCAAGAATGACTCTCAATGGATAACTTTCAAAACCCATATGAAAAGCAGACCAACCAAAAAGGTCGTTTGTGTAGTCAGAAACTAACCTTCAGAATAAAGTTACCTTCCGAAAATAACCAAGGGCTTCTTGCTTTATGGAGGATAAAAACTTTTGCAGAACATATACATAGCAGATTCGTGCAAGCTGAGTTGGTTAGTGCCCAGTTGAATCAGGGACCCATAACGCATTAACAGAGCTAATTAGCTGATCCGATATCAACAATACCAAAGCTGATTAAGAATTTGACAAAGAGACTTACGGGATTAACTGAGTGGTTACACTCGAGGAAGAAATGATCGAGCAACTTACAAACAAGGTGGCTTTTTGCGAAATTGATCATGAGTCGGAGACTCGGAGGTCTACTAACTACAGATCAGAGAAGAATCCCATACCGGTTCCAAGTCACTGAAAGTAAAAATGACTACTTGCGTGCTTATGGTCTGCTTGGATCTTGAGCCTCTGCAACAGAATTCCTTGCAATTCACAGTTTAATCCCAACTCTCTCCAGTTCATAATTGCACTAACCATCATCCATTATGCTCTATCTATAGGTCGCGCAAGGCGAAATCAATAGCATAAATATGCTTTCTATGTAGCAAAGCGAAAATATCCGTCCTAATGACTTTCAACATGCTTATATAATTCCATATGATCTCATCCCAATTTCTATATAGAATTGTCTTATACAAACCAGAAGTGCCCCCGTTAGCCTGCGAATAACATGTCCAAAAAGATCTTCTCTTAATAGTCAATCGCAGCAATTCCTACTTGTTGATAAACCTCCGCTTGTATATCTTGCTCGTAACAGTTACCCATAACCTAGCCTTTCGGCATGAACTTCTTCATTATTCAACATCAAAACCATATATCAGGAACAGCGCAGCTTCTATTCCAGTTTTATTTTTGCTGAGAAATGGCCTCTATTTTCAAATAAAAATCCTCCTGTATAGAACACAATCCCACAAAAACTTCTGATCTTTGCACCTTAGCTTCCTTTTTCTCCCAATCTCCTCCACATCATATCGCTCCTCTCAGTTCATAATCACATTGAAACATAACAGGACAAACTCCAACTTTTCTTAGCCTCTTTAAACAAAAAAGAAGACGAAAGATGAGCATCATCTACATAACTTTGGTCCAATTCGATAACAATGCAACAGAGCTACAGATCATAATCTGATCTACAAAACCACAGAGAGCAACCTATCATAACCACATGGTGGGTACAATTAATGGAAAATTTGGTCCTAATAATGATCAAAAGTCGGAACTTTTGAACATAAAGAGTCCTTGTCATTATATTAAGATCACAAATCTCTTTCCCTTTTCTAAACAAAGGGCTGTGATGATCAAGGACCATATAAGGGAGGTTCAGATTTGTCACGGGATGGGTTACGTGGTCACTCACTCCATGTGAATCCTCAAGCCAGTTCTATAGTAACTTATATCGATGGGAAAATCATAAAAATGAACGCGACTTTAGATCATTAACAGACACTCCTAACCTAGGGGAAACGTTGACGACCTCTCTCGTTTAGGGACGAAATCACAAACTTTTTCATTTTCATCAGAAACTTTGCAAGACTAATTAAATTGCAGTCCAAATAACCAGAAGAATTAAGGGAGAGAGCTTAACAATTTACTTGCCTAGTTATCTTCATTTCATATCCTCCCAAGACCATGGGCTGATGTGCCACGCATCCACATCTAAGCTACAAAAACCATGCATCTGGGGTCAAAGATAATTCAATGATAAGTCATAAAATATACTGTATGATTAAATTTTCATTTCATTAAAGAGGTAAACATTAAATTGTCACATTCATTTTGAATATGCACTGTCTATCCTTATAATGAGTTATAAATACAGCTAGTCTCATAGAGTGTACTGTTTTTCTTCAGCTTGTTGATTTGCCAATGTCAGGTACGTGGATCTCTCATTATTAGTATCATAAACTATGGTTTTGATTCACTTCATATGTTCTATTCAATGTGATTCACTTTTCTATTGTAGTAGTATTATATTTTTTCCAGTTATGTATTGCTAAATGTTCTTTGGTGAACTTCGTAACATGTTTGGTCACATGGTACTTTTAGCCACATGATTCTTCTTGGACACAAGTTTTTTATTTTTCTTTTCCCAATAGAACTAAAATGGGAATATCACATGGTAAACATGGTTCTTCACAACCCAAGTTTTCCCTCTTTTTTCAGAAGATTCAACACCTAGTTTCTTGGGTGTAATATTGAGGACAGTTTTAAATCAGTCGAGTTAGGTGTAACAAAAACTTAAAGCATTTTATGCTGTCTCATGAAAGGTAGATGGGTAATCCCAACCAATTTGAGGTTTACTTGTATGTACTAAATGTTTACATATAGACATCGATTTTATTATGTCCTACACTCATTTGTTAATGATATAGAGAGTGAAAGATTCATTAGAAAAATTCATGCCACACACCAAAACAGTAGAGGACAATAGCTATAGGTCAATTATTAGAAAGAAATGTGATACCCTACTACTACAGTACTCAAAATTCAATCATCCATTTCCCCATCTCTGTTCTTCTCTTGTGACCATATCCAATCAAAGCCATCATCATTTCTTGGCATTTTCTTATCTTTTTATGAGCCAAACTTGATATTTTTTCTATTGCTTCAAGGCTTTGTTCTCAACTCTATGAGCTACAAGTCACAACATGGAGCTGTTTCCAACTATTCTTAATCTGCTGATTTGATCTCCTCCCATGTTCCATACATTATATTATCCTTATCATGTTTCTATCCTTAGAAAATAATCCCAAGGGTATCTTGTCTTTCCTGGCTTCTTAATAGTCAATGCTCCAACAAGGAATGGAGAGACATTGATGAAAATTTTCCATATAGTAGTGCCAACACTTCCGTTTTTATAGTCAATTCAAAACTTTTTTTTTTTTTTTGTTGTTGTTAGTTCAGATATCTAGAGTCTTTTCAGAATCTAGATAATAATCCAATAAAAATGATTTCTCATAAGATTTCATCTCTAGTTTGAATTTCTAATTTAACATTTGTGTCACCTCTTTTACCGTCAAGTTTGTATCAACCGTTCATCTTGTGAACTAATAACCCTTGTATCAAAAGACTTATCCAGTATCCATCTGAAGGATCACGATAAGGTACTCTGCAGCGTAAAGACAATGCATCTACTTAGATAACACTCTACTCCTCCATCACTCCTTTCCAAACACAAACAAGATAAGATCCCATCTCCTACCATAAATCCTCATCATAGGTAACTCTACCGGACTAGCAATCACCAATAATATCCATAGAAATCAATGTCCCCTCATTATTACAATCACCCAATTATAGCCAAAGCAACAGCTACCATCTCCCTTTCACAAGCCTCCCAAAACAGAGAGTGATATTCAAGTTCATCAATTCATTCACAATGTTTTTCCCTTAGATATCATATAAGGTGGGGCAAGAAGTGAACCATGTGAAAGCTAGTGCACCACATGCTAATGACAAGTGACTAAACCCGATCGATCTCTCAGTGTTGTAATGTTCGTGATCATGTGATACAGAGCTAACTCTCTAACGTGTTCGTCGCTCCGCCTTTGAAATTCGCAGTTAGATACAAGCTCTCACTTTTCAGAAATGAAAGGGAAAAGCTAAGAGCAAAACTAACTACCTTCTTCTAAGGTTATTTCACTTTCAATCTTTTTCCCCGGTCCACAAGGAGGTGATGCACTGTTAGGCTCAGGGAGACCAGCCAGGAAACCGATCGCGTACCTTACGCTATAAGTAACACTTTATTAAGAAAAAGACTCGTAACTCTATCGAAGATATTTAGGATAAATCATTACAAGATATATAACTACGTCATTCTTTCCCGGGAGTTGACTCAAAAGACAAATAACTCTTCCCTAACTATGCGGTTAATGGTTTCACATTCCCCGAAAACAACTGTGGATAATCACTCTATTTTTAAAAACAGGGATAAAACTACTTAATCTTGTATTTCCTAAAACTGTACTAGACATGATTATCTGGGTTATCATCTTTGTTTTAATTCGGGCGAATTGCTGATGACGGTTCATGATAATGGCTTTGTGCGGATCAAGGAGTGTCACCAAGGATGGTATAGTGATAGCAATTGGTACATTTTGAGTCCAAAAAGCTGAGAAGCGTGTACAATTAAAGCTGAGTGAATTCTGTGATACTGCCTTGGCCATGGAGGCGCAAGGTGGTTGAGAGAATGTGGTACAAACAACTGAAGACGACTATCCCCAAGCATCGATCAATCCCGGTCATTGTATTATCTGTCAAATAAGGACTTTGGTATAGTTGTTCCTGGACTAATTCACTGAACTAGGAGTTCGTGAGAACAGATAAGTTGAAACCTCAAAGAAAAGGCTGATTGACCAAGCAGGAAATTTAGTCAGCAGGAGAATTATGACCAGTTGAGGATAAACAGCACCACACTAAACATGTCATCGGAACCTCGACTCACGTCATCTTATCTTCTATCGATATCCTTAACATTTCGATATGTAACTTCATTACGGTCTTATCTTTTTGTCTATGACCAGACATCCACCTCGACGAGTTCATCTCACGGACCCTAATCTCCCATATATTGTGTAACACAACTGTTCAACTCTATAACACTTAGAAACATCTTAGGCAGAATTTGACACTACTATAATACTCTAACCAAAGGCAAATACACTCCAGTCCAGATTGGCTCATCATTGAAGTGACAATCATAATCCTTATCCTGATGTTAGGAACAAACAGGGGAAAAAGAAAAGGAGAAAAGGGTTTGACTGGAATCTAGGATGGCCAAGACCTCACTTGAGGGGAATGTGATGTGGGATCACTTGCACCACCACTTGATACAAAGATTGGGATGACAATTGTGGCAAGACATTAAATGGAAATTATATGGAGGGAATAAACAAGAGCCCATTTTTCATGGGAAATTGCTGGAACATTCCATGTTGATAAATTGATATTAGGAGGAGGTTCAAGGTCCACATTAGCATGTGGCTGCCATATTAAACTAACAAAAAGGAGTACAATCATTGGAGTAGTATGATACTCAATTAAGGATATAAGTTTGTATTATAAATGTCGTTTTGGTCTCAACCTGCGCTGAATGCCGGTCGAATCCAACCTTTTAAACCAGGTTAAAATTCTTAGGTTGTTTTTTATTATATCTGCATTTAGATAAAGGTTTTGGTCATCTTTATCTTTCTACCTACTCCTTAGGATCAAGTTAGTATGCTTTAAACATGGAACTCTTCATATAAGATAACGAGGAAAACCACAAATCTCCACCGAATTTTACAAAAGGGTAGGCAGAAGAAGTACCTGGATCCATACATGCTTCCACAATGTGCCTTATTTTTCTTCAACTTCATCTTCATTTTATCTGATCTTGCCTGGACAGAAAAACACAAAAAAATCTCAATCAGATGCGATATATCTCCACATCGATAACAACATTAGTAAGACACATAAAATATATAGGACTTTACATCACAAGTTCGAAATTTTGATAGAATCTATCAATATGATATGATAAAGGGCAGATATTACTATTAAACGTGTTAGTATAGTAAACAGATAAGGCCCAGACCTTATACAGTCTTGATATTTGATCAGACGAGTTGATTGCTTCAACACGGTTGTTATTGACTAATCAAAATACTACTCATATATTAGTATATGATCAGACCCTTCATCAACCATGTGAGCAGAAATATGATTAGGAATTGTCCATAAAACCAGGAAAGATTAATTAATAGGTCGGCAAAAGTCCAATATGAGAGGGCGACCACTTTGGCCTTTCATAGTGTTATCAAAAATAAATTTTCATCCAATGATCAAAGGTCCACATGATACACACCCAGGAGTATTCTCCTAATATCGAATTTGGTTAGTTGAGCATCAACTGAACATATCTAACATGCAACCATTATCCATTAAAAGGAGCACCTAATAAACCTGAATCCTCAAAAATTGAGTAGCACCTAAAACTTATCAAGGTAAACATAAGAAACAGAGCTACCAATATAGCCTCGGCAAGGAATATCATTCCATTTGTTTGGATATAAACTATAGCCATCAAGATGATAGTTAAATGCTCAAACCACTTTGAAGAGACAAAGACACATTGAGTATTAGACTTACTTGCCAGTTGCCAGTTGCCAGTGCCAGTGCCAAAGCTCCCTTGAGATTCTGAGACAGTTCCTCAGTTCCTTTTTCACCCTCATAAGCAGCCATGAATTGAAAGCTATAATAATCCGTCTTTATTCAGCACGCCATATCTCAACAACCTGAAAACAAGCATGACATAAATTTTACTTCCCATACAACTCATGGACACAATATTCCAACTTCTCATTTGATGTCGCTTTTAAGTATTTCTTGAAGAATAACCAACCGGAGCTTAAGATTAATGCAACTTTCACCTGGAGAAATGCAGTATGAGACAATAGATGCAACGCTTCGACAATGGTAAAACCTGCTACATTTAGCGCCACAAGATGGCATATCACATATCTGCCTATGGTGCACGGCTCAACTGGTCTTGGTATCACCATGAGCAGGCCTGAGAATCAAGCAGATAGCAGTGATCATTATTCAGAATGAATAACGTGACTTTAGCAAAGAACTCTATAAGATGTTTCTTTTCAAAAATGAAGTTCATGTCTTCATAGCAGAAGATTCTTTGATTCTTTCTCGAGTAACAATGCCATGGAGAAATATGGCCACAACGGATCCTTGCATTGCATATACAGAAATTGAAAACAATTGTAACAATATGCCAGATGAGTTACCATTTAGGAATTATTAAACCGAGTGAAGAACTGCATGAAGTATGATCAGGCAGAAGGGATTCACATTTATAACCATGGTATTACACTATCCAAACAAGGTTTTCGTCCATACAGAACTTGCTAATTGGTTAGTACAACATTTGAATTAGGTGATCCTACAACGGAATGTGCTCTCTATCGAGCATGATATCATCCAATAAATACCCCCACAGCAAAAATTACACCTATATGATGACACCTAACTCCAAGAAACAGAAAATCAGATCGTATCATGCTGTCGTATAAGAGCCTTTGTGTTCTTCAAAGATCCAGCAAATGCTTCAAAAGGAAAATGTTAAAGCCATAAAAAACTTGCCTCTTCCATGATTTCTAACAGGAAACTGCCAAGGACCATCTTCACTGACGATTCATGACCCAGAAGGGAGCAAAACATCTTGATAGATCACCCAGCATTTTACCCAGGCATCTCACCGTTTTCACTCGTCCTGCAATGGTCCTGCAGTAGTTGATAAGGTCAATTGAGTAGGCAGAACCACAACAGGCAGATCTGGTAACCAAGAACAATCTAGAGTAAAGGCTGCAAGGATCAGCTCATCATAAAATTAAGAAACTTTTACTTGCTCAGATTCGAGGCAACTGTAACATTTCGATGTATATGAGATACGTAGGAACACATGATCAAGTAAAACACACAGCCACTTCTGAAGAGAGAGTATGCATATAGAACTGTATCAGCCAAACCATCAAACCAAGCAAGGTATAAACACAATGACAGGAATAAGGACCTAGATAAGTAGACTATAAGCAAAAGATCAATTGATACGAGGTCAATACACATTAAGATGCCTACCAACATCAATTAAAGGCTGACTGAAAGGAAAGCAAGCAATTATCCAAACACAAGTTATCGAGAAGTTTCACATGTCTTGGGTAAATCATGAAATCCAAGAAGCGTTCAGAATGGAAAGAACGAAATCACGAACAGAAAGCAAGGTCCATTAATCTTCATTAAGTCAAACAAATAATTACAACATTTTACAGTAAGAGACCGCTGATACAAGTTAAAGTTCCCCTCATCTTAAAAAGGTATCATACAACGCAGGATGACCACAACTGGATAGATTGTAGTCGTCCCAAATAAATATAAGGATAAATATAAGTTATAAGTGGAAGACTCAAATGAAGATGCTCAAAATCCCTCTACCCCATCGAAGTAGCCAGGCAATCCTCTATAAGAAATTATAATGGTCTCACAAAAGAATTCCTCCCCTTACTCCGATTCCAGATATCAAGACAAAAAGAATATCAGGGTAATATCTTACTTCTGGATTTGCTCCACCTTAGCACGAATTTTCTCTTCTAGGACGGATACCTCAGTCTCAAGGCTGAAAATCCTATTCAACGCGTGCATGTTTTCTATGGTCTCGCTTAAAGTACGAGAGTCAGTGCCGTCGCATCTGAGGTGCTGCATTGGACCGTGCAGGATCTTGTTAACAATGCCCCTACTCAAATCATCTATTGCTTTCCTTTGTTTCTTTGTAATGTCATCACCCATCTTAGACAGGCATTTCTCAACTTCCGCGATTCTAATCCTTTCAACATAAGCTCTCAGTTTCTTGATGGTGGGAACTGTCTCTAGAGAGTCCCTCCATGCTTCAAACTGCCTAGTTTCCTCTTCGATAATTGCCTGAGCCTCCATTGCCTTTCGTCGACGTTCCTCCTTGTTTGCAGCCACAACTTCCTTGAGATCATCGACATTGAAAACCCTTGCAGCCTCCAGAACATCGACACAAGAACCCACATTCCTTGGGACAGAAATATCAACGAAGAGTCTCAAGCCTCCTACTTCTAGGCTGGCAGGGGGGAGACTCTCCACATGTTCTTTCAGAAATAATGGATATTCGGAAGCTGTGCTGGTGAAAATAACATCAGCTTCAGCAGCACAGGTATGCAGCTCTGAAAAGGGTTTGTAGATGATCTCAACATCCTTCATCTCCTCGCAAATGGCTGCAACTTTCTCCTCAGATCGGTTAACCACCACCATTTTCGTGCAACCTTTTGCCACCAAGTGCTTGATCACAAGCTTACCCATTTTGCCTGCACCAATCACAAGCATTCTAGCAGCTGCGTGGGAGGATTCAGGAAGTTTCATAAGGGCCAGTTCCACAGCAGCAGAGCTCACGGAGACTGCTCCAGCAGCAATGTTTGTCTCGCTCCTGACTCGCTTGCCAACTGTAACAGCATGTCTGAACAAGCCACTAATATTCCTCCCAAAGCCAACAACTCCTTGCCCAGCCTTAACAACTTGTTTGACTTGAGCAAGTATTTGACCCTCCCCCAAAACAAGAGAATCCAACCCCGCAGATACATTAAAGATATGCTGCGTAGCATCTTTGTTATACAGCAGAAACCGGTGCTCAGTCAACTCCGACACAGGTATCCCACTAGTCTGCAGGAATAAAGGAAATGCCAAATGAGAAATTACAAAAGCTACAGTTAAGGCAAGACAAGGCAGATGTTCTATTCCCAAACGCTATGATACATCAACTCTTCCAAAGAAATATTACAAATAGAGGAAATCGGTCACAAAAGTAAAGAAGAGGAAATGAAACTAAGGCAAGAGTTTAGCTAGTAGCAACCACCAAATATGCGGTGAACTGAATCAATAACCATGCTAGAGTTGGACACACAACATCAGAAGACAACTTCTTCTTGCTCCATGTAGTTTCCATTAACTCCAATGCAAGAAATGTAAATTGAGAAATGATGAACGTAAATCACAAACCTTAGACATCCAGTCAGTCACTTCTTTGAATCCTCGATGCTTTGACAGCGCTAATACATATATTTCCATTCGATTACACGTACTCAGAACAGCGGCTTCTTCTATATGATTCAAAATGCATAGCTCTTCAATAGCACGAGGCCATTCTGCTTCAGGAATTGCAAGTTTCTCACGCACTTCTACTGGTGTAGAATGGACACTAAGACCAATGACGATAATGCTGCTTCTTTCCTTAGTATAACCTGGAAGGAAGAAATAAAGAAAACCAATTTAAAAAATAAGAATTGATAAGGCCAGGGAAGGCAAACAAGGAAAGGTAAAAATTAATCATTATCGAACCCAACTGAAACCAAAAAACAAAAAACAAATGTAACACTGAAATCATAGCCACAAGAAGAAAGAATTTGCACTCAGCAGAACCACTTCCTAATCAACATCAAAAAAGATTTTGAAGTAATATAAACGTCGAAAAGAACACAAAAATCACTTTAGGCAGCTGTACACATGTTTTCAAAAGGGGAAACTAGATGCAGTTTGTCTCGTATGAAACCCACCACTCCTTAGCGACCGATTTGAGTACATCAAAAGATCCATTTACTACTCAAAACAAAAATGGAACTTGAACACTCCTAACTTTATACTCCTACATAGTATAGTTACCTTAAGGCGAGACTAAGCTTGCTGACAAACCTATAAACATTCCCACCAAAAACTTTAATCGAACCAATTATACCAGATCCCCTAATTCCTCTTCTGTACCGAAACCATGCATCTAACTGCAACTTGCATTGCCAGGGTATTTTCAGAGATCCGATGTGTCCTTGGACACAAAAATTTATGTCGCAATTAGCACAAAGGATACTAAAACCTGTCTACAGCATAGTCACACATTAGTTATCCATCATATTAAAAGTTAAAACACATCTAATTTCTTCATTTATTAAAACCTCAACGCAACGCAATCATCCACACAAAACCACGTATCAGCTCATCCTAACTACCAAACATCAATGTTTCCAACGAATGCAGGTAGACGCCAAATCAAAACACCACAAATCACAATCACAGAACAACAAACACACAACCAAATCCAAAACCCTAACAAAACAATTCAAATCCACAAGAAATCATAGGATCAGCAGCCGACGTCTTGAGCAACTCAAGCGCAGACAAACTCGACGTCCTCCCAGTCTCCTCCTCCCTCGCCGCCGCCGCCGCAATCGGCTTCACCTCGCATCTCGTCCCTCTCCAAACCACGGGGCAGCGAATGTTGTCGATGATCCTAGGGCTCCGTCTCCAAATCGGCGACGCCCGCGACGAGGTCACGCCGGCGGCGAAGCCATTCGTCGTCGCCGCCATTGGAGGAGAAAGGAGAGGGGGTGTGGTGGCCACGAGGAGAAAAACGGGTTGACCCGGATTTGAAGGGATATGGTTCGCGGGTTGGAATGAATACGCGTTGGCTTTGGGTTTGATTAAGAGGAGGATTAAAAACGTGTCAAGCGTGTTAATTGGAGTCGTTGTGTTTTTGTGTGGGTGTGGTTTTATATGGACCGTTGTTGGGGCTGGTGAACTGCTACATGTGCAATGACGCAGCGAGCGTGTGGACTGTGCATCAATTTGGTAATGAGTTTTACTTGGATTAGAAATGTGTTTTGATATCTTGAGCATCTAGATTCTCAACTCACACGGAATTTAACCAAAAAGAACAAAAAGGTCTTCTCCTATGCTTACCTCGTTGCCTAGTTAAAGAGTAAAAACTTCTCCCTCAATCATAATATAGATATAACCGTTATGTGGACGTGAGGTTTGACTTACATTGTAGATATTGAGACGAACGAACAAAAATATTAAAAATACGTATTTAATGATATAAAAAAACAAAATATTTTGTAACAATGTTTTGTTTTCAAATCTTGTATTTTGAATTGACTATAGTCAATTTGTTGTAGTTAATACAG
>JAOVYX010000006.1:202845-259346 GCA_035668315.1 Drosera spatulata | reverse complement strand
CCCCCCCCCCCTCTCTCTTGATATTTCTCATACGATACATAAAGTCTGAGGTTAAGCTTCAGGCTTTCAGGTTGTTATCCGCCAAATTCTGCTTCCCTTTTGAACTCATGCTTTCATCAAACTCTTCCTTTCAGGGAACGCGAAAACATTTCTCTGAAAATGATAGGACACTATCACTCCTTGTCGAGATGGGGTATGATGTTGACGTGGCACTCAATGCTGTGAAAAGATGTGGTAAGAAGAAAAAGTTTGATCTCTCTTGATGAGTCTCTGTATTTAAACTATGATGTAATCTAGTCGTCATTCTTTTTCTTTTCTTTTTTTTATCCTTTTTGCCTGATTTGACGAGTATCAATGGGGTTTAATTGTTGCTGGCTGCTTGAATATCTTGAGGTTGTGATGCCCCAATAGAAGTACTTGCTGATTTTATCAGTGCAGCTGAATTAGTCGAACATGCTGATCCTGCGTTTAGTAGAGAAGCCTCATCCATTAGTAAGGTGCTACCTCTATAACAGGCCGATTCTTTGACCATATTAACTCTTTCCCAGAATTTCACTGCTTATCTTAGATGTTTTTTTTTTTTCCAACCTCATTTTTTGAAGCCCATGGATTGTCACGGTGAAAGAACTTGGACTGGTACATCCACTGGTTGTGACCGGCAACCAGTCTATGGAAAGCGGAAGAAGTATTGGACGAATGAGATGCTAAAAGCTAAATTGTTGCGAAGAGATCAAGATAACTGTTTCAACAGAGATGATAACTCTCTTCACCTGCCTAATCCAATGATAGGTTATGGGGTTCCTGGTCGTGGCTCGAGTGTGACAAAGAGAAAAATCCCCGAGGAGGCAATCGGCCCACCGTACTTCTATTACGAGAACGTCGCCCTTACCCCAAAGGGTGTTTGGAACACGATCTCCCAGTTCTTGTACGACATAGAACCCGAGTTTGTCGATTCCTTGTTCTTCTCTGCTGCCGCAAGAAAAAGAGGTTACATACATAACCTTCCCCTCGATGGCAGATTTCCTTTACTCCCTATCCCGCCTCAGACAATACATGAAGCATTTCCGTCCACCAAGGCGTGGTGGCCTTCCTGGGACAGCCGAAGCAAGTTGAATTGCCTCCTGACGTGTGTTGCAAGTGCAAAACTCACGGAAAAGATACGGATAGTAGCGGAGAAATGGAATGGTGAAGCTCCTCCTTTGCTTGTCCAGAAACAGGTCAGTCAACAACTGAAAAAATGGAATTTGGTTTGGGTTGGACAGAACAAGGTGGCACCGCTAGAACCAGATGAAATGGAGATGTTGCTGGGGTTCCCACAGAACCACACCAGGGGTGGTGGTGTTAGTCGGTGTGAGCGATACAAAGTGTTGGGCAATTCATTTCAGGTTGGCAATTTTCATGTCTGCTCCCCGCAACCCCTTTTCTTTATAGTATCATGATTTCGTAACGTTCCATAGTTTCGTTTTTATGCTTTGTTCGCACTAGGTCTCGACATTATGAATAATGTTTCAGGTGGACACAGTTGCCTATCATCTCTCTGTGCTGAAGAGTATTTTTCCTCAAGGCATGAATGTGCTCTCTCTCTTCTCTGGCATTGGAGGTGCTGAAGTTGCACTTCACAGACTCGGAATACCACTTCGTAACGTGGTAGCAGTTGAGAAATCAGAAGCGAGCAGAAGCATTCTTCGTGGCTGGTGGGATCAAACTAAACAGAAGGGGAACCTTATAGATGTCGCTAATGTCCAAGAAGTGACACCATCAATGGTGGAGAAGTGCATCAGCGCATTTGGTGGTTTCGATCTTGTGATTGGCGGTAGCCCTTGTAACAACCTTGCAGGTGGCAATCGGCATCATAGACATGGGCTCGAGGCAGAACACTCTTCGCTCTTCTTTGAGTTCTATCGAATCCTGAACCTTGTTAGGGGCATGATGCGGCAGAGCTAGATGCGTTTAGTTGGTCATGTTTTGGCGAGACACTCGGGATGGTCTAAACTAGGGTAAAATGTGAAGTATATGATTTTTGGTTGATGCATGGGCATCAAAAAGCTAGGTTGCCCTGTTTTTGGCCCTTGCGTTACATCAGGCGAATTTTCTGGTCGCTGATTGTCATCTTGATAAGAGTTACGATGTTATGGAGCTTCAGTTTTTGATAGTTATTTGAAGGCTCCATTTCTCTTGATCTCATGCTTATGTAAGATATATTGTAATGGCGTCGCAAATGATCTCTGCATTTGCCGAAAGCAATTTGATTGTGTGGTAGTCGTGTTAAAGTTCCTGAGCTGCTTGGAAATTGAGACCGGCCTAGGCAACATGCATGCTACATTATCTTTTGGTTAGTTTAACCGAGAGTATTAGAAGTGGTTTTCATCGGTAGATAGTTTAAATTAGTATACATATATAAGCCAGACATTTATGTACAAGACAGTCATGCATAAAGGTGGGAAGGAGCTCCCTTTTTGTACATGAATTAGCTTGTAAGCATGATTTCATGATGAAGAAAAAAGGTTGACCACAACAACATCCTCTGCTGCTGCGACACTTAGGCGTAACCATTGTATGTAGATGTAGCTTTAACGCAAATTAAACTGAATCGATCATAAAGCAGCTGAACTAGCTTAACTGGTTTATTTGATCTAGCTTTGCTGTGCACTACTCTTCTAAAAATCCTAAAATCGTAGTGTACATGTTGCCGTGAGTTATACAAAAGCTAAAGACGATGGCACATGGCTAGTCACCCCGGATGAGTACGATACGTTAATAGGAGAAACCTTGCAAGTTACTTATTATGGATCTTTGATGGCGTTTTTTCCTTACATAAGTTGAAATATTCTACACTACACACTATTCGTTTCGGGCTTGATGTTGTTACACTGATCTTCTAGCTAGTAGATTAGTTCCCACTATAAATCTGAAGGTCTATCTGCATTATCCAACAATCTGTTCCACGGAACCTTGACCCATTTATGGACCCCTACACCATAACTACTGTAGGTGGTATGGGTGAAAATATGGATACCAGCAGCATCTTGCGGACTTTTTTGTTAAATAATGCTATTTCAAAAAATAATTGATAAAATATGGCTATAATATAAAAATTAGGAAAATATATATGTGTTTTTCCAGGAAGGAGGGAACATAATGAACACGAAGTTCGTGTTCATTATACAAAACACGAAGATGCTTTTTAATGAAAAAGTCATATCTTTTTTCAACGATAAAGGAATATAATGATCGGGATTAACATAACATTCACGAGCTTCGTGACCAATTTTAGTTGGTTTATTTTTTCCGCCTAAACATGACCATCGTGTTTTGTTTCAATGAGAAGTAAAAATTTGTGCTAAACATTAAGATAGTGTTTGAGTAAAATGAACCAACTTATTTGCCTAAACATTAAGGTAGTGTTTACCACATTTTATATTAGTAGTTTTTTTCATGCTTTCTTTTATTCTTTGGTCAACACTATGATAGTTTTAGGTTTTTTGTCTAGTAACTATATATATATATATATATATGTTCTTGTAAATATATAAATAATGTTTTTAAAAAAAGGTTATATTCTTATTTGCTGGTCAACTCATGATTATTTTCTTGAATCCATGATATATACCGCCCTCAGTCCCATGCATCTTGTAAGTGTAACATTTTTTTTGAATATATAAATTTAGATTTATCCTTTTCTTTTTTCAACTCTAATTATAAACTACACAAAATTTCTCTCTTCATCTTTTTTAATTCCTAATCGCACAAAGTTTTTCAAATATGAAAATGATTCAAATAATTCGGGACATCCTGAAATGACAAAACGATACAAAATATATAAGACGGAGGGAATATATAATTATTAGACAAAAAAGCTAAAACTATCATAGTGTTGACCAAAGAATAATAAGAATAAAAAACAGCAAAAAGGGAACTAACATAAGATAAACACTACCATAGTGTTTAGGCAAATAAGTTAGTTCATTTTAGTCAAACATTATCATAGTGTTTAGCACAAGTTTTCACTTATTGAAACAAAACACAGTGGTCGTGTTTAGATGGAAAAAAAAAAAACTAAAATTGGTCATGATCTTCGTGAACATTATGCTAATCACGATCATCATGTACCCTTATCGTTTAATAAAGAAAAGATGTGAATTTTTCATTGAACATGACATCCGTGTTCTGTATAACGAACACAAATTTCGTGTTCCTTTCTTTCTGAAAAACGCAACTATACTTTCCTAAATATTTTTTATTACAGTCATATTTTTCCAATTATTTTTTTAAATAGAATTATTTAATAAAAAAAAAGCCTCATCTTTCAACATCTTCACCTAAAATTAATTATTACTACGATGCATTCAGGTATAAAAAGTGTCATTTCAAATATGAATCATTTGTGATTTCACAATACACATGTTTATTTAAGAAGAGGCGACAAAAATTGCGAAACCTTTTTTCCTTGTTAATGCTGGTGTGGCTGTGTAGGTGAGTCAATTCAATGTTGGCACTTGGTAATGATTTCATAGTTGGATGCCAGCCATGGGCTCTTGTCGCTTAATTATCACAACTGCTATCTATCCATCCTTCAATTCCTTCGAAGGAAATGGAAACAAGCTGCCAAATTTTGCATATACTGTTTGTTCAAGCAAAGAAATGGATATATATTTGAAGCATGGTAACAAGTGCAAAACAAATGCAGATCAGATCAAAGCCCAAGTTCTCTACTGATGGAACCTGGACCGTGTCAACTATAAAAACATAGGCAAGAATTTGACCCATATCAAGAAATCTAAACTAATTCCACATTCTTAAAATCGCATAATTGAAATCGACGTAGATAGCAGTCAACATCATATGAACAAATTCCTTCGCTTAGTCCTTAATAATGATTACTAGAATCTAACATGGAATGTTTGTGTTGAAAATGATTGTCCTCTTCATTATTGTGTATGCTCATTTGAGTTGCTCTCACAAACAAGCAACAAGAAAAGTAACAATCGAGCAACCACCTAAGACAAAACTACAAGAGCAAAGATATCCTCACTCCCCACCATGCACCTACTAGGCTACAACAGAATTCTATCTTTCTCTCAAACGCACCAAACAAACACTCCTTGCTTTCCTTCTACTCCCGATCCCTAATAAATTCTCTCCTCCTTTTGGGCGCCAAGTGGTGCCCACCTCAAAATGATTCGCATTTGAAAATGTAAGCAATATAGAAATGTTTGATATACATGGTAAACATGGCGGAACTTTAATCAACACAATTAAAAACATCCATGAAAACGTCATAAACGGTATCAATTCTTTGAACCCTATCTTGAGAAAATGATCATCTATTCATATGAAATATGATAATCAAATTAGGATTCATTTCAATATTTTAATCTTTAAAATTAAAAATAAAATAAAAATTAAACGGATTAGAGTAATTCATAAACTTGTTACGTCATTCTCGATCGTACATGTCATGGATGACCCTCAAATTTAACAAACAGAATATACACGAGTGAGTGTCTATGTCCATAGACACAGTTGACGATAAGCAATATTTTTCATAGCTTTTCTTGAGTGTTTTTAATTAAGATAGTTAAAAACACTTTAACCTCTTTTTTTTCTTGATATATTTGTTTAAAATTAGGAAATATATGATAAGTGAGTAGTAAAAAAAAAGAAGCAAAATAACATACACACATAATCCCGTCAAATACTGAATGTAGAGAGGACGAGATGTACACAAACTTCTCTTCATGATTAATAAGTAGTAACACAATAAAAAAAAAATAGTAACGAAATCAAAATCATCAAATCAAATGAAAAAAATGGCATTTAATCATCTTAAAATATTATGTTGTGTCATATGATCCTCATCAAATTTAAAATAAATAATTAATCACTTTATTTTAAAAAAAACTTGTATTTTTCTCGCACGAAACCGTTAAAAGGAGTTCATAAGGGGGAAAATCTACATATATATTCTCTGCTAATTTTAAGAAAATCGTATTATTTTAACATATAAAATCATCTAAAGGAATTGATAAGAGGATCATTCTTTTTCTTTTTCTTTTTCGAAAAGTTCATTTGTATATTTTAAAGTTCAAAGGGGTCATCTTACTAATAATTCAAGTGGATTATATGTTCTTTTCCAATCAAATATAATGATGTTAGAAGAACAAGATTGTTATGTGTCGTTAAGCACGAAAATTATTGTTCCCTTAAAATATGCAATGTAGTAGTGAGAGGTTTCGTTCCAACGAGAAGTTAATATTGATATTCGAATTGTGCTGTGAAATTCACATGGTGAAATATTTGTAAACAATTAAGCTCAAATGATATAATTTGAGGGAGGAAATTGATTTGTAATTAACTAAAATAAACAAAATAACTAGTTTTTTTTCTTTTGAAAAGAACAAAATAACCAAGGTAAACTAATGCAAACTAATGAATGCTGGATTTTTCAAAAGATAATATAAATTGATAACATCAAAACACATATGAAATTCTCTAGAACTCTATAAATCAATCATAGATAATTTTATATTGTAGATTAACCTAGTGATTGGATAGCAGTTGATCAACTAAAGATAGTGAAGTCCCTTCTTCTTATTCCTAAAATTATCACATCCATGAAAACATGTAATGTAATATATATTATTAGTCCAATTAAATCAATAAAAATTACAATTTAATTATCTCAAGTAATGAATGAATTGAAGAGAACATTTTTATGTCCTTGGATCAAATTACTTACAAAAGTATCATTAACCTTTTTCAATTTATGCTAGTGATAATAATTAAGTCAACAAAAATTTTTACTCAATCATTATTTATTACCTTGTGTATGTAATAAAAATTAACATACTAACAGATCATATCAATCATATAAATTAGGTAACGAAGCTAATTCAAACTCATGACATGACAAAATTAGGAACAGGCATCACATAATAATCTCTAGCATAATTATTATGATTAAATGCATAATCTCATGATATATTGCACTCTAATCTTATGACCTATTCAAACTCATTACCATAAGCTTTTAACCAGACAATAGTAATCGATTATCATTAATCAGTTAATCGAATAATCTATATATATATATATGAATTAAGCATATCAACCATAAATATGTATAACCAACTATTTTTTTCATAAATGAAGTATTTTCTGTAATTATTCACTTGATTAAAATCGTTTTAAAATCGATTGAAAATCGTTTAGAATACACCCGTTTTAATTAACTGATTAACCTTAACCGAATAAAAAATCGATTAATCATAACCATATATATAAATAATTAATCAAAATCGATTAATAAATAATTTCAATTTTAAAAAACTCAATTTGGTTATGATTTTGTTCATCATAAAAAAGCGAATCCAATAACCTAAAACACACCGATTAAACATCCTTGTTTGCAACGGAAGAGACTGGCTGTCAATAAAAAGTAAACCTGCCCCGTATTCATATCATAGTCATCCTCTTCCCCCACACCATCCGCCATTGATGCCCAAAAAAATGAAGAATCTCCATCTCCAAACCAATAACCTCAACTCACTACTCTTCCTCATCCCACTCACTCTCCTCGCCACCACACGCTCACTCTCCCTCAGCCCGGACGGCCTCTCCCTCCTCTCCCTCAAATCCGCCATCGACCCGT
The DNA here is from genome assembly GCA_035668315.1 of Drosera spatulata. Classification (NCBI taxonomy): domain Eukaryota; kingdom Viridiplantae; phylum Streptophyta; class Magnoliopsida; order Caryophyllales; family Droseraceae; genus Drosera; species Drosera spatulata. The sequence continues at coordinate 251,695 of JAOVYX010000006.1, read as the reverse complement.
CCCCGGCCGCCGTCTCCTTCTTCTCCACCTGGAACGAAAACGACACCACTCCGTGTCGATGGTCCGGCATCTCCTGCGCCAACATATCCGGTTACTCCGACCCTCGCGTCGTCGGCATAGCCGTCTCCGGGAAGAACCTCCGCGGGTACATCCCCTCGGAGCTCGGCTCCCTCGTCTTCCTCCGCCGCCTCAACCTCCACCGCAACAGCTTCCACGGCTCGTTGCCGTCGCAACTGTTCAATGCCACATCGCTGCATAGCATTTTTCTCTACGAAAACAACCTCTCTGGTCCTCTGCCGTCGTCTATCTGTCATCTCCCTCGGCTGCAGAACCTCGACTTGTCGGGGAACTCGTTCTCGGGGCCGATAATGAAAGATCTCGGGAACTGCCGCCAGCTCCAGCGGCTGATTCTGGGGGAAAATAGGTTCTCCGGTACGATTCCGGCAGGGATTTGGTCGGAGCTGACGGACTTGATTCAACTGGACCTGTCACGTAACCAACTCATGGGTTCCATTCCAGAGGATCTCGGGGAACTGCAGTCGCTATCCGGGACACTGAACCTATCGTTCAATCTGCTTTCGGGGCAGATTCCGAAGTCCCTGGGGAATCTGCCGATGACCGTGAGTTTGGATTTCCAAAACAATAACCTCAGCGGCGAAGTTCCGCAGACGGGCTCCTTCGCCAGCCAAGGCCCGACCGCGTTCCGCAACAACCCCTTCCTGTGTGGCTTCCCTCTCCAGAGATCATGCCAGAAGCAGCATGACCCCTCGGAGATGGCGCCGAGTCTGCAGACAAACTCGACACGCCACCCGGACGAGGGATCCCAGAAGAGAGGAGGCCTGGATCCCGGGATCATCGTCCTGGTCTCGGCAGCTGATGCCGCTGTGGTCGCATTCATTGGTCTGACTGTAGTGTACATATACTGGAAGAGGAAGGACGATGGTAACAGCTGCAGCTGCACAGGAAAGACTAAGCTGGGAGGGAACAATGAGGGACCCGGAAAAGCTCTCTGCCTCTGTTTGAGAAGCGGGTTCGACGACTCAGGGGCGGATTCTGATAAGACGAGTGCTGGTGGCGGCGGTGGCGGTGGAGCTGGTGGTGCGGAGGGGGAGCTGGTGGCGGTGGACAAGGGGTTTCACTGTGAGCTGGATGAGCTGTTGAGGGCTTCGGCGTATGTGTTGGGAAAGAGCGGGCTTGGGATTGTGTACAAGGTTGTGCTGGGGAACGGGATTCCGGTGGCAGTGAGGCGGCTGGGCGAGGGCGGCGAGCAGCGGTATAGGGAGTTTGCGGCGGAGATTCAGGCGATCGGAAAGGTCCGGCATCCGAATATAGTGAGGCTGAGGGCGTATTACTGGGCGCCTGATGAGAAGCTCCTTGTTTCTGATTATGTCTCAAATGGCAATCTCGCTACTGCTCTTCGAGGTCAGTTTAATCATCGTTCTCACAGTTTCTCATCTTTTGTGTTAGTGTATTGGAAAAAACTATGGGATCCAATGAGTCAAATTTGTGATCAAGTTTGTAACAAAATGCTAATGCCTGAGTTATTTTGGATGGTTCGCTTATCCTGAATTTCAGTACTTAAATAAATGAATTAAATGGGAACTGAATATACAAAACTTGTGTTATCTGATGATACATTTAAAATTTTCTATATGATCGAGTCAGTCATCATGTTGGATTACTGTGTTGGAATATTGTCAAGCTAATTTACTTTTCAATCTTTCTAAATTTGGTTTCAGTGCTTGACTTGTTAGGTAGTCAGTTTTGAATTCAGGTCAGTAAAGAATAAGCTGGTTTGTATCTGGTAGTATATCTGTGTAGTATTTTGTTATCATATCCCTTCTGAATTTCTGAACCTGAAAGTTCCGAAGCATAGTCAATGCTTGCATACCATTCCCCTGGATCTTGCAATGCCTCTTTAAAAACAGAGAGTAAATTCAGCTTGTGATCAATCTGATAAGTATGAAGTTTTTTTTCTTTATCTGGTGATTGGTAACCGATCACCTCGATTTGTGAAGGACGAGCTTGACCTATAAAAAAAGCATTCATGCAAGATGTTTTGATTATGATGAATATAGAACGGAAAGAGTAGGAAGAAAATTATCTGTTCTGGCAGTTCACCCATATGACATGGAACTGTGATCCTGAAAAAGCCTGTTATGAGAGCCCATGCATGAGCTTTCAAGGATCATGGTTTCTTTTCACACGTCTTTCTCAATGAGTATGGATGATACAGCTGTACCTATATCACTCAAGTGATTGACATATCTTTAAACTGACCTTGTCATGTTCATTAGAATGCCAAACAGAGAACAATTAAACCGACACCTGCAACGGTTCAAAGCGAGCTTTACTTTATCACAAACTTGTTACTGTGACTGGAACATCGGATCGATGGAATTATAGAAAGCATGCACGTATGTATGGATATGATATAATGTGCTTATATCATGCAGGGAGAGCGGGACAGACGACATCACCATTGCCTTGGGCAATCAGGCTGAAGATTGCGAAGGGAACCGCGAGGGGCCTTGCTTACCTTCACGAATGCAGTCCGAGGAAATTCGTCCACGGAGACATCAAGCCATCCAATATCCTCCTCGATCAAGACTTCCACCCTTACATCTCTGACTTCGGCCTTAATCGATTGATCAACTTAGCTGGAAACAGCGCTTCCTCCTCCTCCTCCGGTGGAGGCGGTTTCATTGGAGGTGCTCTTCCATCCTATATCAAGTCAACACATACAGAGAAGTCGGATAAGTATCGCGCACCAGAGGCCAGACTACCTGGTAGCCGTCCCACACAAAAGTGGGACGTCTACTCCTTTGGAGTAGTCCTCTTGGAACTGCTGACGGGGAAATCTCCCGAGCCGTCCTCTCCCACACCATTGACGTCATCCGAGATGTATGATCTGGTAAGGTGGGTTAGGAAGGGATTCGACAAAGAAATCCCGTTGTCTGAAATGGTAGACCCTTTGCTCCTCCAGGAAGTGCATGCCAAGAAAGAGGTTCTTGCAGTTTTTCATTTGGCTCTGGCTGGTACGGAAGGTGACCCCGAGATTCGACCTGCGGCGAAGACTTTGTCTGAGAATCTGGAGAGGATCGGGACATGAAACACTTCGCCTTGAGTTCGATCGAGTAGTCCATGGAAGAAAATACATGTTTACAAGGACCAAGCACTCTATTGTAACGTTCAGAAATTCGACATGTTCTCAACCAAATTATTTCATGTATTTAATATTACATATCGAATAATAAGATAATTAATTACATCCATAGATTCTCACTCTGACGATTCAGTATCGCCATGTGGTGAATCTACAAATAAAGCAAATAACTCGTGAGCTAAAAGGTCAGCAACCAAAAATATATGTATTCGATTTACTGGGTAATCCTCGACTATGACGATCGATGAGTACTTGTAAAATATTTTCTAATAACCACAGGAAAATATGAACGTCATATCAAACTATACACGTAATAATAGGTTATACGTCTTTGTCCTCGTTTATAGTCTTTTACTCACTTAACCATCGCAAATCCGTGTCACGACATGAAAGATAGAACTCAATGAGGACAAAAGAAAAAGAGAGATTTTTGAGATATAGACACTGATCTGGATCAAGTTCTCAATCACATAACATCCACCAAAATCATTTCAAAGCCCGTTATCTTTTGTGAAAGTGTTTCTATTTTTCATAAATACTACGCGTGATTTACGTTTGCGGTCCAAAATCACTACGTCTCTTTCTTGTACTTTGGTTTGCTAAACCCTCACTTACACGCCGAAAGTCCCCCCGCAGAGAGCAGCCTTATACCCAATCGGTCGATGTTCTGACCCGCGACTTCTTATCGCTGCGCATACGAAGAGAACCACACTTGTCCTCTTACTAGATAGATTAACGTTTGGCCCAGTCAAATCCGCTTTGAACGCTCGTAGAGTCAAAGAATCTGATCCCGAAAGATCCACTATACGACCTCATCGAGGACTACGGATTTGTTCAGTTATCTTTAGTTTGTTATAAAGTTTGTTGTAGTGTTTGTTAAATCCATATTTTCTTTACCGTTAAACATAATCATCATAAAGATTACCCATCATTATTCTTCATTTCTATCTTTCACAATATTACATCATATTAGATGTATCGTTTGGCAATGTGAATGTTTGCATCATATTAAATGTCTCGATCCCTGGGACGGACGTCTCGACCTCTGAAACGAGTGTCCCGACCTTTGGAACGAATGTCCCGTTTTTTGGGACGGGTGTTCTAGATTCTGTCCATCATGATTTTTTGACGTATTTAATTCTATAACTTCTCGTATACACATTCAACAAATTATTTTATTAAATTTTACATAAAATAAACTCTATAAACTTTATATAGAATCAAAGTTCTTATCATGAAGTCTTACTAATAATTGAAGTTAATTCGTTCAACTTTATAATTTCTGCTAGATTGGATAGTTTGTCCTTTATTCACTTATCATCTCATAAATCATTACATACAACTCCAAATTAAGATTTGTAAACTGTTCTAAAAACTAGATTTAAAGATCTTTTCATTGATATAAGGCTCGTTTTCTAACTCTTAATGAGTGATTCTGAAATAAGCTACAAAACCAGTTCTGTAACCAGTTTTTACAGATTGACATATCCAAATATTTTGATTTATATCTTAAGATTCACAATTGTAAATCATGATATTTCAACTTCATTAAAAACTAGACATGTAAGGTTTCAACATATATTAAAATCGAGATTTATTACAAATCCTATAGTTTTTCATTCACACATGAAATACAGAACAGATCGAAATGGGGTTTGGTTACCTCTCGATCGTTTTTTACGTTTAAGACTTTATTTGATGATAACTCTCACTTTAGAAGTCGGATCTTCACACCGTTAAATTCGTTGGGTTCTTGACTTCGTCCCGAACGTCGTGGTAGTCTTGAATTAGAGATCCAATAAGTTTAGAGTAAGATCCGATCAAAATAGTGTGAGTTTTAAAGTGATAACCGTGTGTGAAATTTAAATTCGTGATGATTTTTGATCCGGAGATCGGATTAACGTACCGTTTATGGCGTTGGATTCCTTGATTCGTTCTCTTCGTCGTGACTATCAATCTCGCTGATTTTGATGAAGTATGAAGATGATGTTGTGATGCAAAGTGTAAGTGTTATGTGAGGAAGAGTGTGAGTTTGAGAGAAATGAAAGAATGATTATAAAAAGAGGAGTTGAGTAGAGGATTGATGATTGAAAGAAGGTGAAAGTGGTTGTGGTGGTGGTGGTGATGGATGATAAGTGGGAGATAGTTGTGGTGGAAGGTAGTGAATGGGTAGTTGTAAGTAGAAAGTGGTGAGTGAAAATGATTATTTTGTTCGGATCGTAACGTTCCAAATATTTTGTTAGAACGTTCTAACGAAGAAAATATTATTTTGAACTAAAAATTTTATAACTGTACACGACTCTCTTAACTCTGTAACGCTCGTTACGTATGTCACATTTTGTAATTTTCATTATTTGTCGTATCCCATTTATTCTAAACATATGTTTAACATATATATATATATATATAATATTTATTCATCTTAAAATTTTCGGATATTACATCTATATACCGGCTTCCATGTTCTTTGGGCACTCCATCGTTGTATTTTTCTTCCTACACGTATTTTTTTTGGTCACGCTCCTGCGGACAGCTCGACTTCTTCTTACGCTGGATTTGTGATTCCAATCCGACATAACACCAAGTAATTCTGGAGCTCTGCCAATACCAGACGATGCAGCAAGCATCCTTGTATGTAACTGTAGTTGGGACTTGATCAATTAGCTTTCACTAGTATTGATAATTTGATATGTTTTCACGAAATGAGATGAAATGTTTAGCTAAATTGACCAATATCCCTTTCTTTGTGGCTTTGGATCCATGGATCTGTTATAGGTAGAGCTTTAAAAAAAATTTGGATCAAACCTGGTTCTTGGAGTACAATCCAATTGTAATCCTGATGAGGTGGTCGTACTCTGCTTCTGTTAATTAAATGTGTGTTTCATCAACTACGACAATATATTCTTATTAACTTCAGTTAACTAAAACTTGGTATTTGAACTACTACTAGACGCGAGACCCTTGTCCCTACTGATGCAAGATACAACAATGAACTTTAACATAATTGAAAACATAATCCTGCGCACCAGTATGTCGTGGTCAATTTATGGGGATCATGAAATGGTAGTTTCATATTGCTTCAACAGAAGTCTAAGATGCTTGTTATAATAGATCAGGGTGATTCGCTAGATGTGTCCATAGCTCCGTAACAATATAAAATCTAGTCCTGCTAATTTAGCTTGAGTGCGTAGGCAGTCTGTATGTACATAGCTGCAGTTACCGTTGCATCTCATTCCTAATCTACTGCAACATTCATGGCGTATGGAAGCCGAGAGAGCAAGGTTGCTCCTTTATATCATTCCCAGTCATTGTATCGTGACTCCCAACCACCTTAGGCTTGGTATAACCGTATGAATTATCCTATAATCACACTGTATTAGCATTGGATCCTACAGCAACAATACCCTACTACTATACATCCCTTGCATATCTGGTTTAACCAAATTGATATCTGTTGATGTAAAAACTCAGGTGCAGAAAGCGAGATGCTAGCTGATATGCCTCGTTGAATACCTATCTCAATAGTCCGCTCATACTTTGTAACAATCCCTCATTAGTTTCTCACATATGGACTTGTTCCTACTAACTCTTCGTCAGCATCAATTGATTCGTTCAACGAGCAAACAGCCAAGCACCTACGTGCCTCTAGTCCAACGGATTACCCTTTGCCTCCTTTGTTCATTGGATTATGTAAGATAGACGCAGTTTGTAGTTTAGGTAACGAAAAGAATAAATTAGGCCAAAATTGAAGCCGCAATAGAATCTCTATGCAGTACCTATTATCTATAACGATGAACAGTCATTCCCCACGCTTGCTGATGTACTGTAGAACACTGCAACCAATAAAAAAATATTTTTGTGAAGACTTTTCCAGTAAGTTACATCGGTCACAAACAAGGCCTTCAAGCCCCAAATCACAGCTTCACAGCTCCTCCGAAAATGGCGGATGATCAGCTGTTCAAATCCTCGCTTCTCTTCTCCGATCAACGACTCTGCTACGCCGACATCCTCCCTCCTTCACAAGTACTCCCCTCACTCCTCCGCACTCCCCTCTCCCCTCTCTCCTCCCTCCTCCCTCCTCTTCACCATCTCGTCATCACCCTAACTCTCCATTTTCCCGATTTCGCAGGTCTGAGCTCGAATCGAAGTCGCGGTCCTCAACTTCCTCCGGATCCTAACCTCTCCTGATCACCCCGCAGTCTCTCCGATCTGCATCTCCTGAGGTGATTTTGATTTGAATGTGTGCGAGAACAGTGGAAGTGAGTAAAAGACATAAAATAATCTTAATATAAGGATATACAGATTAAGATAATATAATAGATGAAAATCACCAACGATAGATAGGAACCGAACTGTCTCACGACGTTCTGAACCCAACTCACGTACCACTTGAATCGGCGAACCGAACCCTTGGGACCTTCTTCAACCAACCCCAGGATGTGATGAGTCGACATCGAGGTGCCAAACGACTCCGTGGATAAGAACTCTTGGGAGTCATCAGCCTGTTATCTGTAAAATATGGAAAGGATGAGTTTAGATGTGTAAAAAAAATAATCTGTTAATAGATTCTAATGTAGGTGCACTTAAGGCTAGCATAAAATGATTCTGGTTCGAGTTTCATCCTTAAATTTTGCTACAAATAACAACTTTCGGTGGTAAATGGCAACACCATACTCCTGTCTGTTACAAGTAAGACCCTTGGTGATAAATGGCCACACCCTTCTTTCATCCGCCAAGTTTCATCCTTGCAATTTTGTTACAAGTACAAAACTATCGGCGATGAATGCTAACACCCAATTTGAGAACAGTCCAAGCTGCAACTGACTATCGAGTATCGTCCCGGAAGCAATTAGCCTACAATAGCACACAAATCCTCGAAAACAGCACCTATTCCAAAGCAGTTTGGGGGAAAAAATAGTTTAGCAAAATTCGGGTGATGAGCAAAATACATCATCCAGAAAATATCGCAGTTGAAAGCTTGTCTACAAAACCATAGAACACCACAAAGTTTCTGCAACAACATTCCACTGTGACCTAAGAGGATGCTCCAGAACGCAATGGTTGAGACTTCTTGGGCTTGCTAGTTGCCAATTGGGTTTCAGCCTGCAACAGATGAAAAATAAAAAACTTTGAAAACCTCGATAGTTTAAGTTATGGAGATTTGCTCTACGTATAAAAAAGGCCAACTTACCTCTTTCTTAACTGCCTCTTCCTTCTCGGACAAAATTAACTCGATGTGGCATGGATGTGACATGTAAGCTGTTCAGAAATTCATCCATATCACATATCATGGAGATGAAAACTACATGAACGGGACACAGACCGTGATTCAAATGAAAAGCAAAAATCCATGATGAGGTAGATACGGTTGATTCTTCCATTAGCACGATAAGTGCGGCGCCTTTGCTTCTGAGCCTGGTTAACCTGAATTTGCGAGATAAAGAGAGATTCCACGTCCAGACCATTTGTCTGTAGATGATATTGAGAAAAACTTAGTATGCAACAAATAGAACATCAATAATTTGAATGCTTAAATTTAATGGAGTCTTGCCTCAGCATTGCTCTCTGCGTTCTTGAGCAAATCAAGGATGAACTTTACAGACTTGACAGGCCAACGTCCCTGACCATTTGAGTGTCTGCTCTTTGCTTGAGCAGTCCTTCCAACACCACAACAGAATCGGCGGAAGGGAATGGCTTGCTTATGCGCCAAAACATCTTCCAGATATCTCTTTGCTTTTGCCAAAGGCATCTTCCTGAGGGCAAATGCAGTCTCCCTTGTGTTCTGTAGAAGACACCAAATTGTAGCCACCATCAGCCTTTGATTCTTACTTTAAAAAACAGATAAATAATTAAAAGCGTTGATTCAAAAAACACAAACTTGTAGAATCACACGAACACAAAGATAAAAAATAAATATGTAGATTCTAACATAAATTACAAGCAAAACAGTGAACCATTAGCACAATAAAGAATCCAAACGGATACCATACAAATAGTACTATCTTCGTCCCATAATTTTTGCAACATCTACAGGGTAGAGAGTTTTCTTTTCATATCAAATAACGTCCGACTATTCCACAACATTTATGCAGTTAAAATACGTAATTATAACAATAATTTGTGTTTCATAATAAATTTATGAAAAACACTGTTTCATCATCACAGGACATACGAGCCAAACTTTGTCTAGACAACGACAAAAAGTCAAAAAATTGAAAAAATAATGACAAGGAGGGAGTATGTAATATGTAAAAGTGCGATGCCAATTTTCGTAAGTGAAGATTTAAGAAAACAATTCCTGCAGCTGTTTGGTCACACCTATGGACAAGACACATGAGGTGCATGCAGAACTCACTAAACCCCGCTTAATAAGAGAATGAAGGAGAAAACAATATCCAATAGTTATACAAGTAACTGTATGTCCTCCAATATTTATTTCTTTACAATATGAAAGGACTCTCATTTTATCATATAAAAAAAACCTTACCACAAGAATTGAGGATATCCACATAATCTAACACAGCATTATTAATCATTCTGAATGGTTTAGAAGGCTGTTCAAATGTATGATTTTCAAACTCAAAACAATCCACGCTAAGAGCAGTCTGATGTTAAACAATCCCTATAATCAACCATTTTGAGCTCGGACGAAACCAAATTATTTTTGCATATCGAAAAACAATGGGCAATGTATTCGAACTGTGACGCTGTTTACTGAACCTTCCCATCATCGATATCTCCGATGGTTCACCCAATAACAGTGCAATTAATTTCCCTGAACTCTACGAGAGGCCAAGCTACGGGAGGAAAATTGGCCACCACAAAGTGAGATGCCAAGAGATTCGAAAATCAAGAGATTATCTAGAAAGTGATTACACTTGGTGTGATTGTCCGGCTCTCTCGAGTACTTCACCATTGTCTGACGCCGCCGCCGCCGCCGCCGCTCTCTCGGTGAGTCGCCGGCTATGGTTTGTCGAAGGAGGACTGATAGAGACGTTTAGATTGGACTATGTAACAGACCCAATTAGAATGAGGACATGATTTGTGATGAATTGGGCCTAGATTCTCAGTTCGGCATCAAAAGGGGTGAGAGATACACTCTATATCTCTCTAATCAGATATATAATTTTAATTTTAATTTTACTATTTAATATATTCAATTATATTCCATTTATGTATTATTCTTCATTTGAAGAATTATTGTTAATTTTTTCTCATATTATTCTTCAACACATTTTCTTAATATCATATCACTATTTTTTTAACTATGTATTTTATTTTTTCATCCATATCTAAACCCTATCTAATATGAATGCTCTCAGGGATTACGACACCATTTGTTAATGCAATGACAAGTTACATCAATCAGATGGAAAACTTCGCAACTGTATTTAGCATCTCTTTTATTCTAAAATTCTTTCAAACACCGTTAATTATTATTATTAAAATCATTTTGAAAATGAAATATCATCTAAAAATTTTAATTATAAAAAGTACTATCCAAACCCACCCTATCCATCCTCCCCACCTCACCTCACGTTCAACCCCATACCGTCGTCTAGTTTTCTCAGGGGTGAGAATTCGATAAAAATTGAATTTTTTTCAGTTTTAATTAACCAAATTAAATTCGATTTTTAAAAAATAAAAAATCAAAACCGAACCGAATTGAATTCGATAATTCCGTTTCGGTTAATCGAAATTCGATTTAGTTTCGATTCGTTTTTGGTTATTTATCGAATTTTTAAAAGGTTTAAAATTTTTAATTTATTCTCTTGAAACAAAGAAAAATATTATAATAATGTTAACTAAACAATAAAAATTAATTCATAAATACATTAAATAGGGTATAATGAATTTTTAGACACTTAATAAACATTTTTATTACCAGTATCACTACAATAGAAGATATAAAGTTAGACATAAAAAAATAATCAAACTCATATATTTTGGTTAATTCTTTCAAAATTTTTAGAAATCCAAAACCGAAACCAAAATCGAAATTCAAAAACCAATTTGTGCTAGTCGGATTGAGCAAGTATGGCAACTAAGGAAATTTGAAATTGCTTGTACTTCAGGGAAAACGTAGGGGTTGTTTGGTATGCCGGTTCAGTACTCCCTCCGTTCCAAATTATAAATAACCTCTTGGATATTACATTGATTGAGATGAAATTTGATTCGGATCGCGGAATGATCAAACGTCATTTTTGAAAAAATATCGTGAAACACTAACGATAATTTAAGTTTATGTACTTCAACATGACGCTAATGGTATAATTTTCTTATGTCATTAAGAAGACAAACGAAACTCCTCATAATACGTGTTAAATAAGATAATGATTGACAATATTTGTTATAATATAGGATCGAGGAAATATAGTGAAATATATAACCAGCAATAGAATAAGAAAACCAATAGACAAAACAAGATCATCACATCAATTTTAATGATGGGAAAAAACAGTCTTGAATATCATGCCAAATAAATCAACAATCACAAAATAAAATCCAATTTTTCTAGGTTTTAGTAATTCTGATTCTTTACTTTGATACTCCTTCCGTCTCATAAGTTTTGCAACATATACATTTGATCGTCGTTATACGCGTGTCAAACTTTACATCGACGCACGTGCAAATTCAAAATATTGTAATAATTTCGAGACGAAGACAATAAAGAAAAAATCGTACACAACATGTTGGATTCATCAGTCCGAAATGTCCGAAACAGTAATCGTGAATCAGAAAATATCACTTACGTGGCCACAGCCAATCAATGGAAGAAGGAACTTTTTCTATGAACGCGGTTTTGAAAGATAAAAAGAAAAGAAAAGAAAGAAATCTGTGTATGTGACCACAACCTTGAGACTCTTGAATTATGACAATATGAACATGATGCTCTTCAACGTCTATCCTGACCTATGCAACTTGGAGCACAAGATATTCTGCGGTTTTGAAAAAAAAGAGAGAGAAATCTGTGTATGTGACCACTACCGTGAGACTCTTGAATTATGACAACATGATTCCATAAACATGATGCTCTTCAACGTCAAGCCTGACCTATGCAACTTGGAGCACAAGATATTCTGCATTTCATATTTAATATAAATACCACAGGATCCAGACAACAAAACACAACAAAATCACAAGCGAATCATAATCAGTAGCCATGTTTGAGCTCATCAAATCACCTGTGATAGCAATACCACTCCTCTTCATACTTCCATTTCTTAGTTTATTCATCTTCAGCAAAATCCTGTCTGCCAAGAAAATCTCTTCGTCCACGCTGGCATCTCCATATCTGCCCAAATCGTACCCTATTATCGGCTCTGTTCTCGCCTTCATCTCTCACCTGGATGAGCTTCCAGATTGGCTGTCGATGATCCTCAACACTTCGCCGTCGCTAACCTGCAGGATCAACCGGCCGTTTGGCCAGAGCCAGATATTCACGGCCAACCCTGCAAATGTAGAGCACATGCTCAAGACCAAATTTTCTATTTATCAGAAGGGAGGGTTTTTCAGGTCAACACTCGAGGATCTTCTTGGTCGTGGCATTTTCATAGTCGATGGCGAAGAGTGGAAGGCCCAAAGGCAGGTTGCTAGCCATGAATTCAGCACCAAGTCGCTAAGGAAATTCATCGAGGATGTTGTGGACACGGAGCTCAACAACCGGCTCATTCCGATTCTATCCGAAGCAGCCAAGAACGGGACCGTCCTTGACCTGCAAGACATACTTAAGCGTTTTGGTGTGGACAACATTTGCCAGATAGCATTTGGTTATGATCCCGAGTGCTTGACCCCTTCCCTTCCTGATGTCGAATTCGCGGTTGCTTATGATGAAGCAGTGGAAAACATAGGTCAGAGATTCAACTCATTGACACCTCTTCAGTGGAAAATCAAGAAGTATCTTAACATAGGGTCTGAGAAGAGGTTCAAAGAAGCCAATTCCTTGGTCAGGAAATTTGCTAGGATGATTGTTCGCGACAAGAAGGAGGACTTGGGCGATGCTTTGCAGGCTGATTCAGAGACCGACTTGTTGTCTAGGTTTCTGAGATCAGGGCACAAAGATGAGGACTTTGTCATAGATATCGTCATTAGTTTCATCCTTGCTGGTCGTGACACCACATCGTCCGCTTTGACATGGTTCTTTTGGCTGCTTCATAAGAACCCTGAAGTGGAGAAACAGATATTAACCGAAATTACAAGGAAGAATGAATTGCATCAGAAAACCGGTAACTCTGCCTTTGATGATATGAAGCATATGAGCTACGTTCATGCGTCGTTGTCGGAGAGCATGAGACTACATCCGCCAGTGCAATTCGACTCAAAGCAAGTACTTGTAGACGACGTGTTGCCAGATGGGACACAGATCAAGAAGGGAACAATTGTGACATATGTTCCATATGCAATGGGGAGGTCCGAGAAGCTGTGGGGCAAAGATTGGGCGGAGCTCAAACCAGAAAGATGGCTAGTGCGAGAGAAGGATGACGACGAATGGAGGTATGTTCCGAAGGACCCTTATACTTACCCAGTTTTCCAAGCGGGTCCAAGAATATGTCTAGGGAAGGAAATGGCGTACCAGCAAATGAAGAGGATTGTTGCGGGCGTTTTGAGCCAGTTTAAGGTGGTTCCTGCAGTCGAGGAAGGGTTCCAGCCAGTTTCACTTCCTGGTTTGACTAGCAAGATGAAAGGCGGTTTCCCTGTGAAGTTGGAACGAAGGAGTAATGTTGATTGATGATAAATTCGACATGAAAGATGTTGATCAATGATACTTGGTACTTCCAGTAGTATATACTGATCAAACGAGGAAGCTTGATGGAATCATAACTTATTATTCATTGCAAATAGAACATTTGCGTTGTCTACACGAATATAAGAAAACATTATTCCTTTTTTCAATCGATTTATTGCTTGAGTAGCAGGCAGCGCACCTACAATATCTCGATCAAAGATCCACAGCAAGTCCACCGAAACTATTGCCAAATTGGGCACGATATCGCACATCAGTACATGCCAGTGACATTACTGTAATAGCGAAGCCATCAAACTATACAGAAAGCAAGAATAAGTCATAATGGTCATCTCCAAGATTACTCCCCTCTTAGCATAAAATTACAAGTCCAGACAACAATCTAATACCTCATTGCACAAATAACTTCGTTCTATATTGCTTAGCATTTCTCCTCCGCGAAGCCCACCTTTCTTTCACATCCCCCGATTCATCAACCTTGACACAATTTTTCTTTTTCCAATGTGACTGATGCCCGGCTTCGGATTCTTTTCCACTAGAAGCTCCCTTCAGCCTGACACATTCAGCAATAAGGTCCTTTATAAGCATCTCCGTTGTCCGAGTCGTGATCCCTCTAACATACCATGAAATGGGCGGAGGTGGTACAATTGCTGGCTGGAGAAGTTGCTGCAAGCTAACGGTCGACCCGATCCTTCCCTTGCCTTTCGTGCATGAATTGTATTCAGGAAGTGTTTTGGGTTTAAAAGGGAAGCAGAGTTCCTCATCGACCAAAATGGGCTCCACCCTCCAACAACCCTCAAACTTCTTCATGAATCCGGTTTTCACTTGTCTAAACTTCATCTGAAAAATAAGAGCAGCAATGGTGACAAATTTGTATGGACAAACTAATCTCATTAAGGTTCACAACTACAATGACAGAAAATGGTGATGCAGTAGTAGGGATGCACCCTTACCGTGTGATCCTCTCTATTTTGGTCGACTAAAACATGAACCGAGATGGTTCCCGACCACCAAAGGAACCTCCAAATCGCAGCTTGCTCCAGTTCAACTACTTGTCTCATACCCTCATCTATCAGAACTTTCCTTGTTATTACCTCCTGATGACAACAACAATTTCCATCAAATAGAAGCTCAAGGCGTGTTTCTAAGTTAAGAAAAGAAGACAGAGAGGGGAGGGTGGGGGAAGGGGATAGGAGAGAATGTTAGTTATTTCAATCAAAGATGACAAAATTATCATTTAATCCGTATATAAGCAATTTATTACATCACAACAATAGAAAACCGAGTAAATTTTCCAGTTTCCTGATTTAAAGTTTTGGCACACTACACTAAATACCCATTGCAAGTTTCACTTAGTTTTGGTTCTCAATTCTTTTTTCCCAGTCCCCATGCGTGTAGACAGGCAAACATATGATCCGTAGTTCAAAGTCATAACTACAGTACTAAAATGTAAATGAAATTACAATCACATGAAAAAAGCCTTATATTTTAGCAGAGAGAAAAAAAAAACAAGGATTTGTCATTTTGGTCACACATATTATTCCCAAGAATGGTTTTTTTTTCGTGTGATTAGATATATAATAGAAATAATATTAGTTTGCATACTTTTTGCGAAACAATCTTGGCAGTGACAACATGTTACCTTGATGTTTTTGAAGACCCGCTTGTTATCAGGATCTGTTACGATGTTGTAAACAGCATCCGGAGGTAATCCAACATTAAATTTCACATACAGGTTGCACAGGGTTCCTTCCGGTACGCTAACCTGAAAAAGCCGATAGTTCGGTGCACCCGGAAGTTGCATAGACTTGCAGATATTCAGCTTGAACCAATGAAATCAGTAAAAACCATGTTCTGGCATTGAAAACAAAATATTCGTCCTAGATTCTTACATCGACTTCAGGAGGCTTATCACCCCAAAGGGGATTCTCTCTCCAAAGTTGCAACTGCTTTTCCAGATTGACCTCTTGATATTTTGAAACTTCTTGCTCCTTTCTTGTGAGGGCTCCGGTTATGTCCTTCCTTTCATGAAAATTGAAGCGATCACCGAGACATGACTGTCATGAGAAATTGGTGTCATAATTGATGCAAGGACCAGAAGATCACTATCAAAACCAGAGTTTAGATTGACTTGCATCCAAAGAAATAAAAACAAAAGAAAAATCATCAACCTTGATAGAATCCTGAAGTTTTTGCTGCACCTCATAAAGGAACTTAGGAAAAGCTTGATCCATAACTTTAGGTTGACGTCTCGTATTTTGCTATTGCATTGTTTCACCAAGAGTCACCTCATTTTATGATACTTCCCATTTATCGGAGACCTGTATGCAAATGACAACGGAAAGAGATCACAGAAAAGTAAGTAGCATTTTATTAGTGGCAACTGATATTTAATTTCAACTTCGGCACTCATTTAATACACGATTCTAAAGATCTGGATATTAATACCTTATTCTTCAAGACGAGCTATTTTGCAATCTGTAGACAATCTTATCAACAATGTAATGCAACAAGCTAAAAGTTCAGGTGCTCTATAAATAAGCGTATGTGCCTTTTCCCTTACAGATTGCTTGAAGGGGGAGGATGATAGTAAGTACCAAATGAATCCCATTGAATTGATAAGTTTCAATCAGAAAAAACTAATGAATTCACTTTTGAATGGTTAAACACAGAACTCCCTTAACGGGTAACAAACCAAAAATCCCATCTAATGCTACTAATAGAGTTACCCAAAAGGAAAACCAAAAGATCATTGATGCACCACAGAAGCTAGAGACATGATTCCGCATGAGAGTAGAGATGAGTTTCTCCATTCGAAGGGGGAAACGGTCACCGACGAACCCATAACTCTTCCAAACCATGCGAAAAAGCATTGACAAGGAACAGACAGTAGAGCTCATGAACTTCTCGATTGAATTTTGTGTGCCTGACACTGAAACTCATAGGGAAAAGCTTCCAACTCCCACAGAGGCCGTGCCAATGGTGGAGAGATTGAGGAGCAAAGGAGAAATCAAGTGGAGAAAATGGCTAAAAATTATCAACCTGCAAAAATCGACCCAGACGCATGGACCCCCGGATGCCCCCAAAATTTTGACAAATGGGTTGAGAATTTAGGGCCATTTAAGAACCGGATTGTTTTTAACCCGTGGGTAAGACTAGCTAACAAAAGCATGAAACAGCAGCCCAAAAGAGCAGATCCAACAAGATTACAAGTGAATAGAATAGACACTTGATATTCTAGGGTTTTCAAGATCGATAAAACAGCACCTTCAATTCCAATTCAAAAGCAAGTATAGAGAAGGGAAAACATGGAATTGCTTCCCATAGGCGATTCAAGAGAACAAGCTCTTTCAATGAAATAAAACATGAAATCTAATTTGATCTCAAACGAATGAACGATACATATTCAAAAGAGCCATGAAATCACTTACCCATTGCCGATTAACAAGCATTTGAGGAATTGATAGGATCTTGTACTTCGAATTCAATCTGAACCCACATAAATTTTTGAGGAAGAAGAGATGAGGGCTTCAGACACATGAGTCATGCGGAGCCAAGCAGCCGAGCAGACAAAGGAGAGAATTGAGAGCAACTCCACGGATCTCATGTATTGTCATTTTAAATTTTTTACAACTTAATTGACCACCGACATTGAGTGTTACACTCATGTATGTTTATTATTTGAGTGATCAAAATAATATAAATGAAAAAAAAAAACACAATTATCAATTGAATTGTTGTTGTTTTTTTTTTTTTTAATTTGATAATAAAAATAATATTATCATTTTTTAATAATTCAAATAATAATCAAATGTGGATGTATTTTGTCATTTAAATTGTCAAAAATAAAAATGTCAATCAAAATGAGAAAGAAGTGAAGTTGCTTTGAGAGTTAGGGCCCGTTTGGCTAGTCGATAAAAAGTGCTTAGATATTTATGACGGATAGTAATAAGTTGTAATTGATTTTAATTTTATAATAAGTAGATTGATATTTAATAAAAAAAACGACTTAAAGTTATTTTGTTTGGTTAAAGAAAGTTTTGATTTTTTCGTAAAGAAAAAAAAAACAGTTTCAAATAACTTATGGTTTCAAACAAAAAAAACTATTTAAAGTTAGAGTTAAAAAGAATGATAAACACCCTCCCCAATATTATAAAATAATTTTAAATTGATTTTGAACAATTTTAAGAACATGTAAATGGGTCATACAAGAGAGTTCAGGGCATATTTGATTTTTGAATCCACCTATAGTGTACTATTATTATAATGTAATATTTTTATTATTTTTTGGTCATTCACATGTTATCTATAACGTTTTGATTTTTTATTATTTATTAATGATACATATGATGTCACTATCGCTGCGCCCAATGCCTCAATTAGATAAAAACTATATATTTTCTGTCTTAGTCATAAGAATTAAGATAAGTTCACTTATACATCATTAATTTAGAAACTTTTGATAAACTCAATCATAACTCAGAATATCACATTTACAGCAGAATTTATATATCTTTCTAAAATCAGAATATCTTTCACACATAAGCTACATGTAGCATCAAATCTTAGGTCACACTTTTTCTTCAAGTCTTACTACTGTAACAAAGAGAAAAAAAAAGACACAGAAAAAAAAGACACAGAAAAATAGTAATCGTGAGTTATACAAGCTCAATAACGTGTTGGTCCCCTTATCAGGGGTTACACGAAAAAAAAAGATGAGAAAATGAAAAGAAAATGATCACTTGGATCCTTTGTTCCAGCACTCTGGAATTGTCATGTTAATATGGCATTCATAATTATTATCATAATCATACCAATAATTCATCCTACTCATATAAGCACACTTAACGTCACGTAACAACGCTCGAAACTACGCGTCCATCGACACTACAGATATTATTAACGTCATTACTACCGTCATACCCTTTATGATATGAGTTAAAACCTTCATATCAAGCACACTGAGACAATGACATTGTGACACAACAAATTCCCATTCCAAGTCTCACCCACTACTGCACTCAACAGTTCATTCAAGACTTTGTTATATTTATTATTATATTTATAATATCCCGAAAATCTCGTGATAAATTATTATCTCTAACAATAAAAAATAATATAATACAGAATGCTATAATTTATACAATAGGATTATAAAATTCATTTATAAAAAAAATCATGACAAAATATGATAAGGATCCAAAAAAAATTATATAAAATTTAGATTCACGATAATTAACATGAATAGTAAATAATCGTACATTATAATTTATTTTATGGGGTTAAAAGATTTGTTTGATGATATAATAAGAAAAGAATATAAAGTATGAATGAAATGCAACCTTAATATGCAAATACGAAAAAATATGGTGTTAATACTAAAATATCATATTTATACGAAAATGATCTAAACCTAATTTTCGTACTTATTTTTCTTTATATTTCACTTATATTAAAATAATCTTCTATTAAAAATCCACTAAATAACCACTAACTCTCCGCTTAAATTATTTTAGTTAATTTAATTCTTTCTATGTATAAGTCATTTTCTTCCTCCAAATCTTTTATAAAAACACAATTAAACACCATTATCATATCAGATTATAGTTAGACAAGGGAAAAGAGGAACGAGACGTTTAAGAATAGGAGAAGAAGCTTGGTAGAAAAATGAATATGACGAGAATCCGTTATCACCTTTGAGAGAAGATAATTTGCTTGGTTAGAAATTTAGGAAAAATTGTATACTTTTTAATAAATTTTGATATTAAAATATGTATTACTTCCACATGTTTAGTTTCTAAAATAATTAATAAATTATAATTCGAAGTTGACAATCTCAAGTTATAAATCAAAATGTGCGAATATGTCAAGTTGTAAAAAACTCATTATAGAGATGATTTTATTATTTGATATGAAATTATATAGTAAGACTTATGAGACAAACCTTATATCACTAAAAAAATATGAAAGTCTAGTTTCCAGAACAGCTTATAAATAATTATTTATTGTTGTATATAAAGAGTTATGAGTAAATTAGTAAAGTAAGGTCAAACTGTTCGAACTAACAAAAATATAAACTTAAACTAATTAACTGTTATTATTGATAAGGTTTTATGATAGAAATTTTAATTCAAAAAAAATATTATGAAGTCTAGTTTTCGTAGAATTTTACGAAATAATTTTTGGAGCCGTATAAGAGAAGTTATAGATTTAAAAGTGTCAAAAGATCATATTGAACAGAATCTGAAAATGAACCGTTTTGACCCCAAAATAACTCCAAATGTTCGCAAACATTTGTAATGATGATAAATACATAAAATTATCATTATGGACTATCAAAATAAATATCAAAGACTTTTCTCAAAACTTGGCACAACCACATAACATTAGTATGTTGGTTTTTCAAAAAAATACGAATAAATATACTTAATTTCATAATGTGAACAATCATTCACAAGATTATGTCTTAATACGCATATAGGACTTGGAGACGTTGCTCGTCGTCACTTAAGGATGAGGCTGAACGTATGCATGTGAAGAAGTGTGATAAAAGGTAACGTTTAGATTCATTGTGTGTGACGATGCGTGTTATTATACCGTGAGTATAATAATATGCATTCGAATCTTTGGACGTAATCACTAAATGTGACTGATGTAAAACATTGACTATAACTACTGTGTGCTATGTGCTATATATTGAAAGCCGTGGAGTGTTATTGCATGATGTGTGCTATGCATTATTTGCTGGTATAATGAGGGTAAATGTGTGAAAAAAGTATAAATCCATAAATTGATGAGATAACACTACGGTATAAAACACAAAGAGCGTTGTGTTTGTCACATGTGCTATACAGTGATTTGGTGGTGACATTCTTTCATCGACCTTTTGATATGAGGGTATCTCACTGCAGGAGACCTTTACATCCGGTTTGGCTGATCCCCTTTCGCGGATGTCCCTTTTGCTAAACCTAAATAAAGTTTATCTATGAAATTGAACAAGTCTCGCCAAGGGCACAATTATAACGTTGAGAGTATTTATTGTCTGTCGTCTCAGTGTGATTGATATGATGGTAAGTATATCAAAGTTTTGAGTGAACTGTTGAGTGCAGTACTGCATAAGACTTGGACCGGTGGCCTATCGTGTCATAGTGTCATTGTCTCAGTTTGTTTGATATGGAGGTCTTGATTGCAATTATCATAAAGGATATAACGGTAATAAATGACGTCGATAATGTCTGAAGTGTCGATGGACGTATGGATTCGAGCGTTGTTACGTAGTGTTAAGTGTGCTTATGTGATTAGGATGAATCATTGGTATGCTTGTGATGATAATTTTGAATGACAGATTGGCATGATTATTTCAGAGTGCTTGAACAAAGGATCTAAATGATCATTTTCTCCTTTTTTTTATTACCTTCTTCTCTCGTATAACCCCTGATACGGGGAACGACGCGTTATTGAGCTCTTATAGCTCACGGTTACTATTTTTCTATGTCTTTTTTCTTTTCTTTGTTATAGGAACAAGACTTGAAGAAGAAGTGTGACCTAAGATTTGATGCTAGATGTAGCTTATGTATGAAAGGTGTTCAGATCTTAGAAAGAGATGTAATTTCCGCTGTAAATGTGATATTCTGGGTTATGATTAAGTGCATTAAAAGTTTTTAAATTAATGATGTATAAGTGAACTTACCTTAATTCTTATGACTAAGGCAGAAAGTAAAGTTTTGCCTAGTTGAGGCGTTGGGTTCAGCGACAATGACATCATATGTATCATTATTAAGTAATGAGAAGTCGGAGCATTACAATATCAATGACACACAGACGACAGATAATAGATACCCTCGATGTTATAATTGTGCCTTTGGCAATGTTTATTCAATTTCACAAGTAAGTTCTTTTCAATTTTAGCAAAGAAAACATCCGCGAAAGGGGATCAGCTAAATCGAAGTTCAGGGTCTCCTACAGTGAGATACCCTCATACCAAAATGACCTCACAAGGTCGATAAAAGAATGTCACCATCAAGTCACTGTATAACACAAACGACAGACACAACGCTCTTTGTGTTTTATACCACGGAGTGATCTCACCAATTATTGATTCATACCTCTTTCACACATTCATCCTAATTATATCAATAAACAAGACATAACACACACCATGCAACAACACTCTACAATACTCAGTATACAACATACAGCAGTTGCAGTAAGTATTTTACGTCAGCTATAATTAGTGGCTATGTCTAAAGATTCCAATGCATATTACTATACTTACGATATAATAATACGAATCGTCACACATAATAAATCTAAACGTTATTTTTTATCACAATTCTTCACATGCACATGTTCAGTCTCGTCCTTAAGTGATAACGAGCAGTATCTCCAAATCCTAAGATACATCCTTGTAAATGATTGTTCACCTTATGGAATTAAGCATATTTGTTTGTATTTCTTGAAAAACCGCCATATTCATATTATGTGGTGGTGTCAAACTTTGAGAAAACTCTTTGATACTTATTTTGATAATCCATGATGATGATTTTACATATTTATCATCATTAGAAGTGTTTGTGAACATTTGGAGTTATTTCGGAATCAAAACAATTCATTCCTATATTCTGTTTAACATGACCCTTTGACACGTTAAAATCTATAACTTCTCGTATACAGCTCCAAAAATTATTTCATAAAATTATACATAAAGTAGACTCTATAATATTGTCATAGAATCCGAGTTTTTATCATAATACCTTAACAATTTATTTGTTAAAGTTTATATTTTATGTTAGATCGAATAATTTGATATTGCTTCGCTAATGAGTTTATAAATCCTTACATATACAACTTAAAATCTAGATTTTTTAACTGTTCTGAAAACTAGAATTCAAGAAATTTTCATTGATATAAAGCTAATTTTTTAACTCTTTTTGTGTAATTACAGATCAAGTCACAAAATGATTCTTGTAATCAGTTTAAACAGATTAACATATCCGTATATTTTGATTTATATCTTGAGATTTACAGCTTCAAATTATGATCTATCAACTTTATCAGAAACTAGATATGTGAGGATTAAATATATATTAAAATCAAAATTTATCACAGAGCCTATGATTCCACAAAATTTGTAAATAAGATGATCACCTTCTCTTATTAATGATGAAGGATTCTCGTCGACTTGTAACTCTAACTTATCCTCTTCTCCTCAAACTCTCATTCTTCTTTTCTTTTACTTATCTCTTCTCATGCATAATAAGGAGTATTTTTATGTTTGTAAAAAAAAAAATTCAAAGAGAAGAGAGCTTGTATTTATAAAAAATTAAATCAATTAAAATAATTTTAGTGGATATTTAGTGGATAATTAGTGAATAATTAATTTAATTTAGATGAAGAAGAAATTGACATAAAAAAAATAAGTGCTAAAATTAGGTTTAGGTGATTTTCGCATAAATATGATATTTTTATATTAACATCGTATTTTTCCGTATTTACGTATTAGGGTCGCATTTCATTCATATTTCATATTCTTTTCTTATTACATCGTCAAATAAGTCTTTTAACCCCGTAAAATAAATTATTATATATGATTATTTACTATTCACATTAATTATCGTGAAACTATATTTTACGGAATTTTTTTGATTTCTTATCATATTTTTGTTATGATTTTTGACAAATAAATTTTATAACTCCATTATATAAATTATGACGTTCAGTAATATACTATTTTTGTTATAATTTGAGAAAATAAATTATCTTAAATTTTTTGGATCTTTATATTATCTCTCTATTGATTAATAAATATGCATATATTAATTTTATATTTATTAATTTGACATTGAAATAATTTACGTTATTATAAACTTAATCATTACTGACTCTTTAAAAACATAAGAAAAAAAAACTCTTTTGTTTTTTTTGGAACAAGCAAACCGATTTCCATTAGCATGAAACACATATTACAATATCCATTTTACTCCAAAACTCAAACCAGAACTCGATACACACCACAATAAACTATTTACTGGAGTAAATAGTACTGACAGCAAGAACCAACAGCTTATATGTATATTTGACCCGAATCTGAGACAACCCAAGGTGTAACAAAGGAAAAATTAAAGATTTCACCATCATCAAATTTTGGTGAAAATGGTTTTCAAATAACAATTTCGTGAGCACATGGCTTTTAATACTTGTTTCACGAAGAAATATGTAATTTATTGGCCCAATGAGAGCTTAAAAGACCCAACAAATCAAATGACCAACAAAAAAAAAACACTCACATTTAAATTATATATTATAATTGAAAAAAATGAGAATTATCTGCTATTTTCTAATCTTAATTACCAAAAGATTATACTTATTATCTTAATTACCATTTGGTCTCTATTTTTAAAATTTTTATGTTATTTTCTCCAAAATGTCCATATATTTTATCCCTATCAAATCTTTCCTATTAAATCTAACCCTAATTATATTCCTTCCCACTTCACCTCTATCTCCTTTAAACTGCAGCCGTCACTAATACTTCCTCACTCACACCTTAATTATTATCTCATATCCACATCTAACAAACTCTAATCATCTATTCCCTCCTTTCCCCTCCTTTCCCCTCCTTTCTCACTTCTTCTCTGACAAGATTACTGCCATTGTTCAAACAATCGACACTCATGCTCAGGATTTGTCATGAATGATCGTTTCCGCATTTGGTTTTGATTTTATGATTTGATGAACATGATTATCGTGGATAACAATTGAATTGTGAATGGACAATTCGTCGATCAAGAAACCACCACTCATCATCCAAGACATCAAAAGTGCAATTGGATATTCTAAGATGTCGCGAGGCCGACGGAAATCAAAGGATGAGATGACATGTTATATCGCGTACTGTTTGAATCCGGACAATGGTGTCAATTTATACACAGTGTTACTTACAATTGTCGATGTAGAGTAAGGAAGCAGGAGTTGGGCAATGAGTTCGATGAAAACGCACTGTTCAAAAGGTGGAATGCACAATACGCTTAGAAATCAAAACAAAAAACGCATTGAGTACACATGCGTTATGGAAAAGTGATTGTCATCATATATATAGCCAATACACTTTTATGCACGTAGTGTCGATACAGATGAGGCACTATTGGCTGCGATGGGGTACTATCTGCTCCAAAGGACGAACTGTCGACTATGAAGGCAATAACGGACCATGACGGTTTTCGATGATGAATGAGTGAAAATGATTAGGTTAGACTTTTGCATGATGATTTGGTTTGATGGCGATTCTGGATGAGTGAAAATAATTAGAAGCAATTTATGGTTTGATTTGATTGAGCCCAACTTTTTTTTTTTAATCAAATATTGAGTCCAGCTTTGAATTAATTATTAGGATAAATAAGATCATAATTATTGATTGAGAATTATTCTTATATTAAGTATAACATATATGTATATTATATTATTATATATGTATAAATATAAGTCTCGTTTTTAGATCAAATCACGTCTAATTGTTCCGCAATATGTATTAGGTTAAAGTACGTAACTTACACAATTATTGATATTTCACAATAAATTCACGAAAAATAACATTTGAACATCATCATACGCGTATCAAACTCTATATTCAAATGCGTACAAAGTCAAAACATTTCAATATTTTCGAAATGAAAGGAGTAAATGGTAAAAAAAAATCTTTGATATGGTTAATTGAGAAATAGTTTTGATTTTTAGAACTAACTGATAATTCGCTAAAAAAAAGAGAGCAAAATACAACTTAGAACCAACATAACACAACATCGAAATATGATTAGGAATTAGGATGATCTGGACACATTCCGTAGACTTCTGTTGTTGTTTCAACTTCAGTGGAAAATGCTCGACATCGTTGTACCCATTTTTTTTGTTTTTTTGGACTTTTGAACTTGATGACATAGATTTGCAGGAATTGAGGGTGCAACAAGAAAATCATCGTAGATGTTCAAAAAAATACTTTCTTTATCTCAAATAAATTATGATATATTAATTTGATAAAAAAATATATTGATTTTGTGATAATTTATTTTACTATCCTTATGAATGGGATGAAAAAATTGTAAGTGGATAAACAGAAAAAAAAACTAATGTGATATTCTTATAAAATGAGGATAATTTAAGGTTTTTAATATTCAAAAATTATTTATTATAAAAATATTATAATTTATATAAAATATTTATTTTTAATAATATATCATAATTTATTTAAAATGAAATAAATACAGACAAAAATAAAAAATATGAGATCTGGGTCACAATATTGTAATCGTATTACATCCACACATGTACCATTCATCAATATTCTATCCCAAATATGAAGTGGCGTTTCCTGTCCCATTTTCTATGTCATTCTTTTGGATGGATGTAGTTAGTAGGAGGGTTGGACGGGAAAGAGATAATGGGTGCAGTATTGCTCAGTTGCTCTTGTCAGACGCACAACCGTAATCTGCTGTTGTTGTTGTGGAGAGCTATCTATCCTTCTATCCACAATTCCCCACTCATGTAAAGCTACTTTTTTGATGAAACATGCAAAGCTTCTTCGACTCATGCTACTTTTCTTTCTTTTCTTTCTTTTCTTTCTCCTTTTTTTTTTTTGGTTGTGATTGTATTTGTATCATCATCAATGTCGAAATCCGCGAGTATGTCCAACTCTTCTGTGTCTTTGCTTCTGTCCCCTATCAGCTAGTTTCCTCATCATTATCATTATCATCATCAACAACAACAAAGTGTCCTTATGTGAGCTTTTGGGTTCCCACAAATCAATTTAGCTTACAAACACACGAGTGGGTTTCCAACCGAGAGTCAAATACAACCCAGGATGCTTGGTTTTGGTCATTCAATTATTTTCGTAGTATCCCACTAGGGTTATTTCAGGGCATTTTTGGGTAAAGACTAGATTTTGCTTTGAGATATCATCCGGGTTTGCGCCTAATTTGATTAATTATCCTACTCTGAAGCTGGTTTTGAATTTGCCTTTGTTTTGGGGTGAAATGGTGATTGGGGATGAAGAGCGGACAAAATGCTTTCTGGGTTTTTTGTTTGGTTGGTGACGGAAGAATTTCGGAATCTTTGTTGGATTCCTTGATTCTTCTCTGCCCTGCCTGATTTGTAGTACTTGATTCACCCTTTTTATCTCATTATTGGTGTGCCTGCATTTTGTATTCTTCGGATATTGAATCTGATGGATCATGGATGGATAAGGTAGCATCTTGTTGCCTTTTTTGCTCTTCCTTTCATTCTGTTCCCTTTGTGATGGGCTAGCCCAAGAAATTGGCCGGAAGCTTCTCATCATCATCAATCATCATCATATACATATCATCATGCTCTTCTGCTTAATAGCTTAGCCATCTTCAGCTTAGATTTGGGTCAATCCACCTGGGTTTAGGGTTTGCGAGCGGGGTGCGATTTGTATGAGTTGTGTTCATGTTGTTAGATTTGGTGTGAAGGTGGGGCATGGAGTTTTGATGCTTTGCGCCGGGGTGATCACAATGATGGATATGAGGTCTGAGCTTGTTGTCGACGGTACGAAACTGTTGATGGATTGGTGGGGGAAGATAGGTGCAAGCAACGGTTGCAAGATCCCGCATCATTATTATAGCAAGTACATTGGCTCAGAAAGGCTGAGGAAAGCTTTGGTTTCGTGGGTGCTGTTCTGGATCGTTGTGTGCTTATGCATATTCTTGTACATGAGTTCATATGCTACTGAGAAGAGGAAAGAGAGCCTTGCTAGCATGTGTGATGAGAGAGCTAGGATGTTGCAGGACCAGTTTAATGTGAGCATGAATCATGTCCAAGCTATGTCTATTCTCATCTCTACCTTTCATCATGGCAAGGACCCCTCTGCAATTGACCAGGTTAGTCGCCCGATCAATTCTTTCATTTTTTGTAAGAACAGCTTACCTGTATACCACCCCATATCATTCGTGATCAATAAGAGTATTTCATGATTGAATAGAATTCTTTGTAGGTTTTTCTTTTGTTATGAACAGCTTTGTGGATTTAAGTTCAATCTGTGATTTGAGTGATCATCGAACTCAGGTTCTTGTAACGATATCAATCATTTAGCTGCTCTCTTAGTTATTACCATTGCATCAATAGCTAATGATAAACAAAATATGTCAATCATCAGAACTTGTTCTAGAGTATAATTTTGTGTTTGCCTTGGTGCGAACAACTTTTTTTTTTCTTTTTTTAACACTTCCCCTGTTCAGTCTGTGGGAGTGTATTCATTTGTTGTCAAATTGGCTGATTCAAAATTTTGGTTTTCAATTTGTTGAACATATGCAACTTCATAGCTGGTAGCTTGAACGTGCAAACCTTGGTGAAGACTTAAATTATCTGATTTGGGGAAGAATGAAGAGTAGTGCCATCTTTCTTCATGTTTGCTACCTGTTCAAGAGGAAACTTCCTATCCTGTTTCTCCGTTTTGGTTCATGCCATAAATCCGCATTGCCATATTTATTTCCTGATATTGAATATGAACTGTTGTGCAGAAAACATTTGCACGATATACTGACAGAACGGCTTTTGAGCGGCCTCTCACGAGTGGGGTGGCATATGCAGTGAGAGTTCTTCACTCTGAAAGAGAATGGTTTGAGACGGAGCAAGGCTGGACAATCAAGAGGATGGATTTCCTTGAACAAAACCCTGTTCACAAGAATGATTACACTGTCGAGAACCACGAGCCTTCTCCCATACAGGAGGAATATGCTCCTGTTATCTTTGCTCAGGACACTATTTCACATGTGGTTTCTTTGGATATGCTTTCCGGAAAGGTCAGTTCATCGGTTTTAACTTGGCATGTCATACATGTTTTGCCTGATAGTTCAATGGTTGTCCTTGAATTACAGTTAAGAATTTTAGTCTGAAATGATGTTTCATGATCTCATGGAAGACCTGATATAAGTCAGACAACAATGGTGTTGTCATGTCCTCATAGTTGATCCCATGTAATGAGATAAAGGCTTGGTTTGTTGTTGTTGCTGCTGCTAAGGCCATTTATGACCATTTCAATTGTTTGTTTTCCAACATCTTCTTATTGGGGCTATTTGTTTTTTCGACAGGAAGATCGAGAAAATGTTTTACGTGCAAGAGCTTCAGGAAAAGGGGTTCTCACAGCTCCTTTCCCGTTGCTTAAGACAAATCGCCTTGGAGTTATTTTGACCTTTGCTGTCTATGAGGCAGATCTTCCTTCGAATGCCACTCCTAATGAACGGATCCAAGCTACCAATGGGTATGTTATCATTTAGTCATCAACTCAACTGCTTAAGTTTCCTTGATATTACATAACAACCAATTTGCTAGAAATAGTTGAGATGATAAACTTTAGCACAGAAGTTGTGATCCTTGAAGGGACTTTTGCTGAGCGATGCCAAACTCATGGTAGTTGGTTGCGCTCTCTTGGTGTGAATAGAATAAAAGAATAATTGGTATTTAGTTGCCAGACACTTAATCTCATTCCATGGTAGCAAATTGCAATCGTTCCTGCATGTCCCTAAGTTGACACACGGAGAATCCTAGCTAACCAAATGATCAAGTGAAAAGTAAGGTAAAAACCATAAGCTACTCTTGAAATTTCAGTTTCATCTGAGCAGGTATCTTGGTGGAGTCTTTGACATTGAATCACTTGTCGAAAAATTGCTTCAGCAGCTAGCGAGCAAACAGACGATCCTTGTCAATGTGTATGACACTACTAATCTCTCTCAGCCAATCAGCATGTATGGTTCGGATGAATCAGGCGATAAATTAAATCATGTTAGTCCCCTCAACTTCGGCGATCCATTCAGAAGGCATGAGATGCGTTGCAGGTGATCCTTGGATATGTTATTATGCATGATGTTCCTTTCCATGATTCTTTGCTGGCAATCATTTAAAAGAAGGGTTATATCTTGGTAGGTTCAAGCAAAAGCCTCCCTGGCCATGGCTTGCTATTACCACTTCCGTAGGAATACTTGTGATTGCATTGCTCATTGGTCATATATTCCATGCTACGGCGAAACGAATTGCCAAGGTTGAGGATGATTGCCAGGAGATGATGGAGCTTAAAAAAAGGGCAGAAGCTGCTGATATTGCGAAATCCCAGGTATCTAGTTGGCTTTGTGTATAACATATGAAGTATATCCCTATCTATGCATGACTTTTCAGCATGGACTCTTAGAATTTTTTTTATCAAGGGCCTTATTTTGCAAACAATACTGCGTGCATCATGGGAGATGACTGGTCTTAAGGGCCATATTTTGAGACATAATGAGAAAAAGGGTGGGTTGCTCATGCAGTGGATCTTTTTTCTTTTTATATAGATGGATAAATAGATGTGACAGTAATAACCTTATGTTATGGCAGCTCCCCAACTTAGGGCATTTATGCTACACTACTGTGATGTGATTTGAGTATGAAATATGTTTGTGCCTGTTCTCCCATGTAAAAGGTGACGGCGTTTATTTTTATATAACTATTTTACACAAACCAATATTTTGTATGAACATCTTCGTCTTGCCTTCATCTTTCGATGTTTTTCATTTTACTAGCAAAATCTAGGGCCTTGACTGATTGATGGTTTCCTCTTCTACAGTTTCTTGCCACCGTTTCACATGAGATCAGGACTCCCATGAATTGTGTTCTTGGTAATTTCTTTTCTCATTTGTATATTTTTGTGCAAATAAATTCTTTCTGTCGTGATAAGGCGAAAAGTAGCGTTCGCAATAGCTCTTGGTTACTGAAAGCATCTGGTGAGGCAGATTTTGGAGGGACAAGGTATTCTTGGAGGCATAGTGCTGAAAATTAATTTGTGTTCAGGAATGTTGGATATGCTGATGGACACTAGTTTGGATGTCACTCAACAAGATTATGTGAGAACAGCTCAAGCTAGCGGAAAAGCGCTAGTTTCTCTGATAAACGAGGTTCTTGACCAGGCAAAGATAGAGTCCGGCAAACTCGAACTGGAGGCTGTTGCATTCAATCTGAGGGCTGTATTAGACGACTTATTATCCCTATTTTCGGGGAAATCTCAAGAAAAAGGAGTTGAGGTAAGTGTTTCTTCCGGGTGACCTTCCTTGCCTCTTTGTTCATGGCATTCCCCATTTCTTATGAATCAATACTATTGTTGATTGGTTTGTTTAATCTAAGGGTACTCTTATGATATGGAAACTTCAACTCTTCTTTTGCATTAGATTTGAGTTATTGATGGTTATTGTACTATGGGTCGTAGGAATTAGTGCTTTTTCGTGATTCTTTCTAGAAACGTCTCTCGTTATGAGACGAGACATTATTCATGTTCACTAATGCCAAATTTACTTGCGGATTTGGCGTCTTCAGTTAGCAGTCTACATATCCGATAAGGTGCCGGAGGTGCTCATAGGTGATCCAGGAAGATTTCGTCAAATCATAACAAATCTCATGGGGAACTCCATCAAAGTAAGTGTACTTAGTGATTCTTCTGAACTCATAAAAAAGAAGGAGAAGAGCCCTCATCTTTTCAGAATATTACTCTTATCATTCTATAGGGACGAGCTTAACTTATAGGTCAGACATTTTAATCAAATATGTGTCGTACATA
Organism: Drosera spatulata; assembly: GCA_035668315.1. NCBI lineage: Eukaryota > Viridiplantae > Streptophyta > Magnoliopsida > Caryophyllales > Droseraceae > Drosera > Drosera spatulata. The sequence continues at coordinate 220,195 of JAOVYX010000006.1, read as the reverse complement.
GGTCCAGTTCTTGATGAAACAGTTTCTTAACTTGTGAGATAAGTTTGTATACCGTCTCCTCTATCGAACTTTGCTCTAAACAGAAGCTTTTGACAGTGGTTAAGTTTAATTGAGTTGTATCCTAAGTGGACCTTGCATGAATTCGGCATGCTGGTTTGATCAGGGGATATTACAATATACCCCCTTAGCGTGCAAAGAGAAATAGGAGTAGATTTCCAAGTAATGATAGGGGATATGCTATGCTTTTTGAAAACATCTTTATGACAGGATTGATTAGGAGGTAGTTTCACAGTCACCTGGTTTTATGAGTTAATAGTAAAACTATACTTGATCTTAGCCATAATTCCAATATAAAGGAGTTCTTAGTAGGACGGATTCTAACATTTATGTAAAAGCGAAGAACTGTATTTTCATTTTCTTTTCTAGTGACAGCATCTAATTTGTCACGTCATCTATGTTCATAGTTCACAGAAAAAGGGCACATCTTTGTGACCGTGCACCTTGTACACGAAGTGAGGGACCAAATGGAGGCAGAAGTAGAATTTTCATCGATGAACACGTTGAGTGGATTCCCTGTGGCAGACAGACGTTTGAGTTGGTCGAAATTCAAGACTTACTCTCAGGCTGGAAGTGTAGCCCTTCCATCACTGTCCACATCCAATCTCATCAGCCTTATAGTATCGGTGGAGGATACCGGTGTCGGAATCCCTTTAGACGCTCAATCTCGCATCTTCACTCCTTTCATGCAGGTGGGACCGTCCGTTTCACGCATACATGGAGGCACTGGAATAGGCCTGAGCATAAGCAAGTGCTTAGTTGCACTGATGAATGGCGAGATTGGATTCTCCAGCATGCCAAAGATTGGATCCACGTTCACTTTCACAGCAGTATTGACGAATGGATGCAGTACTGCTGATGAGTTGAAAACCCAACAAATTAGCAACCAATCACGCACAGCATTATCAGAGTTCCATGGAATAATGGCATTGGTCATTGATCCTAGAGCAGTAAGAGCCACGGTATCAAGATACCATATCCAGCGGCTGGGCATAAATGTCGAAGTAGCTTTGGATTTTTGTCAAGGGCTCAACATCATATGCATGAGGGACACGAACATCAATATGATCTTTGTGGAGCAGGAAGTATGGGACACAGATTTGAGCTCTTCAGCACACTTTGTGGACCAGCTGATGAACATCGATGGGGTCTCTCCTCCCAAGATTTTTGCATTGACTAATTCAATCAGCTCGACCCGAGCTAGTGCCGTTGCTTGTGGTGAGCATACTCCACCAATGATCTTGAAACCTTTGAGAGCAAGCATGCTGGCTGCGTCGCTGGAGCGTGCAATGGGTGTTGGAAACAAAGTGAATTGTCGGAACGGCATGCTACCTGGTTCATCCCTGAGGAATCTTCTGTTGGGGAGGAAGATCCTTGTTGTTGACGACAACAATGTGAATCTCAGAGTGGCTGCCGGTGCATTGAGAAAGTATGGTGCTGATGTCATTTGTGCAGATAGCGGGAAGAAGGCTATCTCCCTGCTTAAGCCACCTCACATGCTTGATGCCTGCTTCATGGACATCCAGATGCCAGAAATGGATGGGTATGTATTTCTTCAGTCGTATCTCGTTCGTCTGCAATACCTCGTAAATGTGAAGTCACTTTGCATATATTATTACTTTTTGGATTCGCCCAGTTGGGTAAAAGGTACTCTTGGGTACATATGTACTGTTTCTACACAAGTGAAGAAGGTGGCTAGGCAGTTAGCCCAGATTTTCTTCTCTTTTTTGTGTGTTCTATAAAAAAAATAGGTAAACTATGAAAAAAAAATTATTGCATTTTGCTCCCCCAGCATGAATTTGTTGTATGTTTTCTTGAGGATATAGTATAAAAAATATTACATATTGTATAAAAAAACAGCCCAGGGGAGCAAAATGTACTAAAAAGAATTTGATCTATAACAATATATTTGGACCTTGGAACTTGGGTTCGAAGAATATGCTGATTTCTTGTTGAACCACCTTTGCCAGCATGCACTTTCATGGCTAAGAGAGTGCCAAAACTTATTGCTTAGACAGTAGACTATTGTTTCCGAGTTGTTCTAACCCTGCTTATCTCCTCACTTTCGCAGGTTTGAAGCCACCATGAGAATACGTGCAATCGAACGGGAAACAAATGGCCGTATTCAGAGGGGAGACGAATCTGATACAGCTTACGATAACATTTCGAGCTGGCATGCCCCAATCTTAGCCATGACAGCAGACGTCATCCAAGCCACACACGAGCAGTGTCTGAAGTGTGGGATGGATGGGTATGTATCAAAACCGTTTGAAGCTGAGCAACTGTACCGGGAAGTCTCACGTTTTTTCCAGACAAGCCCCCATCAAAATAAGTAGCCTCGTAGTTGCTTGTGGCAGAAAGGTTGAAGGTTTTTTGCCCACTCGGATTGGCATCTGTTTCCTTGGTCACACACAATTTTGCACCAAAGGTCAGTTGCTTTCGTCAAAACTCCGTCCTCTTGAGTCAGCCTTATTCTTGAACCACAGAAGTATATATATGATGCATTTCTGTACAGTCCAGTGTACAGCCAGGATTTTTTTCTGCATTAGACAACTGAATAGTCCGCGGTTCGCGCTCCGTCCGGGTATGCATAGGGTTCTCTTTTGTACAATAGGGTTCTGTTAGCTACCAACAACAGAATATAGAGTGCGCTTGGGTGCATATGTACCGTCTTCCTTCCAAATAAAGATCTACGTTAGCACGACTTGTCTGCCTGTTTGTTGCATGCGATAATCGGTGGAATGGTCTGGTCGTACCCGAGGCAATGCTGTAAATGATTCAAGTCTTCTAGTCTAGCACCTAATGTCGATATCGTCATCTCAAATGTACATTAACTGATGACTTGTCACCAATTCTCTTAAATTTATTGTACATCTCGTCCAATGCAGCCATTTCCATGATCTCACATCATCCATGATAAGATCATGTGGGCAATTGTTGGTTATTCTGGAGAGCAAGTTGTAACTAGTGGTCACTCAACTGCAGCATGATGTCTATGTTACCTCCATAACAATGGGTGGTACGTAATAGACTGCTTGAAGCATGACATCGTGGTCATAGCTATCAGAATGGGGCTGACCCTGCCATCAGACCAGTTGAAACATGACTTATTGTCCTCACCGGGTTGGTTCGATTGAAAAACTTGGTTCATAATGGACCGGGCCAAAATCAGTCTAAGTCCGGGTAAGAAAAAAACCGGTTGAATCACCCAGTGAACCACGTACTAAAATTTTAAAAATCTTCAAGAAAATAATCACACACCTTCCTAAATAGAAGTGGTATTTAGATGAGGTTTATGATTATATACTTCCATCAAATATAATAATATTATTAAATATTATTCTGAATAATATAATTTATAACATGTACTTGCTGAGTTTCAAACTAACGCAAAGAAGCCGTACCTTAGACGAAGAATTTGCCTACTTGACAAATCTGAATTGCTAGAAGAAAAATATTAAATGCACTCTGTTTAGTACTATTTCGATGGATAATCTCTCCTATTGACTCCCTTGTGATAACCTCCTTCGAACTAGCATGATTCGTCGCTAATGCAATTCTAATTTCGACCAATCACAGAGACGATAAGAAAGTGTCACGGAGATTGTTGTAGCGTTTCTCTTCCTCGAATTTCCTCCTCCATATGGTTCCTCCTGGCACCCTCGAAGCGAACTACGACCCTTACCAACATGTCGGAGCCCGGAGGTTGCCACGCTTACCATTTTTGCTCCTGCAGCCACCAAGCTTATTATTTCCATTTCCAATTGCACCGTGATCACAGTTTGCATTTACATTTCCACACTACCAATTTTCACTCGAGCCACTCCTCTCTTAATCTGGAGAGACCCAAGCAGTTGGATATCCAATATCCCTTTCGGTATTAGACCCTCCACGCAAGGACCAGCATCCAGTCCCTTTTATCTTACAATGCAGCCTTTATTTTATCCTCCGCCTCAAGCAGGACGTGCTCAAGGCCGGCATCTGCAGAAGATTCTTTTCCCGATCAAGTCGGGGTCTTATATAGAAGACAGCGATAGACGTTGAAATTCGGTACTTCAAGAAAAAGCTGCATAATTCTATTTCATGGTCATATATTCCTATGGATAAAAAACAGCGATATTTTTTATTTCCGGGATAATGTGGCGGCAGCAGCAGGTGCTCACCCGCTGTCGCAAGCTTCGGACGATGCCGTTTTGAACAAATAAAAAAAATAGAAAAAACAAAGAACAGGGAGCAGTTGTAAGTCATTGTTGGGGTGTGATCCAGATTCGTTTAGGATTATTTCGTTGGTTTATAAACAGTCTTTATAACAATAATATCTGTATCTCAATTTTTTTCATAATGAATCTCGACATCCGTGAGATTTTTTCCCTCGAGGGTTTTTCCACATAAATTTTGGTCTTTTCTTCTTTATTGATTAATATTGTATGTGAATCGATCCTAACAGCCATGGCTTCAAAGCAATCTAAGCAGAAGCTATATCCTTGACGAGTTTCTAACTAAAAATCTGTTGAAAAATGAAGGCTGATCGTCAAACTTATTAGGATCGAACCACACAAGGATTAAGTAGTAAAGAAGAAGAGACACTAATTTATGTGGCAAAACCCTCCGTCAACGAGATCCACTATTGAAAGAAAAAAAAATTACAGAGATTGTTGTTATCAGGGTTATTTATAAACCCATGAAATAATCCTAATTTCCTAAATTCTGATTGATTCAAATAATAAAAAAATTTAAACAATTAAATCAAATCTTCATGGCAACCATCGAGCATGGGCCATGCCGTCTTCGCATGGGTACACCAAGGACCGTGCTAAGAAAACTCCAAACCTCCATCGTGCACGGCCGTGCCTGGCGCGCATGAGCAGTGCGTGCCTCCTTGTTCGTTTTCTCAAACTGAAACAGAATCAGGACCACTCCAACAAAACTAAAACCCTAACAATTGAAATAATCAATAAATGAGTTCTAGTAATTGATATTGGAATTTCAAAATCCAAAGAAAATCAACTCAAATGAGGAAGAGATGAAGGATTTAATCCACGATTGTTTGTTTCAATAACTAGTTGGATTTCATCCAGTTGGATTCCCATCTATCTGTTTGTAAGGGTTTCCTCTACTTTTCTCTTTTTTGTTTATTTTGTCGTGAAAAATTACTTTTCTTTTCTTCAAAAAGAAACAAAACGCACCGTTCGGAGGCTTCCAACATCGGCTGAGCAGCTAGTGCTACCGTTACATTATCCCGATTGATTTTATCCTTTATTGTTTTTTTTCATAAATTATGAAATTTTAATTATTAATATTGTTAATAGACAGCTTCTATTGTTACTTGGTTAGACTCATATTTTACTAAGGCGGCTTACATTGTATATGCTTATGCAGGATAGCAATGTATAAATGACACATATCCAAAGCCAAAACATCACCACGTGTATTCAAAGACTAAGAATCATCTAAGGCCATAGTTTCGTGATAACAAGTCAAACAAAGAAAATCAGAAGTTTAACGACCCTTTATATCAGTTACTTTCTTCACTGAAAACAAATTTGTTTGACCCCGTTAAAATGCGTTATAGAGCATCAAATATTCATTCAGTCCAGACTATTTCACAAAAAAAAACATTTATGAAGTGCGAGATCTTACTAAAAACTTCTTTATCCAACTTTCATTTTTGAGTGGTGTCTCAATTTCTTTAGATTGAAAGAAAGACAAAACTTTCCTTTCATGCGTGCATAACCTCTTCTTTTGTTGCACCACCTTTCGAGCGGAAAGGATGCCCCGATTACCCATAGCGGCTGGGGCAAAGGAGCCAATTAATAAGCCAAATGCTGGACATCATATAGAAGCTGCTAAGCCAAAAGGAAAATCTAGAATCAAAAAAAGCTTTGAGCCAAAACAGAAACAATACACGATACCACACTTAAACGGTGTCAGTGTGACGGTAAAAGAAGGTAACGGCGTATCTGTAGCCGAACCAAAGATAGAGCCCAACAACCACAATGCCGCATCTACATCGCTTCACCAGTGAACTATCATTCTAATCGATAAATGCCAACGAAATTTATCACGATACAAGTGGAGATTGAATAACACCAAATAATCATATCCTCGTGTACCAAGATTTAGCTTGAGGTTAAATGGCGAAGAACTTAGAAATGCTGCGATCCGCAACAGCATAAGTAGAGCCTTTATAAACACCCCTCTTCCACCAGTACACGCTTATATCGTTCACCATCACATGAACTTGCACGATACAACATAAATTTCAAGCAAACAAAATGATCCTCAATGAAACAAAACGAGAAAAGCAAAATCAACAATGATATACATATTGGTAGCCGTAAGGCGTATTCCATCAGCGAACCAGAAACTAGTAACAATCATATAGCGAACTGAAGATCACCGGATTCGAGATTAGCTGCAATCTCATCGAGCTGTTTCTTCACGCTCATGTCGATAAAATTGGATCCAGTTTTCCCATACTTGATCGTGAGTCCGGCAAGCAAAGAATCATCGATCACGGTCTTCACCCTAATATTCTTCGCTCCAGTCAGTTGCTGAATCCCCTTGGCAATCTGCGCCAAATGCTGGTTCTCCAATTCCACCACCGACGACACCACCGCCACCTCGGTCCCCGTCAAATCATCATACAGCTGCTCGAACTCCTTCACCACATCCAAAACGATATCAATCCTATCCGCATCGATCAAAACCTTGAGGAAATCCACGGTCTGTTCCTGCAGCCCGGCGCTCGTCCGGATCTCATCGATAAGCGCGAGCTTCTGCTCGGCATCGAGAGTCGGGTCGAGGAAGAACTCGAGGACCTGTTCGTCGGAGAAGAGCTTCTCCACCTTGCCGATATCCTCACACGTGGCGTCCAGCGAATTACCGGACTCGGCCAGCTCGAGCAGCGCGCTGGCGTAGCTTGCGGCCGCCGAGTCGCCCCCGGCGGCACGGAGGGGCCCGCAGCCGCCACGCCTGGCGCGGGAATCGAGGACGACGCGGGTGGAGAAGGATGATGGGAGGAGGAGTCTGAGGGGGCTGAATCGGACGGCGGAGGAGGAGGAAGAGGAGGGTGGGGGTGGGGCCAGTGGTGGTGGTGATGATGAGAAGGGTTTTGTCGAGGGACGGGATAGTAGGGTTTGGTATGCCACCGGTGAGTGCTGGAGTGCTGTCATTGTAGCTTTGGGAAGGGGAGAGGGTTGGGATTTGTGAAGTGGAGGATCGAGGCAGTGAGGCGGAGAGAGAATGAGAAAGGGGTTGAGGAACGGATAGTGGAGTGATTGGATGATAGGTTTGTTGACGAGGAATGAGTGGTGGTGGTGATCTGAATGGCAATTGGAGGATCGACGCTATTATAGCTGAACGGGATCTTGTCTCTCTTGGGAAACCTTAGAGCATATGACAGTCAAATTTAACAAAATAAAATCATATTTTGATAATAAATACTACCGTATAAATTTATTACAATTTGATCATATTTTTTCGATGAGATGTTATATTTTGATAATTTCATTTAATGAATTGATAGGATTGTGTTATATTTTAATATTGATTTTATTCTTCTTTTTATATATGGTTTTCTTTCTATCAAATTGGATTGTCAAAATTTGATTTTGTTATTTTTGATTATCATATATGACACATAATATAATATTTGTCAAAATTTAGCTTCAAACATCTGATGCATTGAAATGAACTTTTTTGAGACAATCATTATCACCCCCCGGCCCAGTCCTTTTTTTTTTTTTTTTTTGGGATAATAACTATAATTTGAAATGGATTCCTAGATGTTTAATATGATACCAAAACCCAAAAAACCAACGGTCCAACAATCAGCGCTATCCAAATATATCTCGAAGCCAAAATAGAGGTTTATTAAGAATGTTGTAGGAGCAGCTAGACTCAGGGGAGATGTTGATACTTGTATAGGGGGGAAATAGCATTAAATCCCCTCATACTTTCATTGATATACACGAAACCGTCTGAGCTTCGACTTACATGGTCTACACAACACAATAACTTAGAAAAAATCTTCTCCTACAGACTTCTCACTAGCAGCAAGTAGCAACTAAATCACCCTTCTCGATTGAACCCTCCGGGCTGATTTTGTGTGTGAAACTATGCATCCATTTGTCTTGCCTTTGTTAATGATGATCCATCCGTGTAGTTGCTAAAGAAACATTCTGCGGGTTATGCAGTTGTCCCCTGTTAGAGACTTATGCTCTAAAGGTGGAACTTCCCCTAAAATTTGAGCAGCTCTTGGAAAGACTTCTTATTACTTATTCAAGGGTCGGGCAATGCCATATATTCTTGTAGTAACCAGCTCTTGGAAAGACTTCTTCTCTATGAGATGCCACCTTTGACTAACCCCTAGGAGATGGTTTGTCAATAGAACTTTTGTGTCGTGCACTTTTCATCGTGGCTGTTGGGAAGTGCTGTTCCACAGAATTTTCATTCCCTGTTCATGTCGCTCTGGGATTGTTTGTTTAGAGCCTATCCCTGCTGTTTCTGGTCTAGAAGTTCATCCTTGGCCATTTTCTGCTAAGCCTAGTGGTTGATCATTTGTCGAATTGTGCCTTTTTGTAACATTTTGCAACTACTCTTTTTTCTTCTTTTTTTTTTTCGCCTTGATGGCTGATACATCTAGGCACATCTGTTACCCATCGTTACGCTTTCTCTTGTGGCATGCTAACCAGTAGAACCTGGGCACAATCTTACAACTATAAATTATAGTGACCAACCAATGTGGAAACTGTTGTCTAAAAGTATTTAAACGATTATTTGAGTTCAAGTTATAAATTCGCCATTCTAGTTTATAGTGAACAAAAATGGAATAATCATGTTGGTGCAAGATAACTTCATGGATACAAACATACAATATCTAAGAAGATGTAGCCGGAGTGCCAGACTACTCAGACCATATCACGACGAAAAGAGATTAAGCCATTGAATGACATTATCAGTATAAATTTCCGTTGATTTCTAATTGAGAAAGCAGGCTACAGACCTCTAGTATCCACAAGCTATCACTTACAGCTTGAGCAAAGCTGGAATTGGAAAAAAGTACTTCATGTAAAAAAAAAAAACTCAAATACAGAAAATTTGAAAGCAAGGAAACAAAAGGTAACGTTGTGGATAAGGGATGATTCTCGTTTCCGCTTAGTATTGAAAGTTGGTGTTGACTAATTTTTCCTCCTAGCCATGGACGTTGGATTCCCCTCGAAGAGCTCTTCGATGACTGTTTCTATATCTTCAGGCTGATACTTGATATACTTCTCAGCCTGCCTTCCTGGGGTGAAGTGCTGACCAAACCTTGCCACAAATGACCGGTAAGCTGGGATCATTACGGCTGAAATGGACACTCTGAGCTCAGACTGAAGCTGCTCGTCGCTCACCACCCAAGTGCTCTGTGTCTTGTGGATATCATCAAACAGCTGATTGAAACTCTTGAACCTTTCCTTCAATATTGGCTTATGCACCTTACCGTTCACTTGCAGGCCCTCATGTCTTAAACATTGCAGCACCTTACTCCAGGTTTCGCGCTGGTAGTTCTTGTGAAACGTTCTCAGCTCTGATGATCTCTTTCTTCTCCAGCTATCCCCTACCAGTGCATGCATCTCCGTTGACTCCTTGATCTTTTGAAGAATGTATCTGCCATTATTCATAAGAAATATGTACCTGAGGGATACATCCTTGTAGAGCTTTGAGTTCGCCTCGAGATTTGCATCTAGCAAGTCCATCACTGACATCAATTGAGCTGCAAATGCCGTCACCTTTCCAGCCTGATTGCTCTTTTCATTGTCGTTGTTGTTCCTGTCTGGTATCTCTTTGTCAGACTGAGGTTTCAAATACTCGTTGGACTGATCAGGTTTCTGGTGGTGGGAGAAAACCTGTTCTAGTGCATCCTTGAAATCGCATGCGTAACGTAAATAGTTCATGGTGTAGCGAGTCAGGGGATGGACTGCTCCACTTGGGACCGGATTCCTTGCGACATTGCTCCTGATCGAGTTCTCCAAGTCAGAGAATATGCACACAGCTACTTCTCCAAGGCGGTGCCTCACAGTTGAGATCTCTCCCCTTATCTCACTAGCACATTCCTTCGAGTAGAATGAATCATCAAACACTGATATCAACTCTGTGAGGGTTTCATAGATGTCAAGCATCTTAAAGAGCCTCTCAGCTGAATGCTTAGTCGTGGCAATAGCCTCCGCGAAATTGAAGAATAGTATGATCACAGCCCTGGCCAGGTTGATGCTGATGCCTTGGCCAATGGAAGGATGATTTGAGAATACAGATGCACACAGTTTTTTTTCTCTTGGGAAAAGGACCTTTGTCGAGTACTTGACTACCTTGACCCACGTCGTAATATGACCTTCAAGGGGCTCCCATTGCATCTTCTGGATCTCCCCCGTGCTTATCTTCTCAAACCCTTCCCTATTAACTGCCTCTTTGAACGCATCTCGCCTCATTATGCTGTACACCTGACAGCATTCAGTCCCAAACCCTGCTGAGATCATGGCTGATGCTATTCGATTCATCCTACAGACGATGTCATCAGGGATCGCTGGGAAGTCTTCTAGTTCTGTTGATTTGGCTTCTGGGTCTGTCGAGGGGTTCTGGTCAGATTCTTTGGAAGGGATCCTCATTGAATCATCTAAAAGGACTCGGAATTCCTCCTCCATAATTGTCATTGCTTGCTGCATAACCATGCTTATCTTGCTGAGGGAATCAGCAGTTCTCGACTCCTTCGGTAATTCCCCCAGCAAATTTGCCAGTTTTGATATCCTGCCAACCGAATCAATGAAGACCATATCCTGGCTTGGCTCCTGTCCGAAAGCCATGGATCCAGAGTTATACCTTTCGATCTTTGTCTGGACCATTTTAATGAATACATCCACCGCATCCGGGATCTCTGAAGCATTGGATTTGTTGGTCATCGAAGATAGATCGGACATAATACGGTCAATCTCCTCCGAAACTCCCTCGAAGCTGGGCTGATCGTGGAGATCGTGATGACCATCAACATGGGCACTTTCTTTTCCCTCGACATCTTCTACCTTGTGGGGTTCTTCATTTCCAGGATCTGAATCAACCGCTTTCAAAGACGACTCCTTGACATTGTCGAATAATTCATCATCACTCACATCATTTTTCCCGTGATCAACGCTGTCACGTTGTAATGGAGGTTCGCTAACCTCGATAGAAAGGTGCTTATCTGATTTCGGACTATACGATCTTTCACCAGGATGGTTGGAGGTGCCGTCGTCAACCCGTGATTGATCATCGCAGCTGGTTGATTTCTCAGGAGGAGCGTTGGTCTCCATATGAAGGATTTTCTTTTTGGTGTTGTGAATATTAAGATCGGAGTTGTTTGTCTGAATTGGGTTGCATTAGCAGATAAAGAGAAAATAATGCCAAGGAAAAATAGGTTCAAATGGTCTTCGTTTATCTTAATTTTTACTCTCCTTTGTGTTTTTTCCCTGAAACTGCGGATTGGAAGAGGTGGGAGCGAAAACGGTAAGCGAGCTAAACTGTGAGAAAGGAAAGGATTATTGATTTGGCCGTTGAATTCTGGGGGAAACTGGAGGAGAAGGTGTTGGTTTCTCGTTCGACTCCAAAACGAGAGGCAGCTTCGTTACAGTGCGCGCCACGATCTTTAATCTATTCTTTCCAACCATGTCTATGTCTATCTCAGGATGACATCAATAATAAAATTTTAAATTATTTCAAAAATAAAAAATATTTATCAATTAATTATACTTAAGATTTTATCGATCGTGCTTATCAAAAAAACACGATCTTTTATTCGTACCTTATAAGTATATCAAATATTCACCCTAATAATGATTCAACCTTCAATGCAACATAAATTTATAAAAAAGAAAACATAATAATCATCCAGCAATTACAAATCAAATCATAAAAAGAAAACATAAATTTTTCCATTCTTAATCTCATGTAATAGAGTATAAAATAATCTAGTTAAGTATTGAATGGCCAAAAGCCATGTAGATACGTTCTGGACTTAATCTATCTAGATTTATCTAAATTGTTCTATCAGAACTCATAAATAAACCTCGTCTCTCTTCAAGAGTTCTGAGTATTTTCGGGGAGTTATAGAGTTCTTTAGAAGAAACATTTACGAATACTCGCATTCATATAGCCAAATGACAAACCCGGCAGCACCGGAAGATGATGACTAAGCAGGATAGATACGAAGAAACAAAACGAATTCAATACACTTATACAATTGTAACTACTGGCCGTAGTTTCTCCATTTTCTCTTTACCACCAGCTGAAGGCTCGGATCTGCTAAGAAACGTATCAACAAGTAGAGCAAAGCCTGTTCGAAGTGCAAAATTCAAAATACAAAATACTCCTACAAGAGATCAGGAAGCATCTTTCGGACACATTGGCTATGAATTAACCCTTCACATCAGTTCGTTTTCTTATCTGTTGATTCCGATGTGCTTGCTGATGTTGCTGAGCGCTCATCTTCTGCCTTCTTCATATGAAACTCATCCCTGCTGTCCTCAAAGTATCTCTCGAAAGCCTTGGGGAGAAAGCGAGGGATCAAAAATGCCAAGAGGTTGACGGAGAAGTAAACCAGGTTTGCCATTGCTAGGCACCTCCCAAACCAAAACCAAGCTTTATCCTGCTAGGAAGAATTAATCGCGTGACTAATATTTATGATAATACATGAAACAGAGAATATATACTCAGGAGTTTAAGAGACAATGCAAGAACAAAGCAACAAGTGTCACAACCTTGACTGGTGCATCAGCCCCAAGCGGCATGTGAACCCACACATCCTGAATCCAGTCGACGATAACAAAAATCCTCCTAACCGTATAAAGCAAAGGAACCAACGCCCTCACCGGAGGCGAAAACAGCGAAAGCCCACTGATTATATGCTCAGTCAAAATCTGACACGAGAGCAAGAACAGGTGCGGAGTGGCCGACCTCACAGCGTGGTCATCTCCCCTCGCGAACCCTCCCAGAACATAAGCAAGAGGCAGGAACAACCCGATCGCAGTCCCGAGGATAACGTAAACCCTGAACCACCTGTTCCCTTGAAAGATCTCCTGCCCCGAAGAACCGCCACCACGACTGCTCTTGCGGCCAGTTACAGGGAAGACGAAGCGGGAGAGGAGGACGATGTACGCGGAGGCTAAGGCCGGGAAGACGAGGTCGAGGAGAGGAACGAGGCCGCTGGCGGAGAAGACTATGATGAAAGCAACGAGTTGGAGCTCGATTATTCGTAGCGAACCTAATCCTCCTCCTAACCCCATCGGCGGCACTTCCTGCTGCTGTTCGCTGTCCCTTTCTTGCTCGCCTGAGGCAGCCACAGCTAGTGAAACGCCTGACATATATCTTTGAGATTGATCAACTGTGTTTTTTCGCAGATGGGTTTGAGCTCTTTGTGATTGTTGCCAAAGCATTCGACAAACCAACCCTTGCCCTTGCAGCGAGACTGAGAAGAAGTGAAGAGGATTGGGAAAATACAGAAGAGGGGGATTGAATTGTATGGCACGTATACGAGACGTGGCATGAGACATGTCAGACTTTTTCGACGTGGCGTCTTCCGGTGAGGTATGCTGTATGCAGAGGTCGAATTCTTTCGCGATATGGAGGGCACGAGATTAGAAGGGAGCCGGATCACCAAACAACAGTAAATATACAGTTCAATTTTGAGTCCTTGGATTTCATGTGGGCTATCAAAAAACAGAAGCATGAAGTTTGATCAAGGCTCACAATCGATACGGGATATTTGTCGTTGTTTTTCTACGGTGGGCAATCCTGCTCCGATTAGAAGTATGCACAACGTTTTGCAGTTGTTATTCAGATGTCCGTTCAATTTGGGAAAATAATGTTAAGTCTTATGTAGTAAGTATACATGATCCATCATAATTAAAAATATATATTTAATTTCTATAAAAATTATATTAAAAAATTTATAAAAAGATAATCTATATATTTTTTACTAATTTTAAAAAAATTAAATTATTTTGATACGAAACATCATTTAAAAAATTAATAAAATAATTATTCATATATTTTCAAATATAAAACGAATTATATGTCATTATGAAATAATTCTTAAGGTTTCATGTTCTTTCCTGATCAATTTTGATGTCCGTACTGTACAAAAGAAAAGGAAGAGAGTTTAAAGTCGTTTTATTTAAGTATTTTTGTATTTAAACATCTGAATTTTAAAAATAAGACTATAATCCTCTTAATTTTTCCTACGTCATTGTTTTCTACGTTCATCTTTTTCTCTTAACGTCAAAATAGAATTTGTTTTCTCAGAAAACGAGTTCATCATTATCTAAAAAATCGTTTTCTGAGAAAACGAATTCTACTTACATTGAAAAGAAATCACAGGTTAGAATTTACTTTCTAGAAAAACGATTTTTTCAATAAAATAAAACTCGTTTCCTGAAAAAACGACTTCTTCCTCGATGTTGATGAGAAAAAATTAAAAATCGTATAAGTGTTAAATATTATATCGGAAAATTTGAAATGTCTTCATTGCCCCTACCTAAACACGATATTTTCTTTTTCTTTTCTTAAATTCCTTCTTGTGACATCTCCACCACTCGCTCAGTAAAACCTTCATCATCTCTCATGTATCACAAACTCTAGAATTCAATTCTCCCCCAAATTCGATGTCTCCTCATCTCGATCTCGATCTCTCTTCCCCAAATTCTCCATTTCCGACGTCAGATTCTGACTTCTCCGTCTTCGATGGTGCCCTAATCTTTCGAACCCGATGAAGGTCATCGCGACATCATCGAAGGAATGCAATAATGAATCGATACGGCTCCAATTATACTCGATGGAGGTATCGAGGACTCGAGCGTTGGGACACACTCGATTTGGGGGTGGGGATTAGGGTTTGATGTGTATTGAGTAACTGACGCGGGACCGATGTTGATTTCAATTGGCGCGGCGCGGACGATTTTTTTGGTGCGTGTGTGGGAGGGGGATGGAAAAATTGGGGTTTGTGTGATGTGGATTGGGGAAGCTGATTTCCCTTTCCTAGGGCAAATTGGTCCAATAAATCAAAACTAAAACTAAGACCCTTTTCGAAAAGGGGAAATTGTTCCGGCCCTAAACAACAGATAGAAAATTGTTTTTTTTTATAATTATGACGAGGATGTTCGGACGATTCGTACGTATTTTGATTAATTTTTCAGATATTGATCAGACGTCTCCATGAGTATCGGATAAAGTTTTGATCGAGATCAACGGACGTGGATAACCTGAATTTTGAGACTAGTAGGATTTGAACCCAAAACGTTCAAAAAAAGGTTGAGTCGAACATTACTAAATCAACCAGTCATTTATCACCACAATTCAAGTTTTGAAAAAACTAGATTAAAATTCAAAAAAAAAATATATGATAAGGAATTATCTGTAGTCGATTGTCTGTGACATGAATCATTTTTTTTTTTCAAAAAAAAACAGATATCTTAGGAAAATATGTCTTAACCTGGATGGAAAAAATAACCATTATATTTTGGACGATAAGGTCTGAGAGTTATTGATCTATTTTCAAAATTTAGATAGTCAAATACAAAAGGTATAACTAAAAGAAATTTTAAGCTCTTTTTCTTTCTTCTTCTTTAACATTTAAAAACATGTAATAATTTGACCAAAAAAACATGAAATAGAAAAAGAAATCCTAAGAAGGAAATACTCCCTCTATTCAGCAAAAAAACGCAGTATTTTGTACGTATATCATTGTAAAGTTTGATACGCGCATAATGATGATCAAATATAATTTTTTATAATTTTATCGTAAAATATCAATGATTGTGTAAGTTACGTATTTCAATCGAATATATATTGTGAGACGATTAAACGTGTTTTGATATGAAAACATGACTTATATTCATACGCATATAATAATAAAAAAATATATGTTATAATAATTATAAATAAAATACATAAGATGAAAAGCAATAATATCATTTTAGGAAACACTCTTTTATATACACTGAATGCTGCCAAGTGGCAATGGGATATACTTTTGCCTAAGGATATAATGGGAAGAAACATTCTCTATTTCTAGTACTTTTGCCTATCGGCTGATTGATTCATACTGCTCTCATAATTCAATGCGGTAAGATTTTTGGTATCTAGTTTGTCAGCCTCACCAACAGAACGTTCCTATTAGAAATGATTAACCCCAACCCTATTAACCTTTTGAAAAGATTATGCACGGTTGAAATCGACAAACCTAATCCTGTATGGAATAACTTTTATGCTTGAAAAGCATATTTTCAGTCCTATACAGTTGAAATTGACAAACCTAACCTTTATCTCAAATAAGATATTCCCCATGAATTGATAAACCAAACACAATTTAATCTATTGTGATGGAATATGATATTTCATTTCTTCATAGATTCCTACGAACCAAATAGGGTCTACAAATGTAATTTTCATCTTTTATCTTTAATGATCTTATTAAATGAATGTTCATGCAATCGTTGGTTTCTCTATATCTTATTTCTTGAACAGCACAACTGTGAAGATTTGGAGTGACTCAAATGTCACTTCACATTGACTTCTCACACCCATGCTTATTTGCTATTCATGGAGCATGCTGCTATAATATTTCTTATTCCAATAAATACAGCAGTTTGTTTCTGATATTGGGAAGATCTTGATTTTTATGAACCATGCCTTTGAATAATGCCATTAGCTCTATAAATAAGCTTAGTCTCTGCACCTAGACAATTAGCTTAGTAGATAAGAGCAAATTTCATCACAGATTCCAAACACTTTGAGAGTACATTGGATTTGTACTCTCTTCATAGTGAAATATTTTATCATCATCGTCCGTGGTTTTTTTTCGTAAAAATTTTCACGTGAAATATTGATGTTGCCAAAGAACCTCGCCAACAAGCTCCGTCTCAAAGAACATTTGTACACATTCAAAATGATCGAAGGTACTATTCAATCACACATTGATGATTTTATTCCATCATTATGGACTTAGAATCTTTACATATTGAAATCGATGATGAGGACAAGACTGTGATTATGGTTGTCTTCTTACCAAAAACATGCAAGCAGTTTAAGGAAATCATACTATACAGTGGGCATGATACTCTCTCGTATGAGGATGTGAAGTCAAACACTGCAAAAAAATAGGGACACGGACGACTAACGAAAAAATTTAGTCGCCCTTTTTGCGACTAAACTTTGCATTTTAGTCGCCAATATCAATTATCTAATTTAAAAAAAAAAATTGGTGAGAAATTGGCGACTATTTTTGTAT
>JAOVYX010000006.1:176841-202745 GCA_035668315.1 Drosera spatulata | reverse complement strand
AGGATGCTTGGATCTCGCCTTCTCAGACCCTGTCCTTCCAACAAGGTTTTCTGTGCAGGTGGTTGACACTGAAGCATTACAGCTGTGTCAAAGTCGAGTTTTAGTAATCAAGTTTCTACTCCACGAGTCTGCTTTTTTTGTTGTTGATATAATTAGAAATAGTCAGGCTCTGTAGGATATACCCTGTTGGTAATCGAGTTGCTCCGAGTAGTTATTACTTTATCTTCATTGACTTGATACTATAGCAGAGTTGCTTGCAAATTGCAATGCTGTTTCATGCTATAGTGCTCAAATTTGATATGTGTAAGTTTGCTTGATCAGTGAGGATGCTTAAAGATGAATTGCATCAGCTTGAGCAGTCATATTCGTATGTCGGTGAAGTGATCAGAGTCCTTGATAAGTCTAGAGTTTTTGGTTAAGGTAGGATTTATTTTCCTTTTATTGTCTGATTTAGCTTGACTTCTTTGAGTTAAATAGATTATAATTAAACCCTGCTAGCTTCCAAGCTGGAGTACTCGTGGTTTTGGACTAACCCATAAAACTCGATCTTAGCCTTTATGGTTGCGGCATTCCTAATTTGAAAGTTGAGGATCATGGTGCCCTTAATAGAATCATTGCATTTGAATTGAGTCATTCAACACAAATATCGATCCAGTTCTAAACGACGTGTGCGTGCCTTTTTAATATATATGTCGATATTGTTGCTGCATATCAGATAAGGTAGAAGACAATGTAAAGAAGAAACTCTGTGGAGCAAATGTCTGCATTACCAGCTTTTATCAAGCATCTATTGGTTTTTACATCGTTTCACTTTCTATCTCGCTGGGTGCGTTTATATATACTTATATTCTAGCTATTCGTCTCCTGAAGCGTCCTGGTTCAACTCTGCGAATTACTAATGATGCTTCCTTTTCCCTCCATGATATGATATGAAACTAATTGCATGTTGCCATGAATTGATACCTTATAAATATCTGACCAATTTGGCCTTTCCATAGGTTGATCCACGGGGAGAGCGATGTGTTGTGGATGTTGACGAGAACATATACATATCTAAACTAACTCCTTGGACAAGAGTAGCTCTGCGCCAGGGTGACTATGTGATTCATCGGATTTTGCCAAATAATATAGATCCTCTGGTGCAACTCATGAAGGTAGAGAAAGTTCCTGATGCAACATATGAAATGATAGGAGGTCTGGACCAGCAAATCAAGGAGGTAATATATTCAATTATTCTTGGTTGTCTTTGTAGCCCTCTTGGAATCAAACCATCAATGGGTACTATGCTACGTGCAGGCTCACAGCTTCGACTTCTGCGTGTGCTTATTGAAACACAACAAAACTAGCTTTGCTTGCAATCCTTCAACAGATTTACTTTGGCTATAATGTTTATTCCAGGTCATCGAGCTCCCAATCAATCATCCTGAGTTATTTGAACGTGTTGGTATAGATCAGCCAAAGGTAATGTTGCATATTCTTATTTTGCAATCTAATTGAAATATTTTCAAGTATTCAAGTTCATATGATACTTGTGGCTTTAGTTTTCACTAGTTTTGATGTGATTTGTTCTCTCTCGTATGCGCCCTATTCTTCTGAAGAAACGCTAGAAGGTTTAGTGTATCTTGTTCACTTGGATGGTCACATAGCCTGTTTAGATGACTTGTCTCAAGTCATAGACAAGGCTTACATGGACATGTTATTTTGAATCCCCAGGGAGTTCTGATGTATGGACCGCTGGGCACTGGCAAGACATTGCTTGCAAGGGCTGTAGCTCATCATACAAGCTGCACCTTCATCAGAGTCTCGGGATCCGAGTTAGTTCAGAAATACGTCGGCGAAGGCGCTCGTCTGGTCAGGGAGCTTTTTGTCATGGCCAGGTTTGTATATTATTTTCCTAAGATGATCCAATATGCCATTTACAGCCACATTGAGTGTTTTTATTTGTGGTGGGCATTTGAATGCTCAGAATGTTCTCTAATTCATAGTCTATCTGCTTCTGTTGCTTAACAGACAACATGCTCCTTCAATCATCTTTATGGATGAAATCGACAGCATTGGATCCAAAAGAGACAGTGATGACCGCAGTGATGACCGTGAAGTTCAGCGAACAATGCTGGAGTTTCTCAACCAATTGGACGGATTTGAGGCAACAAACAAGATTAAGGCACGCGATTTCAATATTTTGATTGAATTGCTAGAGTGGGAAGATTCGTGTTGACCAACCTCATTACCTAAATTTCCTCTTTCGTTGCATAACTTCTTTCAGGTTTTGATGGCTACGAATCGACTCCATGTGTTAGATCCTGCACTACTTAGACCTGGAAGGATCGATCGGAAGATTGAGTTTCCGAATCCAACTCAGAAGGTAAGTTTGCATCTTTGCTAGTGTTTTCTCCATTTTCTTCCAAACTCTGTTGTATTAGGACCCATAATTCGGGCTCACAGCTATTACAACCCATTCTGTTTTATTATACTAACATCCTTTTACAGGATGCCTGCAAATATCAAGCTATGAAGACAGTTTTTAATGTTCTATTCCCTTATTGTGCAGGCTCGCTTCGAAATTTTGAAGATCCATTCAAGAAAAATGAACTTGACGCGAGGGATTGATTTCAACAAGGTTGCTGAGAAGTTAAATGGAGCATCTGGCGCCGAACTGAAGGTTGGTTTTCTATCGTTACAAATAAATATCCAGATTTTCTTTAGGGCTTTTCAGCCCTGGGATGATCATGCTCAAGAAAAGATAAGGACTCTTCATGCACATAGCGGACGGCAGATTATACGGGGTGAGTATGACAAACCAGCAGGAATACTCCTTCTCGGACTGTCCAAACGGTGCAAATCCATCAGTGCAAAGTCCTAAACGAACATTGCGTGCCTCTGCTGCAAAAGATGGAAATATCTTATCCAAATATCTCCAAACCTCGCTGTCTGAAAGATATCCCATTATGCCATCAGATCTACGAGAAATGGAATGCCAACTCATAACTTCCGAAGTAGAACTGTTAGCGTACAATCGCTGTAGTCTCGGAGTTATCGGAAAATATCGAAGCACACTAACACCTGACCTCTTCTTCGAACGTCTCTTCTCCTTATGACGGTTTGCATTACAAATAGAGTATCTTGTCAATCCCGCAGAATCTTTCCAGAAATGCATGCAACCATTCGGACAATAATCAATCTTATTCACAGGAAGGTGAAGCACTTTCATGAGAGATTTGATGTCATACATCCCTGTCCTCATGATATTATCTGCTGGATATACATCCTTCAATAACTGCAGATTCCATCTACGACTTTATGAAACAGATTATATTCACATTTCAATGTCAAAAGCCGCGAAGCAACGGCTAGAAGAGACATGCTGGCTCCATCATATAGAGGAGTTTGGGAGGCATCCATCATGTTGAAATAATACCTAGACTTAGGGGGCGGAACATCATCATATCTTCTTTCATCTGCAGCCTCGGTTTCTTCATAATATTCAATCGAAAATGCATCAACCAGCATATCCTCATAGTTATGAGGATGTTGGAATATTGATGGTCCATAATGTAAAATACCTATTTTAACGACGGAATCCGTTGCTAATAGTTAGAATGCAAAAATTCATGCAAAAAATTACCAAGGCAAAAACTAATTACATTAGGGACGGATCCGTAGCTAAACTATTTTAGCGACGGATCCGTCGCTAATAGTGTGAATGCAAAATTTTTCATGCAAAAAGTTATTAAGGTAAAAACTAATTAAATTAGTGACGGATTCGTAGCTACTTATTTTTAACGATGGAAGCCGTCGCTAAAAAAATTTGATGCGTTTTTTAAATTTTAGCGACAGGGTTTGACTTTCCGTCGTAAAAAAATAAAAATTTTTTACTTGCTATTTTTACAACGGATCTGTCGCAAAAATATATATTTTACGACGAATTTTACCCGTAGCTAAATTTTTCTGTAGCTAAATTACTTTTTTTTTTTTTTTTTTGTAGTGTAGTTTGCCCTTTTTAGGACGGAGATGGTATATAAATGGGAGAAGTCTTGATAAGTGTCAATTACAATCAATTACAAAATCCATTATAATTTTAATTATACAAAAATATCCCATTATAAGTTCATTCTCATCAAATAACCCATGATCCATTACAATCAATTAAAAGATCATTTTTTTCAAATATAAAAATTGCATCCTTTAATTCAAATTCTATTTTTAAATCCAATATTGATTTTTCTAAGATGACGCCGTCATTATGATACATCGTCACCATCATCGAGACCGTCACCACAATAATAGCATGATTGATGAATTTAATGTACTGATTCTCAAGAGGCTGACGTATTGATTGATATGGGCTGACATTCTCATTCACAATCGTTATCTTCATTCTTTGTCGTCAACCTTTATCAGGAAGAACGTCATTCAAGCACGTACTGCAACCAAACCAAAAAAATAAAATGAAAGAAAAATCAATAATGTGAATGAAGAAGACGTAGTGTGATAAAATCAGGCATATTATAATTTTCGGTGCATTCCGAACTCCTAATTTCATTATATTTGAACATTGCGTATAAGTATTGTCAAAATCAGACGTACTATGAATGTGATAGTCTTTTTCGAACACGTATTATTATACTCCCTCCGTCTTGGAATAAATATAACGATTTGATCTGAGAATTTGTCGAAACAAACTTTAACTTACGTTACGGGACGATTAAAGATCATTTTTCAGAAAATTATCGTGAAACACTAATGATAGTTTAAGTTATATACTTCAACATTGAACCAGTGACGTAATTTTTCTATGCTGTTAAAACGATTAACGAACCTCCTAAAAATACGTGTTGAATAATATAAAAAATAAAATATTATATTTATTATAAAACGGAGAGAATATTACATTAGATTTTCAAAAAGGAAAACCACCACATCGTCTATTGGCTAACTACATGTGAACAAGGGGACAAGACTGAACTAACATTTGCGCAATCGCATAATATATGCTTGCATTCTACAATATATATTAGAATCTGTGAGGACATATAGGCATGTAAGCTATCCTGAAATAGCTGTCATCGTTAATTTAACCTTGACCAAATCAGTTTGTAACATTCTTTATAAATTCGAAGAAGCATGATCTCAAAATTCTAACAACAAACATTATAGTGTATTGAACCCAAACAATCAAAACAACATAACAAAAAACCAATATCAGACAAACAGTGTAAAAGAGCCATCATTCACCGCGATTGAGATCGTCGCTTCATGATTTCATCGGAGGCGAGCCAGCGACTGATCTTTGCCCTAGTTTCGGGAATCAACTGTGCATCTTCAACAATGAGGAGTACCAATTGATAGAAAGTATTGTGAAAGAATCGATCAGGAACTGATGAAGTAAACGGTAGAACTTTGACGACGAAGGTCCGAATCGCGACGGCAGAAGCATGAATGAGAATTGAAGGATTTTTCTATCTTGGATTCTTTGTGTAATTTTTTCTATATAAATATATATCGTCATATAAATGCTCTCTCGCTCATCCCGTCATATTTATATATATAATATTATGTCATGTAATGTAATATAATATAATATTATATTATATAAATATGAATCAAATTTAAAGGATATGATTAATTGTACTAATTTATAAGTAAATTTGATATTTATGTCAATGTTTGGGGTTAATGTTTATTACTGAAAATTTCTTTTTCCTTTTGTGGGTAAGTTTATTTTTTTGAAACTGTTATTTTGAAAGTTATTATAACAGTAAGTGTTTTGTGTGTATCACTACACGGATAGACATGATTTTAGTGTAAACTTACAATAATGAAGCATCAACACTTGTTAGTACAAGCGGTTGAGAGCTTCGTTCCGTTTAAGTAAAAACATATTCCCTCCATTTTATATAGCATGCAACACTTGTTTATTTAAGTTGTCACAAATACTTATAACGTTTTTTATTTTGGACAAATTTTTACCTAAAAAATACAAAATTAATCAAATTCAGTTGCAATAAACCCAGTATCTCCTTTCACAACTTTTGCAATAAACCACACAACCACAAAAAAAAATAAAAATTCTTTCTTCAACAAATTTCACGAAAATTCAACACGTACATAAATTCTCATATCCAATTAATTATTGCAAGAATTATGGGACGGAAGGGTATATATTTTGTGACATGCTTTGTTTAAACTTAAAATAAAGATTCAATTGCTGTAATTAATCACACAGTGATTGGCAAAACTAAAACATACTTAATGTAATGATACTTACCGTTGTAGAATCAATTGTTAAATGTTATTTTTTTGTTGTTTAGTCTTTTGTTTTGTTAGAATTATGTGTTGATAGGGATTAATGGAAGGTGATGATTAAATGATCAGAGAATTTCAAAAACAAAAACAGTTTTAAAAAAAATCACAATTGTTGGATGTATCCTAATAACACATAACTTGTATGTTGTGAACAACAAACTTCCTTTTTATTTAAATCTTTCATTGATGAAGATTTGAGGATTCATATATGGAAATTCTTAATCTTTCATGTTTGAAGATTTTTTTTCAAAAAATATTCACTTGTGAAGTATCCAAATTGATTACCGATAATTATCTCCAAAAATACATATTTTGTGACTCAAAAGTTTCCAAAAACAATACAAGAAAGGTAAGACACTTTCCTTGTTTTCTATCTTCAGACACCTTATCATATCTTTTTTTACGGTATATCTTCATGTAGTTAAGTACCGACTTCAGCCTATAATACCCATCAGGCAAGTCGTTCCTCTTACTATCTACAACCCATCAAGCCATCAGCGTTCGATATGCTCTCTCACCTGTTCTCATCGTCCATCAATCCTATTGAAAAATATGCCTCAAATCATTCCGCGTTTTTCTCCGCGTGTTTTTCATTTTCGCGTGACTTTCGTGTGTGATGTCCGTGACCTTCCGTATTTATTTTTTGTGTATATAAGGAGAAAAAAAGGAGAGCAAAAGACAGAAAAAAAGGAGAGGCAGAGAAATGATGCAGAGGAAGGAGAAACAAAAGAGGATAAGGAGAGAAGTGGGGTTTTACATACACACATATAAAAACATATTGAGGGTGTAAGGGGTTTGTTTTAGAGATTATTATCTTTATTCTTTATTGTGAGATTCTCGATGTTTTGGGTGTAACTCTTTTTATATTTCCTCATTTGACTAATGAATTTTTCGTCGTTGGCGACCGTCCGTAGTTTTTTCCGCAAAGGTTTTCACGTAAAAATCTTTGTTTCATTTATTTTTAACGCACTTCTTATTGTTTGTGTTTATAATTAACAGATCCGTTCGTAACAAATCCATAATCACCATCTCCTAAGAAGATGGTTACGCTACTAAGTTCTGAGGAGGAGAGCTTTGAGGTGGTGGAAGTCGTGGTAACTTCGTTTTCTCAAACGATCAAGGCCTCTGTCGAGGATGGCGATCCTAACGACAGAGTCATCCCGATTCGTAATGTGCCCGCGAGTACATTGGCGAAGGTGGTTGAGTGCTGCAAGAAGCACCTTGGGAAAGGTGACAAAGATAAGGAACTTAATGGGACAGAAATTTCGTCAAGGTCGAGATGAGGCTCCTCGTTGATCTCCTGATGGTGTGTTTTACATTCTCTATGTTGTTATAGTTAGCAAGCGACATAAATCACGAAAGATAAAGCTAATGATCTGTTTATTGTGTTGCATGTTGTGGATGCTTTAGGCGGCGAATTACCTGGAAATCAAGAGCCTTTTGGATTTATGTTGCGAGGAGTTCGCGGATCGGACAAAGGACTATACCCCCGAAGAGATCAGGAAACAATTCAACATCGAGAATGACTATACCCCCTGAAGAGGAGGAACAGATTAGGCAAGAGAACTTATGGGAGCATCAGAAATAGAAGCAACAACGATCAGTGATCTCTTTTGTTCTTGCTTGTTTTGTCTAGATAGTCGAAGTCGATGTCAGGCTTCGTTTTTCTGAGTTAGATTGTTTGTTTACGAGTAACGCTATACCTGTAGGAATTAAAAATTGATTGAATTTTACCAGTGATGATATCTTTTGGAATTAAAATTTAATTTTGATGTCCCAGTTGTTTCTCCTTCATCTCAACATTGTCCTACACGGTATCATCTTCAGCTTCGTATGACATACAAAAAAAGCGAGATGGACGGACCTGTATGAACTCAACTATCCAAAGGGGAAAACAACCATAAAAGATAATACTCCCTCCCTCCGTGTCATAATATATACAAAAATTTTATTTTTAGATTATTTTTAATTTATTTGTAATATTTTTTCTTTAAATCAATATTTAATAATAAAAAAATTACATCAATCATATTTTGTTATAATACACCCAATATCTCCTCTCATAATCACTCACTCCCCCTAAAAAAATATCATTTCTTCATCACACTCCTCTTAAAAAATTTTTTTTTTAATTAATTGATATAAAAATTCAACACACACGTGAATTTTGCTTCGTTTGATCAAAGATTGAAAATATTATGGAAGGACTAATAACGATCACAACATCATGGGATTGCCACAGTTTGCTCCGTATAGTGCCCCATAACACGCCCCCTTTTGCACGTCGAGTCTTCCAATCATCACCATGTTTACTTTGTCAAACTACCAAAAACAATGAGTTACTTTGCGTTTGGCCACCTGTTATCTTCATGCTCACACCGATGAGGTTCATCACCCAGTAGAATCCAATGTCGTTATTAACACGAGACAAATTAACAATAGCCTTGTGCTTAGCATATTCAGTGTACTTGTTCACACCTCCCTGGGCGATATCATCATAGATGAAAGACCCTAAATATAACATCAAGATACTTTCCACCTCATGCTTATAATCCGCCGGGAAAAACTTCGGCCATCTTACAACTGAAAAATAAAACGAGACCACAATGATACAACAAAACATGTGCTGTGAGCATCACACAAATCTCCATCAAGATAATCCCAGATTGGACCATCTGAACATCACAGGTGAACACCAGCATTACGACAACACACAAGAGGAGTCCAAAATCTTGAGCACGGAATGGTAATAAGAGTACACAGCATGCTAGCCAATCACCCAGGAATACAGCAACACATAAGGCAAAGCATCTCAAGCATCAAATGTATCATCATCATCATCCGGGAGTGGCTGATTCATTGCGTTTGCCAATTCAGCTTCATGCCTGCGAACAAAGATTTAAGTTGTAACATCAGTAGAGCAGGGAGGAATTAAGAAGCAAACACCTAAGACTGTGTTTGGACAGTTCCGTACAATTAAAGCTCTTCGCATATATTTGACCAACAAAAAAAAAAAACATTCTCCGCATATAATGTCACCACGCAAACTTTACCCAGTCAAAAAAACATTTAACAAGAATCACAGCAAGTACAGATGATCAAGACAAAAATACCTTGTCTCAGTGGGACCAACAATCTCTAGTAACATTTTTAAAAACCAAGAACCAAAATAGAACAAACCAGAGATCACATAATATCACGCGAATAAACTTTTTGACTAGAGATTTTTTTATTTTTGAAAGGTTGACAATAGAGAATGTTAGACAATAAAAATCAGGATGCCACAAATTTCAAGGTGATATTCAACCATGTCCATGTCCTCTTATACTCCATAGTCTACTACGGATATGATTGCATATACGAAGCACAAATGGGTAACGGTATTTTATTCACAGGGTGCATATTCCAACTATGAGGCTGCAATTCAGTAGAACTTCTGAATATTGCCAGACCGACTTAAGAACAGAAACTTGACTCAGGAAGCCATCAACTGAGATTTAAATGCCTAGACAACAATCAGAGAACAGGAAAATAACTTCTTCTTTTTTTCAGAGTTTTGTAAGCTTAAATAACTCAAGTGCCATAACAATAGCAAGATCCTGTCATTCCATACAACTTTTAAAGACATGTAACAAATAATAGAAGCTAGGCAATGATTAGTCCCTGTGCAAGAAATTCAATAAGACTAATCTTACCTTGCTTGTTCTTCGTGGTCAATCTGCACCTCAGGAGGCAACAGGGCAGGAGACTCCACAAAATGCAGGGTAGGGTCCCTGAACCATCACAAAACAACATGGTTGAACACACAGCCCTCAAATACCAGTCGAAAAAATTGTTTTTAAACCTGAGCTCAAAATTACCCTGCAAGTTTCCTGGCCAAGTAGAGAAAAGGTTTCTCAAAGTTGTAATTGCTCTTGGCAGATATTTCATAGTACTGCAGATTCTTCTTCCTGTGGAAGGTAACTTGCTTCGCTTTGACTTGCCTGTTCTTCACATCAACCTTGTTTCCACACAAAACAATTGGTATGTTTTCACACACCCTGAACAAAACCAAATGAACATCAGTAATGGAGACACACATGGAAGGTTCTAAAATACACGCAAAGCCATGGCTACATACCTGCACAGATCACGATGCCATGTAGGAACATTCTTATATGTCAAACGAGCAGTAACATCAAACATTATAATGGCACATTGTCCATGAATGCTGCAAAACAGAAAAAAAATAAAAATATAAGCGCGAAGATGCAAGAATCAAAACCAAAAGCCTAGAGATGCACACTGCCTTACGAGAAAAAGGCATGATAAGAAAAAGAAGGGCACCAACAAATGAGAACTCGCCACTAGTTAAATCAAATGATAATACACGCAACATTATTAAGCCTATGCTCACAAATCATATTATGCAATGGCAACATCACATCTTGTAGCAGCACGCGCTCAAACTCCCTCCTCAGCCACAAGTTGAAAAGTGTGTATATGATCCAGCAAAAGAAATGATGAATCCATTGTACACGCATCAACTTAACTGAAACAAACCTTGTTGAATGGAAAATGTTTGGGATTTTGACAATCCGGCATGACCAACTAATCAGATTATGAAATGTATGAAACAATTCAACACCAGAACTTTCTGAAAGAAAATTGAGAACCCTGGGAAAGCCAAAAAGCAATCAACATTTATAGAAAATGATTTGGACAGCAAGCTTACTAGTATCCATCCCTCAGACCACCGAATTTCTCCTGGCCAGCGGTATCCCAGCAATAAAATCGGATCTGCCCACAGTTTGTGAAGAAATCCAATGGATGAACCTCGACACCAATAGTAGCTATTCAAAACAAAGTACAAGCTGTCAGTTTCTATAGAAAAATCCATCACAATAACATGACTACAAAATCACGACATAAGTTGAACCATGTTACACTTACGTTCATACTTCTTCTCGAACTCCCCTGTGAGATGCCTCTTCACAAACGTCGTCTTTCCTATTGCACACATGCAGATCAATCAAAATCTCGAACATAGGCTTCATCAAATACAATGATGGTTTTCAACCACAAAAAAGGAAAGGAAAAAAAAGATTGGAAAAGACTCGAAGAGTCTCAACAAAATTTCAGCCTTCATAAAGATCTCCAAGTAGTAACTGTTGAGAATACAAATCCACAAAGGGAAACCGAGCTCACAACAATATCATACAAGTTATGGATCGTTCCGCAGATTGCCAATTGATTTTGAATTGGAACCCTATGATTTAATAAATATGCACAACATTTCCAAACATAAGAGCTAAAAAACCGATCCTCAAGCTTGATTCTACTGCTCTACAGTCCACAGGGAGATCTAACGGCACCACTAGAAAAGATACCGCGATCTCTCACCCAAACCAAAATTCAGCACTGAAAGAAAACGAAACCCTAGCTTCACAAATCAGTCCGAATTCCCAAAACCAAAACGAAGAATCAGCTCAGCTTAACAACCAAAATTCGAGACAAGAAAGCAATATACCAGTGCCGCCATCGCCGACGATGACGAGCTTGAAGCTAGGGTAATCAACTGTCTGCTGATTCGGCAACGCCTGCAAAAACACCACCACAAACCACAAAATCAACACCAAAATTCAAAATAAAATCAACAAACCAAATCGATGAGAAAATGGAGAAAATCGTACCATTTTCGAGCTGGATCTCTCGCTTTGGGTGAGATGAGTGGTTCAATTTTTGTACGGAAACGAGATTGGAGGGTGAGATTGTGCTTATTGTGAATAGAGGAGTGGAAAACCGAAACCTAATTTGTAAGCTGAAAAATGAAGCTTGGCGTTGATATGACGCGAGATTCTGGACCGTCCGATCTGGTTTTCTGTGGGTGGGATCGTGCGGACAGATAATCTGCGTCGCGTTGAAGTCTGGGTAGGATTTGATTTCTCTGTGAGCAGCCGACCCTCGTGTGTGATTAATTGGACAGGCGGTGTCGAATTTGTTGTGTTACACTTCAGAGGGTATAACCCAACTTGTGAAGAACAAGGTAACAAGATAACTTTAGCACATTATGAACACAAGTAAAGTCAAATATTTTTGTGACATTTCGAGTGACTTTGCTATTGTGTTCTGATCGCTTTTACTTCAGAAAGATAAACAACATGTTCCTAACATTTCTGTACTATTTTAAAAGGAATGAAAATGAAGAACAAGGATAGAAATCAATTTTCCAAGTTTCGTTGCTAAATGAGTCTCTTCTAGGAACACATGATTTGCGTTTTTTCAAGACTCGATAGACGTTCATGAGAACGACGCTTTGATAGTAAAGTCACTCAAGTAGTCTAAAGCTATTTTATTCATTGTTCTCAAAATCCTTACAAGGACTACATGACGACCGAAATATGAAACTACGTCAAACAAGCAAACTAATACTCCTATATCGGAAAATAAATATTACAACGAGATATTCCTGCATTTCTCATAAAATACACATAACAAATACTTACAAATTGTTCCAACCATCATTCACATCACATGATGAACGACTCATTCATGTGTTCACTAAATTCTTGGTACAATTTTTGTTGCAGCGTGGCGATGCTTAGCAAGCCAGGGGTGCACATAAAGCAGTATGGTAAATCAGACCCTAGGAATAATCCAATGGATAGCTCAACCATCAACCTGTTCGTCAATCATACGCAATCCTTGCACTTGATCTCAATGTGTCTACAACTCTCATCCATTTTCAATGTCAGATACGGCCATGCAGCCAAGATAACTGAGAATCAAGAAGGTTCAGCAAAAAGATATCTGATCAATGGGGCGACTACAGCGATGCTCAAGCTGTTCCCAAGCAAAGCATAACTGCATACATGAATAGCATGTGTGACATAAATGCCGTCATCTCAAGCTGTAAAACGTTTTCATTGTTTTACACAGTTCAGAACCTTCAGAACCTAACACACATACAAAGGATGCTCAAATCAGCAACGCTTGAACGATCATTTTCAGATTTTTAGGGTCAGACTCGACCATAAGATGACTAGGATGATTTTGTGACCATGTTTCTAGCATACCTAGGAACTTTGGGACAGCTAATTGAAAACATGACATGCATGACGAGAAGATGTGTAAATCAAACCGTTGCCTGAGGCTTACAGACTCTGGAAAGTTGAACTCCTTTGGAAAGGAATGCAGATTAGCAACCTAATTCGCGCCAAAAATTTCATTTCAATTCATTACAGAAACTGTCGTAATTTATGAGGCTTGATGGAAAAAGGAAGTAAAGGCAAACACTGTCATACCTCTCTGGGAGTGAAATACCTTAGTTGCTGCTCCTTCAGTGATTGTGCCTTTTCCATTGAGCTTGGCTGCATAAGGCAAACTAGTAAGGATGACAGTGCAAGAAAATTTGCAACCCAAGACAGAGATTAGAGAGTCATTAGACTATGGTCTTAATATTTCACGAGGCTGAAAAGAGTTGTAATCCATTGGCATGTCCACATAATGTAACCAAGAAAACATGTTTTTATCAAAGGGTTCCATCATTTTTCTCAACGGGTGTCTCTATCAATGAGGAAGCTTTTATGAGAAAAAGACTCGGATTACCGCAACATATTCATCACTAAGATTGTTATAAACGTTGCTGAGGGTACAACTTTTTGAATATATTTGTGACTTGAGTAACTTAAGTCTATGAGAAAGAAGCCCTAAAAATTTAAGCAAAGACATGAGAATCAAACGAAAGGGATTGTGAGCCAAGACAAAAACTTGCTTGCTTATCTGCTAAAAGAGACCCAGTGCCCTTCACATAACGATAATAACTTTTTTGTGAAACAACAGCACCTCTTTGAATGAGGGGAAACAATATCTGTTTTGCATTAAGGTTTTCTTCTAAAAGTCAGCGCTTCAAGAATATCACAGTACTAGCCTTCATCAACAGCAAAGGATACCCATGGCTGTTCCCCATCTTTCAATCAAAGCCAGCGGAACTATATACTGATCTCTTGCGAAACCATCAGAACCAGTGGTGTGATTACATCGCTGGGAGGCCCCAAATTCATCAGAAGAAATGTCTGCAGCACTCTTGATCCTGGTTTCTTCTTCAACCTTCTCGTTGTAGTACTTGAATTCAAGAAAACTCTCTATAGGCTTGCAAGAGCCATTAGTTTCCCATGATTGATCAAGTCCACTGATGACATTCTCGCCACCGCAGTTAAATAGTGGATATGGACTCTCAAGAAGCTTATGATCATGTTGTGGAATACTGAATGATAGCGGTTTTCTTTTTGCCTGCACTCATAGAAAATCGATATACTATTCACACAAGGACTCTCAACATACATCAGCCATAATGAATGCCAAGTTTATGACAGCAAATTTCCTTGCGCAGAGCAAGTGAAAAGAACAGAAAATTTTGATGGATGAAATGTATGGCATATTTCTTTGTGCTCTCTCTAAATAATCATAAAGGATGAACTAATATCTGCTTGTCCTGACTCCTGAGCTCAGCGCAACCCCATTGAAGAACATCATTTTACTCCTCTCACAGCCCTAAAGAAGCTCCAGTCTAAATTAAATTATACCAATTCCAGTCACTATCCACCCCATCCTCCAGATAGAAATCCCGACTCTATATGACGAGGACGCCCAAAGTTTTGTGCTAATCGAAATAGCACATCACATAAGAGCCACATGTTAATAGATGGATAAAAAGAGATACCAGGCAAAAGTAGCGTGGCCTGGAGTATGGAACTCCAAATTGCAAGGGGCTTAAGATGAACTCCTGGGTGATGAATCCAGTTCTTTTAAGTACTTCAATCATCTTGCAATGAGTATTCGATGTCTGTAATTAAGCAAAAATAAGTAAGTAGCACTAAAAATTTATGAGTTTAAAATGTCAAATGATAATGCAGAGAACAAACCTCAAACCCAACGACATTTTCAACAAAGAGCATCAGCGGAGCTAGAGACAGTTGTGGTATCAGCACAAGAATACTCAAAAAAGAGGATGCACGAGCATCGCCTGAGTCCTTCTGGAGGCCTAAACGAAAATGGTTAGACACCACTTCATCACTCAAGAAAACATGAAACAAGAGAACTCCAGAGAAGCCAAAAAAAGCCACCTTGCCTTGTATAGGGTTGGCATGGTGGAGAAAGAAACCAAGCATGCGCCTCATATTTGTCAAGATCGCCAGCAGTCAAGCTTTGAATATTTCCCTACGTGTAAAGAGAAAAGAGTTAGCTTCACTGCCTTCTTTCAGATGAGCCCCAAATTATTCCACGGACATATTCTATTGAGTTCTTATAAGAGTGCTTTCATATGTAACGATTGATACTACAGAAACACCATTTAAAGGGAAGATTACGCAAACTCCTCCGAATACCAAGAACCAATCCTTAGAACTTACGAGCTAGTTCATTTCTTTTCCCCTCAAACCTCAGTCCACCAACACTGTAAAAAATCTCCAAAATGCGATACAATTCCAAACTATCTACAAATATCATCCATTCTACCATCCTTTTTGGTACCAACCTCAACCTAGAACCCACAAATATTCACCTGATGCAGATAATTCACTCATAGTTCCAAACCCCATTTTTTTTATAGCTTCCAATCTATGTGGAAAGCAATCTATTGGTAAGTCACACCATTCCAAAATTGATACGACAAATTAAAATTTTTAACCCAATCGAATCATCGAAACACACACAGGAATCAACAACCTGATAAGGGCGATGGCCGAAATTGAACTGATACACATCATTAGCGGTGTCGTTGATCTCGAACGCCTCGACCATGACGGCTTTGACTCCGGCTTCCATCATCGAGTACCTCTGCTCCAATAACAAAAAACCAACAGCGAAACTCAACACAAAGCGAAAAGGAATACCATAAGAAATTCGTAGGAGGTGGAAGAGAGAGAGTACCATGCCGCCGATCCCGCTGTAGAACTCGAAGGGGTTCGTCTCGGTTGCCGCCACCGTTGATGTCCGCCGTCTCCATTGACGAATTTGAGTGATGACCTTTGCGGGCTCAAGAGGCTGCCTGCGTACTTGCTCTGGATTTTTATATTTATAACAACTTTTTAGCAATAACAACTCCGTTGTAGTCTAGCTGGTCAGGATATTCGGCTCTCACCCGAAAGACCCGGGTTCGAGTCCCGGCAACGGAATTTTTATTTTTATTTTTATTTTTTTCGAACGGTTAGGCTCTCAAGTTCTCCTACAGCTAGTGACAATGAAAACATAATCGGCACACCAGATTGCAACTGTCCATAAGTACCTTGGGACTTCGATGCAGTTTTCAGCCGTCCTCCTTCCGATCGGGAAAGAGTTGGCAACCAAGTCTTCTACAGGGAAATATTGTATGCTCGTCGAAAAAATGAAGAATACATACGACATTAGATCCGATTTCCTGTTATCAGAAGTTACGTGTCATCAACTACATAAAAAGAATCGAGGCCGACATATTAATATCGGCTCAGCAACATTACATCAAGAAGAAAGCCTTCATTCCTAGCTGATGAGCTCTACTGCATGCCTACATGGATGTGCCCATCTTTCTAAAACTGTTTGGATCGAAATTATAAGTGATATATGAATGACATTATTCATACCTTACATGACAATAATAATCTACCAATAATCGTTACAAGAACATTTTCCATTTTCCACATGATGAAACCGCTTAGCATCACGCATAATGAATTTCCTGCCAACAATTCTCGAGATGATCTTGAATGCATTGTGACAATCAACACATGCTCGAAGATTCTTAATGATTCGGACTTCCTGACGGGCTGGGGACTTGAGAAAGGAAGAAGCAGCCGCAAGCCTTTCGCTGTGAGACATGATGGCTTCCTCTTTTTCTTCCTGCTGAACGTCGTGGAGAACAAATCTAGTCTCCGCGACATAGCCCTCCTCTTTCATCTGCTCCTTTAATCCCTTCAGCAATTCATAGATTTTGTCGCTGTCGGGGGCTGATTTGTCTCCAGCTCTGAACTCGTGGACCTTGCTCCTGATCTCCAGAAGACTCTCGGTTCCTGATTTCTTCTTCTCTTCCTTCTTTACTATGTCCGAAGGTCTAACTGGAATTAAACCCGCTTTAGACGATTCGTTCAAGTAGGAAGGGTCCAACTCCTCGATGATCTTGGCACATCGGTTTCCGAGATCCAAATCTCCTTGGATCCTGCAAAGATTCATCAACGCTTCCCAAACCTGTAAACTGGGCTCCACTGGCATTTTCTCGATGAATTCTACAGTTTGTTCTAGATAACCAGATGTACCAAGCATGTCCACTACAGCTACATAATGATCCATAGTTGGAACAATACCATATGATTTGCTCATAGACTCAAAATGAAGCATCCCCTCGGTGACATCGCCTAAGACACCGCAAGCAGCGAAGACGCCAATGAACATTTGTCCATCAGGAGTCAGGCCCGCTTGTTTGAACTGAGTGAATACATCAAGCGCATCCTCACCCAGCTCATTCTTTGCAAGCCAAGTAATCATGGTGTCCCATGACGTAAGATTTCGCTCAGGCATCACACAAAACACATCAAATGCATCTTGCATCGAACCACATTTTGAATAGGTTTCTATGATCTTGTTGTAAGTGCTTATGTCAAGAGGGGATAATGATCTGACAAGATGTTCATGAACAGCTTTTGCTTCTTCTAATGATTTAGACTCTGCGCACGCCTTCAATAGAAGCAAATGCCGAGGTAAATCTACAGCAATTTGCTGCTCATCTAGCAGGTCTAAGATCTCCACGGCATCCTCCATGCTTGACTCTTGGCAAGCTTTGTCCAACTCCTCTAGCGTTCCTTCAAAGGGTTGAGGCTCAGCTGATTCTTCGCCAGCAGTGCTACTAAGCATTGCTTGCATATGAACAGAGGTATTTCCATATTCTTTCGAGAACTGTTGATATGGTCCCACGTTACTGTTGACATTGTAGCTTGGATTCATCTGGTACTGAGTTCCGCTTCCAAGATAACTTTCGTTTCTCACTGACTGAAAATCGCCAATGTTCAGTTGCTGATAATTATGTTTCGTGGTTTCTGGAAGTCCCCTGTTCCACGTATAAGGACTGCTAGGAAACTGTTGATGGACATTCGGCTGATAACCTGGCGTCTGATGATTCGATGTTTGATTTCCATTGGAATTACTCCAGATCGGTTGATTCAGTCTCCCTTTTCCCGCATCATGGCCACCATTATTTTGCACACGAAATGCCTCTGTCGAGTTGCCGCTATCATGGAAACCAGTTCCTTGCTTACTCATTACATTGTTTTCCACACCATAGTTACCAGGACTCGGCATAGCTCCAGCTCCGCTGAACTGCCTATTCACACCTCCCCTACTACCCTGTCCACCTCCTCCGCCCAAACCATTGGTATTGGCATCAACTGCATCATACAATCTCTCCGATTTCATAATATTTCCAGAATCATTCCCAATACCCGCCTCGCGCTTCATCTCCATTCCCCACCTACTCCCATCATTTCCTCCAAACCCATCAAAATTCCCAGTCTTCCCATCAAAATTGAACCTGTCCCCGACTCCATGCCGCGCCCTAATACCAATATCTTCCCTTCCATGCTCGCTTCTCTTCGCCCCTAAATTCCCCTCAAATTCCCCATCTTTCTGATAATTTGTACCACTATCCCAAAACCCTAAACCCTTTTGGGTTTCCCCACCAAATTTCCTATCTTTCTCAACTGGGTTTTCATCGTTTGCACCATTTGGTGTCCAAAAATCGGATCTTTCGATGGCAGTGCTGAGACTATTGCTGCGAAAACCAATAGGGTTTAGGGATCGAATTGGGTGAGGAGAGGAGACTACTACCTTGGAGAGTGAAGCGGCGAGGCCATTGATTGTGAGCAGTGTTGCTCTCTTCCTTGACATCGACGGCTGAGATTGGTCGGAGGAGATCGATTTGGGATGGGAATTACTAGAGCATGAAGGTAGGCGATGGGTGAAGAAGAAGAGGGGAGGCTAAAACCCTGGTGGAGTCATGAAAATTAAAATGCCTGAGAATACACTTTTCGTTGCCCTTCTAACATAAGATTTCGAGTCGATAATCATACAAACCACTAATCATTAGGTTAATACTTCTCTACCTATGATAAAGGTCACACATAATAATAATATATATGATAGATAGTCAAAAATGTCAAAAAAAAAAATCATGATTAATTTTAGTTTGTTTTTTTATCAACATGATTAATTTTAATTAATCAAACAAAACCCGCAATACACATGTAGAAGGTCTAATATTTGTTTTAAGGATTTTTAACAGTCTCAAAGTATTCGTTACACTTACAATGCGCATTACCCAAATGTTATTTCTTCAAATAAAACTCACAATCAGTTTAGAATCATATTTTGTTAAAACGATTTATATTATGTGTGATTATCTATTTTTATTCACTGAGATTAAAATAATATAAAAAAAATCTTAAATTTTAAGTTAAAACATTATCTTTTCGCGTGAATCCTATAAATGTTTGACAAAAAACTTAAATTTCTCTACAAAGCTTTAATTTCTAGAATTTTTTACTCATCTTCATAAACAATATTCTCTTAATATTGTAAATGGTCGTGAATATCCCTGCACAAGCAAGCAAACCACTTAAATAGAAAAAAATAAAACGAAAGATCACATTCACACCTAATATATCAAAAATAGAATGTACATATCAATATATATCTTAATTTGAAAAGCAAAAGAAAAGTTTCAATTTCGAAACATGGTTTCTCATTATATATAACAAGCATAAACCTAGTCTGCACTGGAAAAATGGAGGCAGAACATGATCAATGATCACCATCATGCATCACGATGCAAATCTACATGCACGTTCTCGCGTCTTGCATCAATGCATCAATGTTGTTGTCGCCGTTGTTGTTACGGGATTGTTTGATCCTCGACAATTAAGTTTCATCATCTTGCTTTTGTTTGGCTTGTTCTACGATCCTCCACGAGCCCACTCTTGTTTCGGGGAAATCAAAACCTGAACTACCTTGTTCAGGTTTTGATGATCTACTGATATTCCATCCTATGTTAGCGTTCGATTTGCTGTTCAGCTCATGATTGCTTATTCTGCTTCTTTGTTTCCTGGACTCCCTAGTGTTTTTCCTGGGAAATAATAAAGAATTTCACATGAATAAACAAAATAGCGCAACAAAAATCATGCTGTAAATATAGCACCCAATTCGTTCAAACTATACATTTGGAGAAACACAGCATTAAGGTTATTCTTCGTTGATTTTCTCACCAGAAAACAAAGCCAATGACTTTTTCTTCTGCTCTTTGTGTTCTTCAACAAACATTCATCATCTTCTCACTTTTTCAACAGTGGAGATCAAAGAGGTACCTGTTAGATTAATCTGCTGCTCCTCACATCCAACAAACAGTTTCTCCTTGGCCTGTGCATCATCAAGAGGCAACGTCTTAAAGGATTTCATGTTCTCCATCGCGATGGCCTCTTCACCATACCGCAGGTATGGTTCTGTTCTCTTTCACTCTACTGCTTTCATTTGAATATAGTAGATTCTTTACATAACTTTATGTGCAAAGATGAATATGAGTGAGGAGAAGACAGAGCTTAAATCTAACAAACAGTTTCTCCTTGGCCTGTGCATCATCAAGAGGCAACGTCTTAAAGGATTTCATGTTCTCCATCGCGATGGCCTCTTCACCATACCGCAGGTATGGTTCTGTTCTCTTTCACTCTACTGCTTTCATTTGAATATAGTAGATTCTTTACATAACTTTATGTGCAAAGATGAATATGAGTGAGGAGAAGACAGAGCTTAAATCTACGCAGTGCATAATTGTGGTGAATGCTTGTTCAACGTTTTTGGGGAAATCCAAGGATAACAAACAAATTCTATGCTGGGAAATCAAATAAAAATACTCATTTGAGGCAAGCCTCCACAGGCTTAAGGTTTAAAGAATAACGAAACAAACAATCTAACTACTGTACTCTAGACTCGGAAAAACAACTCCAATCCCAAACAAAACAAGAGAGTAAAAAATTATCGGCCTCCTTTTACAGTAAGGACTCAATACACCTACTCCTGGAACAAACAATAGCGCCGTCCTGCTAGGAGAGATCTAACACATCTCATACACCTATGAATAGAAGAATCGACTTACACACTACCACATCAAGAGCAACACGCTCGTGAAATACTTAGAAATTGGATATATCAGCAAGTATGAATGATATATCAATTATTATTGACTCTAAACATATCAGAATCAGCTCCTGATATTCTATTATTCGCATCCCTTATTCAGCAAGTCCAGCAAGGAAACTGAAGCAGGCATGTTCATTCTAATATCAAAGCAATCATCCTCCATGGTGTGTCCTCAATTCCCTAATACAGAAGTAGAAATTGTAAGAACACATGTCAACAAAAAATAACGGCGTAAAACATGTCAAGGAGGTGTGAAAAGAAACAAACCTGTTATTAGACCATTCGCCACCCTTAAATATGTCATTGGATTGCTCCCTGTACCTATCCAAAACCTGCCCGAGAGCCCGCCTCTATTGCTGATGTTCAGAATCATCAGGACGAGGAAATGGGAGCTTAGGCGCGTCCTTGAAGAACAGTTTTCTGGCACTACTACCATGAGGAGGCATGACACGCTTCTTGGTTGGAGAGGAAAGTTTGACAGCATCAACGGGAGTTGAACAGTTCAGTATTATCTCAGGTATTTCTTCTTGGTATTGTTGGCCGCCAAATGCATAATGTTGATATGGATCAAAACCACTGGGTTGGTGTTCTGGAATAGGTCCTGGGCCATGCGGACGAAGGGAACTATTTGACCGAGGAACATATGGTGGTGTCTCTGGTAGCTGATTGTATCTGCTACGAACACCAGCAGTATTCATGAAGTGATGGCTTGGGGATGGGGTACGAAAACCATGGGAATTACTTGTTTGAGGATGAAGGAAAGAAGGTATCTGTGTTCCAAAAGCAGTCCTCCAGTCCCTTGCTACTGAAAAGCTACCACCCTCGGGCAGCAAACTTTGATCTGGTCGGGGACGATAACCCTGCATTAATACCTGCTCCAGTGCCTGTGCCGCATCCGGAATGGAGCGATATCTGTAATTCAAGGTGCCTATAGATTCTTCTCTTGGATTCGCGACCATCGAAGTTATGCTTTGTCCCGGAGTTAAGTTGTTTGTGGCAACGTTGTTTTGGGGGCTACATTAGAAAGAGATGGAAATAAATGTCAGTGAACGGTATCCCAGGTCAAAAACAGGTAATTCAATCAAGTATTTCAAAAGGTGCGAGAGGTCCCTGAGCCAATGTGCCTAGGCAAAGAGATGAAAAAATATTGAGCATATGATAGAGACTGAAAATTAATTCCACAAATACTAGTGCTTTTGAGACGGTATAGCGAGTTTAAGAAGCATCGCCCATTAGATTTAAAGTACTAAGTATTTGCAGGCAGTGAAGAACTAAATATCGAAATAGAGCGATATGCATTGCTCCACCATAGTTTGACTTAACACGAAGGAGGACACCGGCATGGTGAGCAAGAAGCCGAATTAAGCCAAATATCAAAATTCAAAAATAAATAAAAATAAATAAATAAATTTGCGGTATAGTCGACCAATATGCTCTGTGAATATTAGGTCTAAGGCGGTGTGACAGTAGTTGTTCTCCACTTCATCCTTTTCTTATTCAGTATTCAATCATCGGTATCTATTTCCGGGTATGGCATTGCACTAGCTGTTAGTCCTTTTATTTTCCTAATCAGAATACAAGTTAAAACGAATCGAAAGGTGGTTGGTTTTTGCACAGAAACGAAGAAGTGAAAATAGGACTCATGTGCGCCTGGATATGCACAAAACCAGTCATGAGACACGTGGCTAAGTTGTGCTTCTTTGGACATGCCTCGCCTCATGGTGTATCAGACAGGAACCACGAAAAGAAGACCTATGCGCACCTCAAGAACGCATCATTAAAACAAAAGTATGAATACAAGACAAAAGGGTCTCCAAGTAGAAAATCTTACTCGTGCAGCAGCAATGAGGATAAGCTAGGGAAGCCATGGACGCCACTCTCCGAGAAATTATCTGTCTCAGTCCTCGGGTTTGGAGATATATTCAGTCCGCCCTGTTGAGCTTCAACACCAGCCCACTCCGAATAAGGCATGATCACACGTTCTAGATGAAATATATCAGGGGGGAAAAATTAGTCAACATAAGCCAAGGCTCCAAGATTACAGGTGGCAGAGAAAATCCACATAAATAAAGTGCATTCATATACAGCACAAACAACAAACATGCCATCCTAAGTTCATCAGCTCTATTAAGAACTCGAACTTGTGAAAGAGAAAAACAAAATAAAATCAAAATAAAAACACATTATGAATCTTACACATACCAAGTCAAGCGCCAAAAAAAGTAGAAACGAAGACTACAAGATTCGTACAAGTGATTCAAACATGTGTTTTGTAGAAGGCCCACAAGACAAGATCATCAATATCTTAACCAATTTAATCCTGAATCTGTAGCAACAATTCTTACATCAGGAACTGGAATGCCAGTACAGTACTTCTAAGCCTCATTTGAACTCTTATAATTGATCTTCCGCCAGACAATAAAACACCACGCTTTACAAGAACATCGCATCAGCAACTTACCATCTTTACGGCCATATGTATTTTGGCAGACCTCGCATCGGCAGTTTTCAGAACAACCAGCACCAACCTATTAACAAACAACAAAAAAAAGAAAAAAGAAAAAAAGAAGACGAGAACAGAAATTATATTTAATAATAATTGGAAAAAAAAAAAAAAAAGAAGAAGAAGAAGGATGGTTTGGTTTGCTTATAAGCCAGTTGAGCAGGCTATCTATGCTTTTCAAACGAGAAGAAGGATATTCAGAAGTATGCATTTCTGAAACGAATGGACAAAACGACTTCAAGCTCTCGTAAGCCATAAGTCATATGCACTTTATTTTATAAATAAAACAAAGCTTACCTTTTTGACCCATAAGCTTTTGGGGCCTTTTGACCCGGCATACCAAAAAGTCTTTGTAGTGTATAAGATGTTAATGTATAACTTATAAACAAACCATTAGCATTTTCATAAATATAGTGGTTGTGAACTACAGTTAAACTTGATCATAAGCTCCGTCAAAAGCTCAAGTTCAAGTGTTCAACCCAAAAGTTATGTAACTGAGTATTAAAAGTGCTCATAGGCTGCTTTTAAGCTTATTTGACAAAGATTCATTTTATCTGCAGAGTGCTTGTAGCTATTCGACGGGCTTAGAAATCCCAGACAAACTAAAACAAACTTTATAAGAAACCAAAAGGAGAAGTAAGCAAGCATAAGTTCAGAAACCTGAAAGCATTCACAGTAATTCTTGTCGCAATGAATCTTCTTGCAGTTACATCCTACAGTGAGCACATCTGATGGAATAGGCCCCTGTGAGTTCAAACTAAGTATAAGATTCCATACGCAAGAATATTCAAGCATAAAGCAGCAGAAATGAGGTTGCCCTACCAAATTGTCGAAATCACGTATAACCCGCTTTTTTTCTTTCGGAGAAAATGCTTTGGCGTTTCTGGTTTTGATTTTCTTTCTTTTATCGTCAACAATCTTAGTGGATTTTTCATTGTTCTCGCAATCTTTGCAAGCACATGATCGAGAACAGAACTTTAAAGCAGCAAAACATTCACAGTAACTGAAACAATAACCATTTAAGAAAGTTAGTGAGGCAATTCAGGTATGCGTTTTTCTTTCCTTGTGAAGTTAAGTTTCAATCTACTTACAGCTGCAAGCATTTGGACCTCTTACATTTGCAGCCCTTACCATCTTCACCCTTAGCTGACCTATTTGCTGATGAGGATGAGTCATTTATCTCATTCCTGTGGAGAAAAAAGAAGACAGACAGAAACTAATGTCATAGATGCAGATAGCGGTTTTCCCCTGTTACTGCTTTTTTCGGTTGCGCCGAGAGGATACAGGACCATTCATAGAACTATTTTAACTAAATATATATGTAGATCAGCGCGTATTGCTTGCCTCTTGCTCTTCG
This sequence comes from Drosera spatulata, assembly GCA_035668315.1. Taxonomy (NCBI): domain Eukaryota; kingdom Viridiplantae; phylum Streptophyta; class Magnoliopsida; order Caryophyllales; family Droseraceae; genus Drosera; species Drosera spatulata. The sequence goes on along the minus strand of JAOVYX010000006.1, from coordinate 177,387 downwards.
GTGTTGATTGATTGAACTCCTTCCCAGGTTCAGGTACCTGCAAATGACGTTTCCAGAAATCATGTAGCGGGCTTTTATCTTCCTCACTTCCAGACGTTCCCAGTTCGGAGCCAGACGAAACATCAACCTTTGGAGACATAGCGTTAGCATGAAAAGTAACATTAAAACTACTCCCAGCATGATCGTCAGCAGAATGATTACGAAAGTCCTCAGAAGCGAGGGAACGTCTGATTCCCAGACGAGAAAGGTTGGTCTGCATCAAAATATAGCGATGGCTAGAGAACATCAGTTCACATATTCAACAAAACCCATGCGCATTATCCGTTATCGACATAACCGAGACTATCAAAATCACAAAATGAACGCATAACATCCAGAAACAGCATGAGAACAGTATGGTGTTCCTGTTCCAGGAATCACCAACTTCTCAAATTGTCACATGCAATCCGAAGAGATGGAGGTTAAGCACTTCGTTATAGAAATTACCAACTTTCAAAATCACGACATATCCACCATAATGATGCATCCAAGATGGTCCATTTCTAT